>JARHVA010000578.1:3852500-3855000 GCA_037957365.1 Torreya grandis | reverse complement strand
GTTGCATTAGTCTTTCAACCATAACACCATAACATGGGATAACTACATGGAGTTTAATCCCTCTTCAGAGTATTGATATGTAGGTAACATTAAACATAGGGAGTTTTGATGTCAATATAACATCAACTATTAACCCCTTTAACCCTATGATTGCATTCATATTCATGTGTCATTGATCTAGGGTTTTTATGAAGAAGAAGATACATAGTTTCTTTTATAAGAGATCAAAATCTCCCCCACAGTGAAACAAGACATATAGGTGCAAGTGAACCTATCATATACATCATAAAGGTCAAACCCTCACAAGATGTGAGCATGCCATAATGATACTAGCATAGGCCACCCTTGTTTGATTCCATTGGCCTTATCCCTAATATAATTGAATCCATATTCCTAATTCACATCTTCATCATAAGTCACACAATAATTGTTATAGTTGTACTTATAATCTTGTGCATCTGATTTCTAGCTAAATTATATTTCTTTGGTACTTTCCCATTTTAGCATATTTCTAAATTCAATATGTTTCAAATCAGTTTGTGTTATTGATTGCATATTTTTAGCAATATGGTTTTACTCAAAATGTTATCTAATTAGGATTAAAGACTCTCTTAATTCATAAATTTGATAAAAACACATAGAACCAAGCCCCTAGTGTGTCCATCTATAGTAAATATTAAAAAAAAATTATCATTTGTTTACCGTGTTACACCCCCTTTAATATTTCATACCCATTTCCTTAATTATATGAATAAAATCATTTTTTTATAAGAGATAGAAACAACACCATCATCCATAAAAACAAAATAAGTGAGTAGGCAACATATGAATTTTAGTAATAAAAAAAATTTAGATGTGATGATATCCCAGATTAACTCTATAGAACCATTACCTCTTTACTAATCACCTTTAGTAGGGCTTGTTTTGTGTGTGTGTGTGTGATGCACACATCCTTTTCCACTATGGCACATACTATGGCATGATCTCCATCTATCATAAATCTTAAAGCCTACCGCACATCCTCTAAAGTCACATTCATCTCACCTGTAGGGAGCCAAAATGTACAAGTATTAACATTCCACCTCTATTAAGATAGTCATGATGTTCATATGATACATAATTTTATTTAAGTGGTCTACATATCCAAGGTTAGCCATGCCAATATTATACCATATAGAATCATCTAAACCAAGCTTAATAATAATATCCAAGTGATGTTCAAATCAAAAATCTTTTGCATGCAAATCTCTACAAAACACACAAATAAGAAAATGTTAGATAAAATCAAGTAAAAATAAAAATAAATGTGAAAAATATTAATTAAAAAGTATTCAAAACCTAATGTCACATTTGAAAATATATAATCATTATCATAGGACATTATCCTTGCAAGTGGTTTGTTCTATTAGATAGTTCCATCATAACTCATGATTTTCTCAGAGTTATGATGGTACTAAATTTTTAGAGTCAGTTTTATAAATCCTATCAAATGGATAAAAATGGCCTAAAAATGCTTAATCTTAAAAATTATTAAAAAATCAAACATAAAAAAATGGATCAAAAAGGTAAAAAAATTCTACATACCAATTCCTTGGTCTAGTGAGCCTGTAGCATAGTCTACATACATTCAACATGACTAGGTATCCTATCTCAACAAATCAACATCATAATAGCTCAAAGATTAATTTTTTTTTCAAAAATATGCAAATGAATAACAAATTTCTAAAAACCTCAACTTATTTATATGGGTTGACTTTTCAACTATGCACTATGCCAAATCTAATTTCCAAATTAATAACTATGAATATTTTACATGTTATGTCTCAAAAATTGTGTATTGAAATCACTCCCCGTTATTTGCATTAGAACACACCTAAAATGTTATTTTACATGATAACATTTCCATGGATTTTAATGTAAAATTAAAATATGCCAAATTTTATGAATACTCTCTTTCCACAATGACATTTATTTATTATTATAAAAATGTGGGAAAATCATGACTCTAAATATACATTATTGCCTTTAGCAATTATTCTATTCTTTCAACCAAGTGAAATTATTAAAGTCTACTATTTTTATATGCTTACTTGAGATCAATTCATGTGAAATTAAAATTACAATGATACAAATCAAAAAATTAAATAAGTTAAATGATCAATTCAAGATCTAATTAAATTTTAAAAAGTTATAGATGGTCAATCTTATCTAGTTATATATATCTTCTGATGTAATCTATTTGACAGTCGCATCCCTTGCATATAAAGTGGGACATTCATTAGGATTGTTAAAAAAAATCATATTATCAAAGTTTGGCACATTACACATGAATCAGATTATCAGAGTTTGGTACTCTACACATGACTCAAATTATCAATTTTGGAACATTTCACATGATTCACAATGGTTCAAGTATTAGATGGTTTAATTACATGACAAATATTGCCACATCAATGCAAATTATATGGGAATATTCTATTCATATGCACTCACTTTATAG
>JARHVA010000578.1:3752500-3835000 GCA_037957365.1 Torreya grandis | reverse complement strand
CCTTATCTATTATACTATAAATTACTACACCTTCCTATCAAAATGATTTCTAGATAAATTTTTGATCTCAGTTATGTGCATAGGTTTGGATTTTGTCTTCCTTTATCTTGATAGCCTAGCTCCACTTTTTCCACTTGATTAACCTATAAAATGGGTTATAAATATGGGTTGTGTTTTTGACCCCAAAATCCTTGTGTCTGAAGTCACTCATGAGATTGAGTGTTCTAAAGAGGAAATTGGGAAACAATTTATGGGATAAAGATATACCATCATCAATTTTAGGACTAATTCTAGTTTCATCCAAAGATTGAGAAATTGAACCTTATTTTACTTAAAGAGCAGTAATTATTACTGCTAAAAGATCAATATGTGTGTGGTTATACCCATAATTCATAAGTAGATGAATAAATCCTTACTCATTATTTTCCATTAAGTCAGATCTTACTAATTTATAAAATAGGGGAGAGTGTTTTAATTTTAAAATAAACATAACATGTTAAATTAAGGTAGGATGGAAAATGGATGATTCCAAGCTTGAAATATGTTAATGCTTCAATAATTGAGTCATATGAATTTCCATAATTATACCATTATGTTTAGAGTTTCACTGAGAGCTTTGACTCATCTTCACACAAGGGAAAAAGTCTAAGGAAAATAGAAAATAATGCATAATTTATTAATCCTTCACTAAATATCAACACTTAAAAATGTTTGTAATGGATAACATAGAAATCCTTCAATATAATATGTAACTTAAATACATAGATTACATGTGTTGTGAATAAAGCAAGAAAAATTTATAAATAAGTTATAACATCGACCATATTATAACTACTACATTCACTTTGGTAACAAATCACTTATTCAATTTTTTAACATGTACACTTACTCAAAGCTAGAAATGATTGACAAATTAGTAGATAAATAAATTAGTTCAACAAAAAGTGGAAAAACACATTCATTAAAATAAAGTATCTTTATAAAATGCCAACCATGGTAGACACTTAAAGCTCAAAGCGTGAGGGAATCATAGGTGTAATCTTGGCTTGATTCCAATAATGCTTTAGGACTAAATTTGTTGACCTTTATAAAGGATTGTAGGTTTTAATATATATAAGATGGGGCTTGCCTCTAAGTAGCATGAGATTCCCATATTTGGTGATGATGTCCTCTCAAAGTTGTTATATATACACATATTCAAAAAATGGGTAGAATATCTTCCAGTATCCTCAAAAGATACTTGATGTCCCACTTAGTTAATGCATGGATGAGAAGTAGATGAACCAACTCCTAACTACTTAGATTGTGCCTCCTTAGCAATCAGCATGATTGACACCAAGTCAAAATCCCAATATATATTGGACAAATTCATTGGTGTCTCTTAAAAGATCACCTTTGATTGGGCCATTAGTATTTTATGTACTTAGTTTGGGGATTCTAGAGACACTTTGACTTATGTAATGGGTTCTAATGCATAATTAACCTCATTGTTTGGGCTCCAACCTTATTGGATTTCACCACTTTCTTCCTCATGACCTAGTTGAAGTGACCTAGGTGAACTCCAAACTCACTTTTGTCTAGCAAGGAAACATCTAATTAGAATAACACAGTGATGTTGAGTTATTTGAGTTTTTCTAACATATTTTCCATAGTATCTTCTAGAGGATTTATCATGTCTATGCCAAGCTCAACCATTCTTCAATTTAAGCCCTCATACTCCCAACATATGTCTAATAAAGGCTAAGTTACAAGTTAGGCATTAGTTTTAACTCTAGTAGCATGCCCTTGTGATTATTTATGGTAAACTTTATACACTTTATCTTTATGAGAAAAATCTTCTCTAGTTATAATGGTGTTCTCCAGAGACATGCCTTGCTTTCAATTATTGTTTTAACCACTTCAAAGAGAGCCAAGAAGAGATACATTAGGGCCTTTTTAACTCACCTAATTAGTTACATAGGGAAATCACTATTCACCTATGACTTAAGTACATGGGCCTACTCTACATATCCTCCATGAATTTTTATGACATGTCATACATGGTCCAAAACATAGACACTGGGTCCTTAAGTGCTCTTTCTTCTCTTATATATGTCCTCATTTTAGTGAGGGAAAACATATATTTTTGGGTCTCCTAGACTATATGATTTCCTCTTTTGATGAAATTTTTCATGAGGATCCTCTTCATGTTCTCTAAGGTTTGGTTGAAGTCCCACTACACTTTAGGATCACTTTAGACAATCATCTCAAGTGCCTATGACATTATGGATACTCTTAGGGGATAAGGGGGTATTAGTGGGGTGGTAGAGATGGATATGACATGTGGAGGTCTTGATAGAGGAGAAATAAATGAAATAGAGTGGATAAAATAAGAGATAAATGGAGGAGGTAGAGGCATAGGGTAAAATGAGGTAAGATGAAAGGATAAGCCAAGGGGAATATTTGTGCTTGCCATTAGCTCTAGTTCAAGTTAACCTATGGTGAAATGAAACTAAGGAGAGGGGTATTCAATACAAGAGAGGAAATTTCTTGGTTGAAACCAAGTCCTATGATACTTAGGATAATGGACAAGGGAGGCATGAGAGTGATGGAGTAATAAGAGGTGGTGCAAGAGGCTAAGGATGAGTTTCCTTTTATTTCTTTCTAGTTCTCTTACTCATATCATCTTGAGATGCAACACTAGAAGGAGCTAGAATGGTAGAGGCCATAAATGATAACTAAAGAATTTATTAGGTGATTATAGGTATCAATAGCATGGCTGAGGGTAAAAGAACTATGCACATGGGTGTACTTATTATTGTCAATACAATAGTAATTTTTGAAGGTAGGGCACCAATAAGTAACTAAAAATATGGAAGAAATGATTAGGATACCATAGATATACCTTATTATTAAAAGGATTGGGTAGATTAGAACTAAGAATTAAGAATATTATGCATAGCCAAAGCCAGAGGCACTTGGGTGAACTATGGAAGGGGTGAAATAGAGAAAATGGGAGTCACAACCTAAGAGGGTTATTATGGATAAGGGAAACTAGGGAGTTCCACTAAGATACTAAGGAATTGTGGGAGCTAATAAGGGATATACATGAGAGATAGCTATTGGTCCCATCTTGGGCTCATCTATGGGCTACTAATAATTTCAAAGTTTAGCACTTGCATAGCCTAAGGTTGGGCTACTTGGGGTTGAGCCATCGAGGCATAAGTTATTTGTTGTTGAGATTCATGAGCCATGAGTGGTGATGAAGATAGAGTGGAGGGCTAGGGAGGTGAATGTAATGAAGGATAAGGTCAAGGAAGAGAATGAACTAGGACCCCTTGTAATATCCTCAATATTTGATGAGTTTCCTGAACATATCCTCTAGCCTAAGCTGAAATGAAGGAGGTGAGGTTGGTTTAGGTAGATGGCCTAGTCTATGCTTGTTTTCCTTTCTTTTTCTTCTTGGCCTTGATCTAAGTGAACACCTCTTGGTCATACATAGGGTTTAGATAGAGATCATCATCCTCATGGGGATATTTTCCATACTTGATGTCAATTTGGGCATGATACCACACCACATAGGCCATAAATGATGTCATGAAGGCACTAGTGTTTGTGTTTGACATTTTTTAGGGCATAAGAATCCCTTAATACCACTATCTTATGCAAAGTGGGGAGTCTCTTATAAACATGGTTATTTATTATGATTAGGAAGGTTATTAAATCCTTCTACTAGTAGTTGATGTAGTAATCAAATATGCCTTCAACTATTTGGTTGGTGATCTCTTAATCTGATAGCCATTCTAGGACCTGATATGGTAGGTATAAGGGTGTTGTCCACTCAAATGATATTTTTTTCCCTACAATACCAATTATAACCAATAGGGGTGATATATTGTATTTTTTTATTATAGATCTTAGAAATGGTTTCCTATTTAATGACTATATATACTAATGGGTATAAGGACTCAAAAATATCCTAGATGTAGTATTGATAATGGTGGCCATAAAATTTATAAAAAACTACATGGACTATCATTCCTTTAGGATCCCATGCTATAAAGGTGGAAGTTTTGAATGTGAGTGTTGTATAGAATTCATCCACCAAGTATCTCATCATATAAAATTTGTTTCCTCCCCAGGAATCTCCTACTACCTTGATTAGGTTGAAATTGATCACCCCCCAAGGTTTAAGACCTGATCACCCTTGAATATTATGTGTAGTAAGGACACATAAAGAGTTTGACATGCATGAAATTAGTTGCCTTGAATAGTTGATCTAGGAGTATCATCTCTATGTGAACCCTTTCCTTGAATAAGTTAATAGTTTAGGAGTCCACATATATCTTGTTGACCCATTTAGCATCTAGGTTCTTTGTCCAGTCCTTCAAGACATCATGTATCTACTAAGTGTTTGTCCATGTGCTCATAGTGGATGAATCATAAGTGATCATATACTCTAGGAGGTTGTATTAATCTTTAAACTCACTCCTAAAATATCCATGATCCTATGTTGGGAACCCATAAAACACATTAGATTTGAACACCATCCTACACCCATTTGGTAATGAGTATCAATTTTCCAAACAAATATACACAAGGGAAGACCTTTAACTTGGTTATAGATTTGTGTTACCTACACTTCTCATATGCCCGAATAGAATCTTTGAATTAAGCTACATATTCATCATCATTGGAAGATGATTTTGGCACCAGTTCAATTGCCTTAAATATCTAATTATAATGCTTAAAGTGGGTGAGGCCTTCTGGGAATGTGGTGTCCCTATATTTGGGATCAAATTTGGGGTTAAAGAATAAAGTGAACATTATAGAAAGGGTTGGATTTATTATGATATGGAACTATGAGGGAGGGATGCATGAAGAGTGTAAGAATGATTAGAAAATAAGAAGGCAAACTTTGGGAAATTGGGATCAATAAAGGTAAACAAGCTTATCTCGGGGAACTTATAAGGATTCACACATATCTCTTATATTGATGGTGCTTGGTAACTCACTTAGTGTGAATTCAAATCTGAGTTTTTGGCTTAGTTTTCTCATTTATTTCCCAATCTAGACTTAAACTCAGAGATTTCAAATATGCACCACTCGCTAAATTTGGAAATTATGTCTGACATTTTAAATTGTCGAATCGAGGCCTAGTTTCTTATTTAGTTATTTATAGAATTATAGTAGGTACATGATTATTTCATCCCTATGACATCCCATACAACTTTTTCATCATTCCATATGTCTATAATTTATTTGTCCTAATTATAATGGTTACCACCTGGGCACAACCTAGTGTTTTACTTTTAAATGTTTGAGGGAAAACATCACCAACTAGAGCAGAAAATTGATGCATGATATATTTTTATTAGCCTTTTAAATTTGACTATACCTTTATCTAATTGCTTTAGATTCTTGGGCCTCCTCTAGAAATCTATATGAAAGTGCCATGTGGAATAGTCTAGTAGGTCAAGCTCTCTAGGGCCCTAACATCTTTTTTAGGTCTAAGATATTAACACGTCTAAATCAAGGTGATCCCATTGGTTAAGTTTTGGCACCTTTGATCACTAAATCCATGTGGCATAATTTACTTTATTTAGGCTCTCCCAAGGTTTGACATCTTTATCAAGTCCAGGAGACTGACACATCTAGCATCGAGGTGACCCCATTTGTCAATTTTTGGCACTTCTAATCACTGGGTACATATGACATCATTTCATTTTATTAGGATCTCCTAGGATCTAACACTTATGGTAGGTCTAAGAGACTGACATGTCTAATAGTTAGAATCATGTGGCCATTTTTTATTTGGTTGTTCATCTTAAAAAAACCGTGAAAAGGAACTAAGTAAAAAAAGAAGCCACATAATCAAATAAGATTCTCACCTACCCACTAATGGATTTTTATAAGGTTATATGTATAACTCTAGGATATTGACTCTAAGAATGTTAATATGAGTCTAAATATGTAGATAGATAGCTGGTGCAATAAAAATATTCTAAGTGTGAAATTGCACTACTCTTTTTAGGATGTAACAAGGACTTGGCTATGCTTGAACTTAAAAGCTAAGGGGAATTTTAACATGGATAAATTTCCATTAATAAAATTTTCAAACACGTGAAAAAATAAAGTGTAATATTAAATATGAGACTCTTAAATAAATACATTAATCAAGAAGAGATCAAAACTCCAAGAATATTAAATTTGAGCAACTTTAAATAGGGTTCCCCCATTTCTTGGAATAAGGGGGTGTGTTGGACATAATAGGTTGTACAACCCCCACCAAACCCAATTGAGTTGTTGAGCATTGCCTACATTCTAATACTTTTGATAAGGTTTAAACCACACATAATTCTCCTATCTTTGTGTATGTGTGCTCAATAGTGTTTCACTAAAATTTAATGCAATTATTTGGATTTGAACACTTCTCAACATGAAACTTTGTATTTTTATTAGTGTTTATACTTATATTTTATGATTATTCCTTCAATGGGTTTTTAAATTTGGATGTTTTTGGATAATACTTCAAGGGTGTGTAAATAGATTTTTTAATGTGCAAGTGGTTTTCAATATATTTTTCAAAGTAGTGACCAAAGGCCATAAGACCTTAGGATTATCTTATATTTATAGATTATGTTTTGGGGTAATTTACCCTTATAACTAATCATTAAAATGTGTAATCTAACCCAAGGGAGCTATTTTAATTTGAAAACTACCCAATTGAAACTTTAGGACATTGTTGGTGAAGGTAGACATTATCGGTAACCACCACTATATGGCTATTTTTAGAATTGTCTTGGAAGGAAAAAATAATGATTTATAATATGAGGATAGTCTACTTAATATTTTATATCATTATTCCATATATTATGGAGATCCTATATATGAAAGATTTAAAATTGGGTTGGTTGAGTCTATATATTTATGAACAAAGAGGAGAGAATATAAGCAAGAGTCAAATGTGTATGCACAAGTCAGGTATGTCAAAGATAGTTCAAAACATATTTTTCCAAGTGTTTAGATTTATATAGTAGGATGGACACACATATCAATCTTTTCATGATGATATCTATATGGTTTCACAATGATGTATTGGCTATCTATCCTCTTGCCTATGATTAGGGCATATACTTACCCCCATCTATTAGTCCTTATAATCCCTAGAGTTATATCTTAATATTGATCATTAAATGATGCTTTATATTCTATTTGGTTGTACTTGGACAAATTACTTATCTATTTTACCTTTGAGATTTATAAGATGATATTTTACAATGGTTATAAATGTTTTATACAAAATTTCCAAAGATTTTACACAATAATAATTTATTATGTCTACATAAATGTGTTATATCTATTTCATACATTGGTTATATATATTTCATTACACATGATGATTTTCACTTTATATTTTGATATGTGTGATTACAAGAACATTTTTTTTACAATCCCTCACCTCAAAATGCAAGCATATATCTAGATATTTTCAAATATTTTTTAAATTTGAGAAAATAAAATGTGTCCAAAGAATTGAGAAAAAAAAATTAATCAAAATTATTGAGAATAATAAGTCAGATATATAATTGATCAAAATAATTAAGCAAATGGATTAAGAAAACTTGAGAAAATTGAGATCACCAAAAATGGTCCAACTATCTACTTATGTGATTGAGAAGTGGATTACATTTTTAGAATTCCTTGGGAAGTGATAATTATGTCTAGGATTTTTTAAATAATCATAATTATAATAGTTTTTTTATTTTTCAAAGTGGTTGTATTGTGGGTTCAAATAAAAACATGTCTAATCATCCCTATGCTTATTTTTCAATTTGTATTATTCAAACTTATTATATTTTAATTGAATTGATATAATATTGATCTCTTGTGGGTACATGGCCATTATTCATAGGTACATGAGTGTATTTCAAATAATTAAGATGTGGATGGACATATTGGGCCCCCTTTTTGGAGCAAGTATGTGGATCATGCTAGCTAGACCAATATAGGTATGAGGTGACCCTTGGGGTGATGTATCCCCTTTTTGTACATTTTGGCACCAATTGTAGAAGTCCCCATGGATCCCATGCCAGTTAGCAAGTAGTTATATAGCATCAGATTACATAAAGATGTCCCTACCAAGACTTGGATGTGGTGGCTCAAAAAGCATGGATGTACAAGAGTGGATTAAGTTAGATAAAGACCTCTCAATGATAAATCAACATATGGAATACACTTGTCTACCCTAGGTAACGTAGTGGAGCCAATGGACTAGTGACAACTCAACACTTGATATGTGCCCATCTGACGTAGCAAGAGATGCTCATTCACATATAAAAAAAAGCTTGCATTTAAATATCAACAAAATAAATTAAGTGAAATAAAAATATGGAAAAATAGAGGGTGAATAAGTAGTATTTATTATATGCATATGGTAGTTTAGAGGTTTAAATGTATAGCCCAAGCTCACATGTGAGTTGCTGGGCATGAATAGAGTTAAGAAGAATATATGCTCTATTTTTTAATATTGAACTCTATCACCAAACCATAAGTTAATGAAGAAATGAAGCATTAATCATTATTTATAAGTTGCATAATGTTATGTTTATGAGTTAGTTTCATTTGAGTGATGTTGTAGTAGTTATTTAAATGTATTATGAAATGGGGGTTCATCCTTGGTCACTAATGGCATCCTTGTGCCATATAATAACCTCAGATCATCTATAACATGATTAAGTGTTAGAACCAAGGGGTATCAAGGTTCCAAGACCTATTCCTAGAGTGCTTTCTTGAGAATTAATCCTTTAACCTATGTCATCCATATGACTTGTGTAAGTAACCAAATGACAATTAACCTACTACCCAATAGCTTGCACCTCTAAGAGCTCGATCAAACTAAAGATGGAATTGATCTTTAAGACCTATGATCTTATAAAGGTTTATATCTAGTGACCTTAATTTGAAGGAATTAGTGATATATGTCCACCTAAACTCATCTAGATAGTAACCAAGTCCCTTTGATTCCCAAGTTATGCCATGATACGACTAGCCCAATGTGGGCTTGGTCCCTTCACTATTATTCTTTGAGTGAGTGCAAAAGGATTGTTCCTTATGTGAAACTAATTCCAGTGCTATAACATGATTAAATTTTGTGTGATATACCTTATTATCCTTGTGTCTATCCCAATAAATTCTAAATTTTACTTTTCTTGATAGCTAAACACATGACCAAGCATAAAATCCAACCTAGTGAATTGTTCTACAACATTTTGGTTCCATTGTCGAGACACGTGTTGAATTTAATTATTATAATGGTGCAATAGAGTGATTCTCTAACTATCACTCAATAATATCAAGCATTGTTTAGATCAAATTAAATATAGTTTCATGCAAAGGCATCTTACATGTAAAGGACAAAATCTATGGAAATGGGTACAAGCTAACTTGTACAATGCTCTATATGAGGTGCTTTTTTGTGAACTACCTAAGTATGTGTACCATTAGTTGGTTGCCTACACTACTAATAAAAGTTGAAGCTATAAATAATGCCTTTAGTGGATCATAGAATTCATAAAAAGGTTGGATAGCCTAGATGAAGTTTGGATATGCAATGTGGACAAGTGGTGTAGTAGCATGTTGAACAACTACATATTGGAGTTCACAGTGTTGACCTTCTCATGCTTATAAGAAGTAGAGTATGAGTTTATTCATGAACCAAGGGTAAAATTCATAAGAGGGCTCAACATCAAAATAAAGAAAATTTTGGTGGACTACGGTATATAAACCATAAGAATAGAAGGCTAAAGTCCTTGTGTGTATGAGCAAGTGCAGAAGGTGAGAAGGGAAAGTGTAGGTAAGGTGGAATGGAAGAAGAAAAACAACTTGATACCCAATAGATATAAAGGCTAAACTATAGTAAGTGAAGGTTTAATTTGATGAAGGATATAGAAATTGGAAGTGTTAAGATGACCTATAGAAATTAGGAAGGGCACGGGGAAGGATCCCTTGAATTATAACCATGTGAAGAGAAAGAAGAAGAAGCAAGAGATTGGACTCAATAGTTGGGTGAAGATGTAGTGGCTTCCTACAAGATGTGGTTCTTGAGAATGGAATAGAATCTCCTACCCCCTTTGAACTTGAAGCATAAGATCATGTGATATATTTTCTACCAGAATAAAGAAGAATAGTAACTAAACATATTATCAACATAGATTTTGACAAGTTCCAAAACTTGGATCAAGAAATTGTAATTGAGTGAGAAAATCCTTATGAGGAATTAAGTACCAACCTAGGAACCATGAACCTAAGTGAAAACATTCTCTTATAGAGAATGTTAGCTACACTGGCTGAGCAATAGCCCATAAGTGAGTGGTACTATGCTAACAAGTTTGATAGTGTAGCCAATTACATTTGGATCAACACCACTACCTATAATTGGAGTCATTAAAGGACCACCTATAACATAATTATAAGGGGATGGGTGCCTCAAAACCTAGCACCACCCCCTTAGTAAGTCTATTAAGAGATGGTGATACACGTGCTTCAGTATCATGGTGTAGATAATGTCATAGATCATGTACTGAAGTGTGAATTGTAATGGCATGCTGAGGGTATCTCTCAACTCGATCACAAAGCAACCTGATTTGTGACCACTTTACTAGATCATGCCCATAATTGGTATTATAATTTTGATCCAAACCAAGCTATGGTTGACTACACCATGCTAAAGGAGGCCTTCTTAAAGGAGTTTGATATCCTTGAGTTTGAGCAATAAAGTATCATAGTGCTCAAGGAAATCAAGTAAGGGTTATCTAAAAGTGTGTGCTTATATGATGCATGATTTAAAACTCTTCTCTCTAAATTCAAATATGACATTCACCCCTCCTAGCACACACAATGGTTTATTAGAGTCCTTCTAATACCTTTCAGACATGTGATATCCATGAAAACCTTCATGGACCCCCATAAAGCACTTGAATCCATGTTATGGGCCAAGGTAGTAGATAGCATTGATACACGGATCAACCCATTCATGGAGACACAAATTGTGTCAATGGACTCCTAACTATAGAAATTGACTGTTGGTTTAGTGTATGACACACACAGTGGGTTATGGTGAACTGACTATGAGATAGAGGGACATAACAAGAACAAATTCTCATGAAGAAATGTTCATGCCCTCCTTTTCAATTATTAAGTTTGTGATGGGCCACATGACTCTTAAAACTATCCCCTATTATGGTTCATGAGCCAATTAAATACCACCATTTACTATAAAATGTGTGATACTTATACACATTCAATAGTAGATTGTAGATTCATCAATGAGATGTGCCACAAAATATAAGGAGGTATGAGGGAAGTGAAAATCAGGTGGGTCAAGGAAATGAAGGCTATGGCTAGAATAAAATGAGCTATGGAAACTATTAAGGTGTGCATGGATAAGGAAGAAGATGTGGTGGAGGAAGCTTCTAAACATGATCATGTTATAAGTGTGGGTTGATTGAGCATTATCATCATGATTTCCCCATGAATCTAATGTGTGGGTACTCTCGAGGATCGTATATAGTTGAGGAATTCCTTGACTTGTACAAAAAGATAAATTGAGGTCAACCTAGCATAGACAAAGGTGTGGTACTGGTGAGGCATGAGTCCAAAGAGGAAAGGTGGGTTCCCAAGCCACACTAGACTAGTAAGGAGTTATACAAGGTGTAGGCTATGACTCAAATTGGTTTTACCACTCAACCACCTCCCATACTGAACTAAGATTTTCACTTGGAGTATGGAGAATCTAGCCACACTAAGTGCATAATGCAAATAGAGCTAAAAGTTGTGCCATACCCTGATCTTACATGACAAAAGGACATCCTATAACAAGCCATGAGTGTGATATAGAATTTCTAAGATAATATTTAATTTTATAGAGATTTAGAGGCATAGACCAATGCTTTATGTAAGAATCAAGATCACTAGGAGGTTGAAGTATAAGAATTAACCAAGATCTTACACCTTCTACAAACTGAAATAATGTTTTCCCTACTAAAATATTCATTGGTAAAGTATGCAAGGAAGAAACTAGATGTATAGGTTGTACCTTAGATGATTGGTGTTGTTACACCATATATGGAGTGGGTGTGTAAAGTAAGGCATACTTAGAATGTCAAGTATGACTAGGAGTTATTGATAGACACCACCATCAATGGGTGGTCATTTTGTGAATTACTAGTTGATATAGGTGCTGAGGTCAATATTTTGACTCAAAATTCTAGGGAAAATATGGGTTGTCCACCCTTGAGGCCTTCACCTCACATGTTATTCATGGCTAACAAAAATTGAGCATAGCCTATCATGATCTTAAAGGGAACCATTATAGATATCATGGGTACCAATTTCCAAGCTAACTTTGAGGTTAGCAAGCTATAAGAATAAGATAACTATCCAGTACTCTTGGGAATTCCATGGTGCTATTATAACAACATAGACATGCACTTTAAGAAGTTCTATATGAATTTTTAGAATGGTAAAGAAAGGGTGGTGATTCCTATTTTAATTTACTAAGGGCCCCCATACATATAAAGTGTTAATCTCAAGGATGAGATAAACCACATCTACATCACAGTGTAGGGTACTAAGAAGCTACACCCTAATGACCAAGGCATGCTTAAATGGGTGGATGGAAAATCAACCTCTGATACAACTAATGTATCCTGTGAGTGATGGGTTGAATAGGCCTATGAGGTCATTAGTTGAAGGTGCCACCTAGTATGCACAACTGGGCCAAGACCAGCTAGGATAGGGTTGGTTAAGGTTGAGCACCATAAGAATAAATGGGTCCCCTATGCCTGAAAGGTGGAGAAAATGATACTCCATCTTAGTAAATGGAATCTTGTCTCACTTCTAAAGTATGAAGGGATATAACCCATAAAAAGGTATGTCTAGTACATTGAATCTTGCATCCCAAAGGAGATAGATCGAATGGGCACACTAGTGCATACCTTGAAGAGCATTATTGCTCATTGGTGGGTAGTGGAAGACCTAGTTTTCCAACTTGGTAGGATGTGAAGGTAGTGATATGTACCAAGTTTAGAAAAAGTAATGAGGATCTAGACATACCTACTTATGTCAGTGATTCTGACCCAATCATGCATGTGAATTTATGTGAAGAAACTTGGATTATTTATGGTGAGAATGCACCAAGAGGCCTGTGGGTGCATACCTTTTACAAGACCTTGAAAAAATGGGCACAGGTATGGTACATTTTAAATGAGATGCACTATGAGATAGGAAACTAGGAGATTCTCAAGAATAAGTTTATGCACACCTTCTCCTTTTCTTCTTGAATCTTAGAGCTACTAGAGCCATATCAAGTCATCTACATGGTAGTGTTCAAGGACACCACAATTTTAGAAGAGCACCTAAAGGATATGTTTAATGAGAAAGGACTAGCACTCCTAAACTTCTTTAAAAATATGTTGCTCAATAGTGACTCTAGTGAAGAAGATGATGAGACCTAGAAAGAGCACAATTAAAAGGCTCTAATATGTATACAAAAGCTTATGTACCTTGTGGATGACAATACCCTAGACGATGAATATCTAATGCATCTTAAAATTTACATAATAGAGGGGAAAAGGCAAGTTAAAGACTCTCATTAGGAGAGAAATGAAACCTATCATGTGCCACTCTAGACCACTAAAGTGGACATGAACATAAAAGGTAAACTGAAGATCCCCACTATAAGCACTTAGAGTTGGTGTGAATTATAAATCTCTTAAAGTAATTTTAAGACTTGTTCTCGCATAGATATAAGGACATGAAGGGAACCCAACCTTCACTTTGAAAAATGAGCATCAATTTGGTGGATGGCATGAGGCTAGTCAAGAAGCACCTGTATTAGAGAATCCCAATCTCCATGCCAAGGTAAAGATGGATATTGATGGAATGATATTGATCAGTGTCATCTACCCAGTACAAGAATATAAATGGGTGAGCTCAATAGTCATAAACATCAATAAAGATGGGAGCATATAGATTTACATCAACTAAAAAATTTTGAACTTTGCTTGTGTCAATGATCCATTCCTAACCCTATTCACTAACAAGGTCTTGGATAGAGTCACAGGTTATGAGATCTACACTTTTATTAATGGGTTTTTGGGTTATCATTGGTGAAAATTAAGGAGGAGGACAAGTCCAAAATAACCTTTGTGATTGAAAAGGGTTATTTATCATATAACATGATGCCCTTTGGACTCAAGAATGCACCAACTATATTCTCCAATGTAGTGATCACTACCTTCAAAGACTTTATCCAGAGGTTCTTCCAAGTATATCTCAATGAATAGACTATGTATGGTCTTGTGAAAGATCATTATGGTAATTTATGACTCATGTTTGAGAGGTGCAAAAAACTCTAGACCTCATTAAATTTGAAGAAGTGTACATTCATAACTCTATTTGGGATATTACTCAGGCACATCATCTACAAGGATGATTTTCTCATTGATCCAACAAAGATATCCATAATAATCCAACTCTAGACTCCTTTGATGCAAAAATACATTCATGCCTTTTTAGGCCATTATGGCTACTATAGGAAATTCATTCAGATCTATGCAAAGATCATGGTTCCTTTAGAGGAGCTCTTGTGTAAGGATGACCCATTCTACTAGGGTGAGGTGTAAGAGGAGGCCTTTGAAACATTGAAGCTAAAATTAGCTAGTGCACCAATTCTATAATTTCTTAACTAGATGACTCCTTTTCACATCTATGTTGATGCTTTAGGATATACCATTGGTTCCATATTGGTATAACCAGGTGAGGGAAAGATGGACCACCCCATCTCCTTTGAAAGAAAATAATTGATGTGGGTAGAGCAAATTTGCATGACCATCAAGCATGAGGCATTGACAATGGTCTATGCATTACAAAAATTTAGGCAATACCTACTAGCAACCCCGTTAATCTTTTTCATAGATCATGAGGTGTTCGAGTACCTCCTAAACAAGATCATTTGACATGGGTGCATATGCAAATGGATAATTATATTCTAGGAGTTCTAGTTCTCCATTATCTTTAAGCTTGGGAAGTATAACTTGGGTTAAGATAATTTGTCCTTCATCAACTCTAGTGATGCAGTGGTACTAATTGAAGATAAAATGCCAAATGCATAGCTTTATAGAGTCCAACATGTTCTTGAAGATATAGCAAATATTTCTACTTTCCTTACATTTAGGTTTGCACCCCAGACCTTGCCCACTAAGGAAAATAAATAGCTTATGGTCTACGCCACCCCCTTCTAGCTCATTGAGGGAGAGCTATACAAATTGAGTAGGGATGAAGTCTTGTGCTAGTGTGTTTTGGAACATGAATGGGACTCCATCCTATAAGAACCACATGAGGGGATCATATGAGGTCATTACACTAGTGATACACCATCTCATAAGGTATTGTAGTCAATATTATGGTGGCCAAGCCTATTCCAAAATGCTAAGGAGTATGCTAAAACATGTGATATATGTCATCACACTAGAAAACTTAACCACTGGGATGAGATGCATCTCATTACCATTATTGCCTAGGTACCATTCATAAAATGGGACATTGGATTTTTTAGGCCAATTAATCCCATGGCATGGTGCACAGGTGCAAGATATATCTTAGTGGTCACTGACTATTTTACCAAGTGGGCTAAAGCCATGTCAACCAAAGAATACATAACTATGACATCCATGCATTTCATATGGGAAAACATCATCAATAGGTATAGGTTCCCATTAAGTCTAACTAGTGATAGGGGCACTCATTTCATCAATGAAATGATGTGCATCCTTATGGTTGAATACATGGTGGTGCACCACAAGACCACCCCATATCATCCCCAAGAAATGGTATAGTTGAAGCCTTTAAAAAAATCTTGGGAATGTGCATAATGAAGATATGAAACATTGTCCATAAGGAATAGGATGATCATGTTTTAGTGGTACTTTGGGCATACTACACAACCTACAAGTGCCTAAATAAGGTTACACCATTCCAATTAGTGTTTAACACTGAAGCAATTCTACCCATGGAATTCATGGTGCCCTCCTTATGCATTGCATAAATTGGCCACTTAGATGACAAAGAATATTTATGTACAAGGTTATAAGACTTGGAGTGCTTGGATGAGAGGCACATCCAATATAAGTGGAGTTAGTAGATTGAGAAGGCATGCCAAAAGTGTTGGCATGATAAGCATATCAAGCATAAGGAGTTGAGTTAAGGAGCATTGGTGTTGATCTATGATTTTAAGTACTTCTAGCACTTGAAAACATTGTAAATATAATGGATGGGCCCCTACATCATCTATCACATCTTGGAAATAGGTGCATTCAAGCTTCACACATTATCCAACAAAATGCTCCATAGGCATTTCAATGGCAACCAACTAAATCAATATAGGTGGTAATTTGGCACATACACCATAAACTCTAAATTATTGGTCAATAGTTGTTTTGAGTTGGGATGACCAAAATAAATTTTGTTGCAAGCCAAATCATTCTTTTCTTTTACTGTGTCCTTTGTATAGTGTATATAGCTAGTAATGGCACATGGTGGCCATAAGAACTTATAAGTTAACACTTCATGCATAATTCTAATCGGGTGAGTTGAGCACTTGTGCCCATAAGAATGAGGCTATACATATAAGTAGTGGGCATGTGAAGCTTACCAAGCATAAAAAAAATCATCTAAAGAGACATATGGATAAATATGAGAAGTGTAAGGCCCTTAAAGGCCTAATAATGAACCATCCTAGTGTTACCTCTGCACTAGAGTTACAAGAAGGTGCATCGATTGATCTGATGCTAGATAAACTTGAAGGAAAGAAGTAAATATAATCAACTTGTTTGAGCATAAGGAAGATAGATAAGATACATAGTTTAAAGTGCACAAGGGCATCATGAGAGAAACAAATCACTAGAGGGCCAACATAAGGGATTTGTATGGGGTAGGATAAGTTAAGGCAAGATGATGTGCAAGAAATTGACCAAGGAAGAAAAGCATGCTTGAAATAGGAGAAAAAATAGAGAATAAAATGAATCAAGGAGGTTGAGTCACATATATGTGAGGTTTTGTGCCCAGGTTACCATAAGAAAGGCAAAGGTCACACCAAGGATACATGCATAGAAGGAAGGCATCTAAGATAGTTAGCTATCCACCTAGGAAGAATTGGGAAGTGACCATTTGAACCACATGTCACTTCACTAAAAATATGTTAGGAGCATTCAATGAGGTGATGATAGTACAAAGATACACATTGAATGTGTACAAGATAGAAGATTTTTTAAGATTTTGTATATTTTCATGTTTTCTAAGAAGATCAAGGCACCTATGCCATTAAACATGAATTAATAATGGTAGTTGATAGAGAAGGGTATAAAATGGTAAATGTTAGATTAGCTTAGGTTACCAAGTTTAAGCTAACTCAAAGACTAGTATAAATTTAGTGATAAACTAGAGAGCCGAAGCAAGCTAAACCCTATCACAATGAGTAATTAAGCAACTCTAGGCACCTTTGAGTGAATAGAAGAACATAAATAAAGAATGCATTCATAGTGAAAACCAATGTGAAGGATTGAAAAGAAAATTTCATGTAAAGAACCAGGTGAAACCAAGAAGCTATTACCTAGGCTACCACTAATGACCAAAAAAGCTTAAAGCTAGACATACAGACAAAGATCCCATGACTACAAAAGTGCTAACCATCAATAAAGGTTTTGGAAAGCCACATCTACCTAAGTTCAACACAAGATAATTTAGGATGGTGAAGAAGTGGAAGGTGTCGATCTCTATAGAGGCATATTTATAACCCAAGAGGATTAGGATCATAGAGGAAGCAATGGCCACCAAGACTAAGGTGTAACTAGTTGAGGTAGCTAACATCATAGATATTGATACTAAGGCACCTACCAAGCTATCTTATCAGTATATGAAATATCCCCTAGAGGTTTAGGTAGGGGAGATATGGCACTCTTTCATACATAACTACTAATTATAAGAATACAACCATTGGATATTGAGTCATTTCTAGGATTTGGCATAGCACTATATGGTAGATATGAGGTACAAGACCCTAGAAGTTGATGCCCTTTTTGATGTCTCAATTCAAGATAATTTGAAATATTTAGGTGTAACTCAGCTATATGAGTTTCCATGCTTTGGAAAACTAGAAAAACTAGTCTAATTCTTGCTTTCATGCATCCACAAAGACTACTTCTACTTTGTAGGATGACATATGAATATCTCATCATAGCTAATCAAAAGGATAATTAGGATACTTGATGTTGAATAGGTTATCCATCGGATGATCGATGATGTTGAGGAGGTAAAGAGCATTTTAAGGCTCCTAAATTACTTTAAAGGGGGATATATGTTCCTAATTACCAAGTATGAGGACCTGAGCATGAGGGTGGTGTCATGCTTCATAAGTTCTAAGTTATGTCTTTGTGGTTTGTGGATAGATGTCTCAAAGTCATACCTTTACATCACCTATCACATGGTTCATGGCATCTAATTCAACATCACACAGTTAATTACTAAAGAGTTGATCAAGAATTTTCTAGAATGCTATAGTGCCAAGGGAACTTTTAGATGGGGGTCTATCCTCATCTTGAGCATGATGGAGGAGATCAGGATCCCAAATGGGAGTAAAGATAGTCTATGGGTATTCTTAAAACACCATGAATCCCCCACATAGATATATAAGTATTACACTTGCCCCACCACTTTAGCCCAAAATACAATACTTGTGTAATGGGTTTGTGTGAGCAATACATAGAGGCATTTTGACTAGAGTGGTGCATTCCCCAGAAGTTCCCTCAAAGTTTATTTAGGATGGTAATTTTTGATATAATTTAGCACTACTACTTCATGTTCTTAGCACTACAAGATGGAAATAGGTTGGGATTGATAAAACTCCCCTTCACCTTATTAGTAGAATATTTTAGGGATATGTTGCATAGGATCTCAAATGCACAATGAATGGAAAATCTAGTTAAGGAACTAGATGCAGAAATAAGGAAGTTGAGGCATAAGTTTCCCCATGCTAGTGAAAGGGTGATTGAAGATGAAGAAGATGCCTCAGATTAAACAAACATCAATCTAATCTAAGAGGTCACCATTATGGGCTTCATTTATAGACTCTACTATGAAATGAAGCCAAGAAAGAAGGATTCTAGTGCTTGATCAAGCATCAAGTAAAAATAAGACCCCCAATCTACACTAGGGAGGAACGAACCCTTATGCCCACTAAGAAGAAAAAGTCTCCCCAAAAAAAGAGAGGGGAAACTTTGGAGGAAATACAAGAGTGCCTAAAGCTCAAAATTTCCTTATAAAAAGAGGCATCTCCCTTAGGTTTCTCCAAGAAGTACATATAGTCTATGACAAAAACCTACCCCAACACAAATAGGAGGGGAAGGCCCAGATTCTAGTGCCAAATATAAATCTCTCCAACATAGAATAGGAGCTAGAAGAAGAGGAGCTAGAGGAAGAGGAGTTGTAGGAAGGTGTGTCAAGCACTTACATTTTGCTTGATAATGTTGAGTCCTCATCAAGTGAAGGGACCCCTTCCCCATTACCCAAGACTAAGCCATAAAAGTGCAAAAGAAGGTTGAGGAAACTTGGCTTTGATGAGGCCAAATTTCATGTAGGAGTTATAAGAACATAAAGAAGAAATGACTAAGGTGGGAGTGCCTAAGTAATTCATTTAAATGGTGGAGTCCAAAGAGAAAAGGTAATAAGAAGAGCACAAGGCACAAATGGATAAAGGAGGCATGAAAGAAGAAAAGGGAAAGGAGCCCAAAGAGGTAACCAAGTCAAGCACCCCAATAGAAGAGGAGCTACAGTTCCAATGGAAATCCATGGGCCTCGACTAAGGCCATATGAAAATCAAGCACCAACACAAGTGAGAAAGAAGAGATGGGAGAAGATGAGGAGTTTGTGTTAGGCAATAAGGAAAGGGCACAAAAAGAACTCAAGGAGAATGAGAGCCTCTAACTAATGGAGTGCATGCCTCCAAAAATTTATATAAATCTATTGCGCTAATAGGTCTCTTGGATTCTAGATTTATATATGGATGAACCCAAATTCAAGGTTCAAATAAAGGCAATATAGAGTGTCAAGAAGCTAGATGAAGGGCATGATTACCAACTCCTCAATCTACATGATATGAACCTAGTATGCTTAGCTAATTTCTTGATCAAAATGGCCTCCACTGTAGCACTCAAGAACATCATCAATGATGTTCATACCTATATCTAAAAGAAAATAGAGAATAAGGTTGAGAAAGATCTCAAGGCAACCAAACATAAGCTATAACAACTTGTAAAGTGCATAGGAGAGGTGGAGCCATCCCTCCTGGATGAGGTGGATACCTCAGAGAAGAGCAAAGTTGACCAAGTTTGCATGCTTGTGGAGTAAATGCTCCCTAGGATAAGAATGGTTCTCGAATACCAAGAGGACCCTTATGAGGCCCTAAGGAAGGAGTTAAACAAAAATATGGATGTGACCAAAGATATCTTCACCAAGCTTGAAGAAGGCATCAAGGAATCAAACATGATATTTTGTAACTTCACCAATCAAGTAACAATCATCAACACGTGCCTTAAGAAGACAAAGGAGGAGAAGGACACTTGATTACAATAATCTTTGATAGTTACTAGTATCAAACACATATAGGTGATGTCCAAATTCAACTCCCTTATCACTTACTTGAAGACTTAGGAGCAAGACTTGAAAGTGGTCTTTTATGCCTTCCAAACAAAGGCCAGTGAGTCGGGGAAATATTAGATGGTAGGGTGAAGTACACGAATGAAAGTCTAGAAGCCTTTAGAAAGGAATTAGAAATCATGGGCATGCTTACTTTGGAGGATGCATCCACTAAATTGGATGGTGACATTAAATATATTAAGGGTGCCATCCAAAGATTTTAAAATTTTAAGGAAGACTTGAGGTAGGGTGCACCTAAATTTTGCACACTTAAGGTGCTAAAAGACTAGTCTGGGATGGACTAACAATTTGGTATGGGGTAATATTGGGTCCCCTTTTTGGAGAAATTATGTGGACCATGATAACTAGACCAATATTGCTATGAGGTGACCCTTGGTGTGGTTGCTCCCCTTTTTGTACATTTTGGCACTATTTTGATAAGTCCTTGTGTATCCCACACCAACTAATGGGTAGTTTTATAGCACAAAATTACATAAAGACATCCCTACCAAGACTTGCACATGGTAAGTTGAAAATCATGGATGTCAGAGAGTGGAGTAGGTGAGATAACAACCTCTCAACAATAGATCATCATATAACATGCTCTCATCCACCTTTGACAACATAGTGGAGTCAGTAGACTAGTGACAACTTAGCATTTGACACATGCCCATTTGACCTGGGAAGAGATAACCATTTGACTATAAAAGAAGGCCTATATTTGAAGATCAATAGAGATAATTAACTATAGTGAAGCTCTAGTTAAATAGAGGGCAAACTAGTAGTATTTATTATATACATATGGTAGTTTAGAGGTTTGAATGTATAGCTCAAGCTCACATGTGAGCTGCTAGGCATGAATAGAGTTAGGAAGAGCATATGCTCTATTCCTTTGTATTGAACTTTGTTTCCAAACCATAAGTTAATAAAGAAATGAATAATTAATCATTATTTATAAGTTGTATAATGTTATGTTTGTGAGTTAGTTTCATTTGAGTGATGTTGTAGCAATTATTTGAATGTATTATGAAATGGGGGTTCATCCTTGGTCACTAATGGCATCCTTGTGCCATATAGTGACATTGGCTCACCTATAAAATAATTAAGTGTTAGAAATAGGGGGAAATAAGGTTCCAAGAATTGTGCCTAGAGATATTCCTTGAGAATTAATCCTTGAACCTAAGTCATCCTTGTGACTTGTGTAAGTAACTAAAAGACCATTAAACTATTACCCAGTAACTCGTGCCTATAAAAGCTTGGTCAAACCAAAGCTAGACTTGCCCCTTAGGATCTATATTCTCATAAAGGTTTTAACCTAGTGACCTTCATTTGAATGAATTAACACTAGATGACCCACCTAAACCCATATAGCCAGTAACCAAGTGCCTATGATCCCTAAGTTACACCATGATGTAACTAGCCCAACGTGGGCCTAGTCCCTTCACTGTTGTACTTTAGGTGAGTGCACAAGGCTTGTACCTTGTGTGAAATTGATTCCAACACCATAGAATGATTAAATATTTTATGCCATGCCTTACTATCCTTGTGATTATCTAAACCAAGTCTATAACTAACTTGGCTTGATAATTAAATACATGACCAAGCACAAAAACCAACCTAGTGGACTGTTCTACAATAGGATGCATAAAAATACTTAGTCCTTCCTTCCATATATAATTTAAGGTATGTAGTTAAATTATGTATTATTTTTATACTTTGATTCATGTGTGAATTCCCTCACATATACACATCAAATTAGGGTAATTATGCAGAGACCTAAATTTTTAGGCCATAAGGATCCACACAATAATGTTTAAAATAGGTCGACTTCTTTTGGTACAACTACAAATTTTGGATCATATGATTATGGTTTTACACTATTAGATTGTATAAATTTTTACATTATCTCATAAAATTATCTTATTTTTAGATATTCTTATGTTTTATTCTAGATCTCAAATGTAAAATATGTATGTGTTGTCACAGTTTTAAAAAATGGCAAAAAAATGGTGGAAAATTCAATTTTTAATAAACATTTTTTTTTTTGAATTTCACTTAAAATAATCAAATTTTAGAAAAAATCAAAAAAATTAATTAATTAATTTAAAAAAAAATAAAAATTAATTACTTAAAATTTTGATTAATTAAAATTTTATGGCCACTTTGAGTTTTATCTCGAACTATTTAAAATCACATTTAAACCTCTCATGCCAAAAGTTGTTGGCATTCCATGTAATTTATAAAATAATTTAGATTTTCATGAGTTATTCAAGTACACATTACTTTTTTATAAGTTGTGTAAATTGCATAAACTTTTTTAGATTTTGTGCAATTTACAAATCTTTTTCAGTTTCCGTGCAATTTGTAAAATCTTTTTTGGCTTCAATGAAATTTTCAAAAATGTTTTGGGTTTTCATGTAAACTATAATTTTTTTTAGTTTCTATGTAAATTATAAAAATATTTTAAGTTCCCATGAAAATCACAAAAATATTTTAAAAATTCACGTAAATTGCAAAATCTTTTTAAGTTTTCCTTTTCCGTGCAACTCAAAATTATATTTCCACAAGTCATGCAAATGTAAATCATGTTTCTAAAAGGTGTGTAAATACAAACTTACACATTGAATATTACATTTTTCAATGGTTAAAATTTTTGTTGAAAATTAAAGTTTCTTTTTCAATCCTAATTGCAAACTAAATAAATTTTTTCGTTAATCCTACAAATACCATTACTATCTCGGTGAGCGTTGAAATAAGTTTATCTCCATTAAAAAATATATTTTCAATTTTCATGATCATTCTATAAATTTTAACATTTTAAAAATTTAATTTCCATTTGCATTTTAGCCAACATTTACTGAGAATACTTTTTTTCAAGCTCACAGAAGGTAATCAAATTGATGAAAAGAAGTGATTTTTGGTCATGTGAATTCACAAAGGTTTTCAAAAATATTTTCCAGATGAGAGCTAAACATCTTGTTCATGAAAGAAGGTGAAAGGTTTGCAAAAAATATTCAATTCTTTCTTCCTCTCTCCTCCCAACCACTCCATGTAATCTACATACAGAGCATTTCAAGTAGTTTAATTTTTTTTTTGAAACTTCATTTTCTTCTAAGGAGGTACCATACAGCGAACCATACACTTCCCCCCATGAGCATATTTTTTTAAATAATTCAAACTTCATTTTAAAACTTTTAATTTTCCTCCAAGAGTGTCACATGAGTCTACGACCCCCCAAAAATAACAGATTTGTTTGCAAATTGAAAATTTAATTCTTTTTCAAGATGTATAGGTCATATGTCCTACAACAAAGAGAAATGTTTGACTTATTTTATCTCTCCTTTATCCCCCAAATCATATGGCCTACATAATTAATTGTTTTTTGGAATTTTTTTAACTTTTTTTTATTTTTCTACCAAATACGTGAGTTGTACAATCGATCGTATACACATGGAGAAGAGTGCAAGAAATTTAAAAAGGGAATGAGCAAAGTTTGATTTAATTATTTTCAATTTCTAGTTTTTAATTTTTAATTTACATGAATTTGAATGGTACAATTTTGGTTGGGAGGAAGATGTTAAAAAAGTTGATGGGGTTTTCTTATAAAAATTTAATTTCACCAAACTAGTAGAAATAGGAGACAAAATTGGTGGGAGTGATTTTTTTATCATTTCCATTCACGAATTGAATATTTCAAGGTCACGAGACTCCCCAAGAAAAATCTGAGCATTGATAAAAATATTTTTTACATAAGTTTTAAATGGTGAAAATTTAAAAAATCACAAGGTAATTTATTTTCTAAAAATTTGATAAAATTCATATTTCTTTCGATGAACTCAAAGATTCTATTTTTTGTTAAAAATCAATTGGTGATTTATTTTTAAATTTTTTTGGCCAAATCAGGAATATATAAAATATTTTAAAATTTAAAAATAAATTTTTTATAATTTCTTCAATTCATTTCTATTGGCCAATAAAGTTTGCTAAAAAATCAATATAGAGGAATTTTTTATAGGTGCAGTTGTAAATAGGGAAATTAGTCAAAGGAATTTTGAAATTTATATAGGGATCATTAAAAACACACTAGAGGAATTTGTATGATCAACTTTTGATTACATACTTTTATTTTATTTTTTGTCATTTTTCACAAACAAGAAGCTTTTATGCAAATTTTCTAAATTGTTGATTTTCTTGTCAAATTGATATTTTCATCTCCTAATCTAGAAAAAGAGATTTTGAGTAAAGGAAAAGTAATCATGAAGTATTAATTTTAGGGTGTGACACTTCCTTCACCACTAGAGACCAATGTTTGAAATATCACTGACAATAATCTAGGTCACATCAACTTGGACAAGTTTTGGAAAAGAATGAATATAATGCATAAGATAAATTTTGATCAAAGCATTTGTGATAGTGGATTGGCACAACTGGAATCATTCCCAATGTAATTATAGTCTCCTAATTAAGTTTTGATCATGGTAAATAATTATAACTTAGAGACAAGGGAGGTAAGAGATCTCCAAGGGGAGTTGGTAGTGAGTTTTGTTTATGAATAAA
Organism: Torreya grandis; assembly: GCA_037957365.1. NCBI lineage: Eukaryota > Viridiplantae > Streptophyta > Pinopsida > Cupressales > Taxaceae > Torreya > Torreya grandis. Next base: position 3,809,713 of record JARHVA010000578.1, on the reverse strand, counting down.
TTGACAATGCTTTTCATCTTCTGAATCATGAATCCTTTGTGCATCTAACCCATGAGTCATCCCAAAAATTTTAGGATGATAATAGTATGGCATGTTATAAAAAATTCAATAAATCATGGTTAACTAAGACAAAACATTCCTATACTTAGCTTCTAAAAAATCTTGCAAGATTTGATTTCAAAGATGAGATAAGTGGCATGATCACATTATTGCAAAAGATAGTGGGAAATCAAATGGCAAAGAACTTTTAGACATGGATGTATAGATTTATTTAGATCATCCTTAGGAACAATCAATATATCAATTAGGGGTAGTTGATTAGTGATGTCATTCATAAGCAACTCATGGAGGTAAAAGTCACATCAAACTTTTATATGACTTTGTATCTCATTTACATTATAGTGAGTTGAATATATTTTGATGGATTTCATACAATGGGTAATTTTGGGAAAATAATGGTGTATGAATTCTATCCCTATCTAGCATTAAAGGAGAATGTTCATCACTTCAAAAGGGTAAATGATTTTTTTATTTATTTTGTTATCTAGTTGTTTGAAAAGGGTCTCTTTAACATAAGAATATTAGTTATGGCCACTACATAAAGAACAATATGGGGAACTTGGTTCATACACTTCTTAACATTCATTTATTTGAGAATCATTGGTTATGAATTTGTTCCTTATATGCTCCCATGATATGTCAATGACAAGTAGGCATTGATGGAATTAGTGAGACAACTTGTTAAGACACACAAGTTCCTAACAAGATAATATAAAATAGGGATCAAATTTTTAATCTTAATTGGTAGGAATATTTATCCTTCACTAGTGGAGGCCAACATAGGTGAATAATACATGTCTTCCCATAACCTCAGGACATTTGAAAATAGGTTTTCATTTGAAAATAAGGGCCTAATTGATAAAAATCTTAGATATTCATTTCAACATCTTCCATATTTTAAAGACTATTAGATAGATTATGATGATGAGAAAGTAGTGAGGATCAAGGACTATTCACTGTTTATTATGAGACAAATAGTCAAATTTGGCATAAAGAAAGTGCCAAAATAATTGGTGGATTATGAGGTCACATTACCCCATCTTTGAAAAAAAAATCATCACAACAAATCCATTTCCCATAGTACATTAGGATAAAACGGAATTTACTTCTCTCAAAATTAGAATAAGAGTTATGATGGATAGAACTCTTAGGTGGTTGAAGAGTAAGAGAGTGGATGTTGAAAATGTTTATTTCCCCACACCTCCTAAGGAAAAAAAATTTGGTATATTCTACAAGCAACAAGATGAACTTAGAAAGATAGATGAATAAGGCCCTAGTGGAGAACCCTTGATGATAGAGAGCCACATGAACCTGAAGCTACTCTACAAGATGTTTAGCCATGGAAGACTATCAAACTTAAAATAAATAGGTTAGGTGAAAATGTCTCTTCTTCTCCTAAAATTCCAATTCCTCAAGAGGTTCCAATTGATAGTTTTATATTTTCTCAAGAACTGGTAGAGAACATAACTCACCAATTCTTGGCTTTAGATGATACAATAATCCCTATGTCACCTACTTTCCCATCATAAGAGGTTATTCATATCTCTTCATATTCTCCCATTATTTTTTAATTGCCTTTTACCCCTATCCAAGAATTCATTTTGATACAATCTATACACAAGAGCAAATTGAAACATCTTTTCAAGGTGCCCCAATTTAGAAAACACCTTCTTCAAAATTAGCCAAGCTTGTTCCACCTATCTAAACTTTTGTCTTATTTCCTTCCTCAATCACAACAACTTTAGATTGGTTGTCTACATTAGTGAAGAAAACAATAAAGAATGTTGATCCTGAAGAGATAGATTTTAGAACCTTGGCAGTTCCTTTCTCAAAGAGGCCAAAGAAAGTGAGAATAATTTTGTGAATGGTGACAGAAGAAAAGGGAAAAAAATATGTGGAAGTGACCATTCCCATGGTTGAAATGGATAAGTCATAAATTAGGATTGAATACTACCAAGTATCTAGGTTTCACTTTGGGAAATCAACTAGAGAAAGGATGAAAGGGGATGTAAAGTTGGTAATTGGTACAATCTTTGAAAAAATAGATAAATACAAGGTGATAAAAGATGAACTAAAATAGAAGGTGGAGCAATTGAACTTAGTGATATAAAGATTGATCAGGCCAATTTAACCAGTTATCACTTCATCAATTCTTTATGTTGAGACACTAGAAAAAGTATGAGAGGTAGGCCAAATGGGTGATGTAGTGAATGATTGGATTGAAAAAGTTATTAATCAAGAGGCCTCAATAATTCTCATTTTAGCAATGATGTTATCTAAAATTCAATCACAATACGAATAGTTAGAGACAAAAGAAAATGGATATGCTTAGAAGAAACAAAATTAGGAGGGACTCATTCTCAAGTTAGTCAACTTATTGAAATTTCCTTATCTTTATGTTATTAAAAAAGGATCGATAAATAAGAATGAAACTATATATCATATTGAATTTATTTAGGCCATTAAATTTAGAATACAGTCTCTTCAAGAGTGTCTTTAGAAATTCAACAATACAAGGTCTCTTGGAAGTGACACAATGATGGAAATTGACACTAAGGTCAGGAAATTAAATTTTCATATTATCAATGAAAATCTACATTTGGTCATGAATAACTTTACCAGTTATCTAAATGCCAAGTGAATGTGGATAATTTGAATATGAAAATAAATAGTTTCCAAGGCAAGATTTAGGAAATGAAAGAGTTATACTACTCAATAGACATTACCTATAGGTATACAGATGGACTTAATGAAGACTTGATTAGGTAATTTCTCTAGAGATTTGATGACTTCCTGAAAGGGAAATAATTGTCAATACAATAGCAAGAAAAATGAAGAATTACTTTCAGTGTTTTTTAATTCTCTTCTCTTATTTATTTATGCCTAACTTGTGTTGTTGCACTCTTTTTCCCCTTATAAATGTGCATTTTAATTCTAAAAATTATCTCTGTAATTTTTCCAACTTGATTTTTCAAGTTGTGTAAATTGATAATGTGATTTTTTGAGTAGTTTAAAAACCCTAATTGTTTTCTAAAGTGGTGTTAAATGTTATTAAAAAATCACTATTTCAAGTTGTAATTTATCATTGGTGTTTTTGTAACTCTATAAAAAGGCAAAATAGGTGGTTTTGCACCATAACCACCCATTTTATCCTATAAATACAAGTTATATATTCATAATAAAAGTTCAAAATAGATAGAATTTTGGCAAAACATTGTAAAGGGAGATCATTCATTCTACTCTTCAGAATCAATACAAAAAGGTGTTCCTAAACTTTATGTTAGTAATATATTTTAAATAATGTCTTTTGCTTAATTCAATGTATCTAATTTTCATTTACATTGTTACAAATTTCAAACTATTGAGAATAAGAAATTAGATTACAAGGTTTCTATCTAGAGTTGTAATTTACATTTCCAATGCATGTGAAAATCTTGGTGGGAATAGAAACAATTTTTCTATTATTTCTATTAGAAAATATAGAGAGCTATTTGTTTACATTATTATAATTAAATGTGTTTAGAGCGTATGTTTCATATCCCTAAGGATATGATTATGTATTTTCAACCCATTAAATGAGAGAGATTTTCCTTTTCTAAAAGCCAAATTTTCTCCCAACTCTCTCTCTCTCTCTCTCTCTCTCTCTCTCTCTCTACATATTCCTTTATAAAAACTCATTTTCATACTTTCAAGTTAAAATTACTACCCCATTATTTACATTCCTTTGTTTTTAAATATTTATTGCTTTCTTATGTTAGCTTTCAATAAAAGTATATTTGCCTACTAATAGGAGAGGGACTTTGTTACCCACATTGTTTATGTAAATTCATCAATTTATCTTCTTAAATTTTTTTCATGCCAACAATTTTTGGTGCCCACTATGGGGCATGATTTTTCAAATTTCATGCCACCCATATTTTATTGGTCCATATGACTCTGCCATCATCTCAAGGGACACTCCAACAACATGAGTTAGACATGAAATAATATACTCAATTATATATTTTGATAAACCTAAAAATAATCTTTTGAGAATCTAATGAAATCTCTATAACTCAATTTCAAGTTATCCTAGCTATCCTAAAACAAGAACTAGAACATGCCAAAAGAGAAAAAAGAATTTATGCATGAGTATAAGCCCATAGAGTTTGTATAGCATCCCAGAATTATTAAAATCACATATGAACATTTTAGGTCTTCAAAATCAAAATCATCAACTTCATTTAAATGATGAAGCTTCAGAGGAAGATCTAGTTTTAATATTTTGATTATTCACTTTTGATAATAGAAAAAGCAATTCTCAATTTAATACTATTAGGGAAGAACTAGATATATAATAAACACATGTTACCATTGCCCAGAGAAATTTTGAGATTGATTCAAGAAGACATGTAAGGAAATAGACACGAAGAATAGTTTATATAGATAATCAAAAACATTCTACAAATAGATTTTTTTTCATGATAATTCAAGTTCCTCAAGGTCTAGTTATTCAACCTAATCTTGAATGGATAATATAAACTTAAAAAGATATTTCATTAGATTTGAGAACTTTTACTTGGGATAATAGGATGAGTTCAACACATTTTCATAGATCCATTGGAATCTTAGAAGAAGAATATTGTGTAGTTATAACATAGAGAGTAGAAGCAATAGCTTCATTCAAAATACAATAAAAAAGGCTAGCTCAGAGAGATCTTCAACTTCAACTTGCACCTCAATGTCAATAAATTTCTAACAAACTGGGAAAAAAGAGATTCACTAGAACTAGTAAGTCAAAAGGTAAATTTGACACTTTTTATTAGTTATAAGAAAATTCTACCTTTAATTTGAGCCCTGAACATTATATAAAGGTTAAAAAAACAAGTAGTATCCCCTCAACCTCTAATAAAAAAAATCTACTTAAAGGAAGAATTTTGACAAACTAAACTCTTGTCTTATTAAGAACCATTATTCCCCTACAAGTAGTTTTTAAAACTATGGTATTACCATGGGGAAATGTGATTGGTCCATTGGCTCTAGGATAATTACATGACCTTCCAAAAAGATCAAGAAAGAACTTTCCAAATTTTTATGGAGATGGAAAACAACATCTAGATGAACACCTTGTAGCACTCAATGTTGCATCTGACATTTTAGGCATAGAACATGAAGATTTTACCATCAAGTTATTCATTAAAACACTACACAATGGGGATGTAGACTTGTTTTACCATCTCACTCTAACATTTGTTACTATTTGAAACACCATGAAGACTAAATTTAAGAACAAATTTAAACTATCCAAAGATGACCATGCCTTGCTTTCTTAACTTACATAAATGATAAAATAGGTTTATAGACCTATGAGTGAGTTTTTTTCCAAATTCAATAGGTTTTTGAATAAGATACTAGCTACTACATAACATATATATGAAAATTAAAAATGCTTCTTTATCAATTCTTAGTTAGCTGAAGTGAGTTATCAATTGAGGAGGGATAGGGTAGCATATTTGGAAGCATCCCAAAAATTGGATATTGATGTTAAAGATGACATGATAATATCTATAAAACTTAAAAAATAACCTTAAAATAATAAGTCTTAAATTTCAAGACAATCTTTAATAAAACAACTATTATAAAAAATGGCTAATGATTTAACATCCCTCAAAAAACAAATACCTCATAAGACCATTACCACTTTGTACCAAGATATTCCAAGGATGAAATATTTTCATTTTTAAAGAGATCATACTAAATTATAATCCCCTCAAATAAAACTTGCACTTGAGGGCCCTTCTCAACAAAACACTAATGCACTGATGAATGTGATCTTGGAAACTAAGGAAATATTTGGATATGAATAAGTTGAAGAAGAGAATGAACTGAATGTGAAATTGAAGAACCTGGTGGTGACTTCATAAACACATTCCTAGAATATAATTCAAACAAACATGAATATGAAGAGAATGTTGGGGATATGAATAGTCAATTCTTTGCATTTTTCACTAGAACTCATAATCAAAAAAATTAGTATAGTGATTCACAGGAGAAAACTCCAAAGTTTATCCTCCCATGAGGAAACTACCCCACTAGTTTAAATAAAAGTAAAACAACCACTAATAGGTAGTTTATCTAATATCAGTACATCTCAACCTATTGAGATCCCTTCTATAAATTTACTTAATTTTTACATAATTGATCATGTTAACAAAACTAAGATTCAAATGTCATAAGCTGAATACTTGAGAACATATCTAGAGTAGTTGGATAGGTTAGTTGATTTAATCAAAGGAAAATATCCAAATGCTAAAAAGGCCAATTTTAAGGGAATCTTAACTAACCTTATTACTTCTAATAAAGTTAATGATATGGCCATAGCCACTTCTATATCCAATAAAGTTAACCCTTTCTATATTTCATTATTCCTCAAGGGATACAAAGTTAGTAATTGTATTATTGACATGAGCCTTAGATAATGTAATGTCTTCCAAAGTTGCTCATGCTCTTGGCCTAACTTATACTAAGACCTTTAAGTGTTGTTATTCGATGCAAGTGAAACAAATTCCTCTTATTAGATAGATTAAAGACACATAAGTGGATTTGGCATATTTTCCCCAAAAGTGAATCAAAATCAATATTTTGGTCATAGATATTCCAGCATCTTACAACATTCTTTTGGGTAGAAATTTTTGGAAAGAATTGGAAGGCAAAATCTAACTAGATTTATCACATGCTATGATTCTAGTTAAAAGATTCAAATAATGCGTAGAGCCTGAATTAAAAGCAAAATACATAGTGCAAAATGTTGATGATCCCAAAGCTAATATTTTATATGAAAATGTAGAAATTGTTAACTATCTTCTAATGATAGAGAAAGATATTGAGTTACCAAAAATCATACAATTGAATCCCAATGATGTTTGTATGTTCAAGTTTTATGGTAATTATTCATCAATAGTTTTAGGAGTAGGATTAATCCTGATATCTCCTTTTAAGGAATTTTTTATTTTTTCCTATAAGTTGTAGTTTAACTATACAAATAATGTAGTTGAATATGAATCACTTTTGCAAGGTTTGTAGGTAGCATAAAAAATGGGAATCAAGAATTTTAAAGTTTTAGGTGACACTAAACTCATTGTGAAATATGTAAAAGGTTAATACCAAGTGAAAAATGATCATCTAAGGCATTATAAGAAAAAAATTTGGGATAGCATTGAGATCTTTGATGTTTTCTCTATCAATATAATTTCTCAAGAACATAACTCTAAAGATGACACTTTGGTAGTATCAGGTTCTTTGATGATTCCCCATGTAGATATTAGTATATAAAAACACACTATTGAACTAATATATAGACTGAGTATCCTAGACAATGCAGATATTTGGAAAGTTTTTTATAATGATCAACAGGGTATTTGTTTTCTTTAGAAAGTAGACATTTTTAGAATTTTGTACTTTGAAGGTAGTGATTCCTTATATACAAAATATTTAATTCATATGTTGAAATATGGAATCATGTATGAACAAGATGAAGAAGGTGTTATCAAGTTGAAAGGAAATAGAAATCCTAAATGTCTGGCCTCTATAGAAGATTTATTTGATAAACATGATAGATTTGTAAAAAGTAAAAAGGAAATTTTGATTTTGTTGATTATGAAAAAGTAAACATTGGTTCATAGGAACATCTTAGGTTCTTAAATATTGAAAAATGTTGATCACTTGAAGAAAAATTAAAGTTTGTTAGCCTTCTCTATAAGTATATTGATATATCTATGTATTTATATGTAGACATTAAGTCTTTTCATCCCAAATAAATACAACATATGATTCTTATAAAGCCTGATGCAAAACATTTAAAATAGAATCTAAGATAATATAATCTTAAAATCATAAGAATGATTCTTACCAAAGTGTATAAGATGCTTGATGCTCACATTTTTCCTATCCACCCTTCAACTTGGGTAGCTAACATAATACTAGTTTGTAAGAAGAATAGTGAGATTAGAATCTATGTTGATTAAAAAAACCTCAACCAAGCATCCCTCAAATATAATTATCCACTACCAATCATGGATTAAGTTATTCAAGTGGTAACAGGCACTGAAATGCTTTTGATGCTTGATGGTTTTTTAGGATACAACCAAATTGAGGTTAATAGATAAGATCAACATAAAATAGATTTCACAACACCTTTAGGCACTTTTGCATACAAATGAATTCCATTAAAATTAATTAATGTAGGAGATACTTTATAGAGAGAAATGTATTGGGCATTCAAATAATTGAAGAATGAAATAATTGTAGTGTATCTTGATGACCTAAAAAAATTATTAAAAAAAAGAGAAGATCACTATGCACATTTAGAGAGAGTCTTTAAAAAGTGTCATTTATATGACATTTATCTTAACCCTAATAAATTTATCTTTGGAGTAATGAAAGGTAAACTCCTAGGTCATATTATTTTGAAAGAAGTAATATGAATTGATCCAAAAAGGGTTTGGGTGATTCAAAAACTTTTCGTACCTACCAGTAAATCAAGAGTATTCCTTTTTTGGGAAAGTGAACTTTTTTAGAAGATTCATTCCTAATTTTGATGAGCTAACTAGACATATTGTAGACATGATGAAATTAAAACCTTCTTTTAAGTGGACTACTGAAAATAAAGAACCATTTGAAAAGATAAAGACTACTATTACTCATTCACTGACATTGGTTTATCTTGGTTTTAAGAAAGAGTTCATTATTTATTGATATGCTTCAAATCATATACTGTCAGTAATATTGATTCATAAAAACAATGAGGTTATTGAATCCAAAATTGCCTTCATGATTTTTAATCTCAAATATTATGAATTAAAGTATTTTCCTAAGGAAAAACATGATTATGTAGTAGTGAAATTAGTCAAACAATTCAAGTATTAGATATTACATTTGTATTATATGGTAATGGTATTAAGTATATCAGTCAAATCTATTTTGAATCAACAAGAACCTAGTGTTAAATGAGGGAATCAGATAACTAAAGTTCAAAAATATGATCTACAAATAAAACCTACAAAAGTAGTTTGAGGAAAAGGATTATGTCAACTCATGGTAGAATAGGGAAATGTTCAATTAAAGTCTTCGGTTGTTTCAATCGAATAATATTATCAAGAGATTACTTTAGTATTGTTTGTCAATTCTATTGATGAATGGTTTTCTGAAATTAATTTCTACCTAGAGTATATATAATGTTCTTCACACTTGGATGCTAAATAGTGTATAATGGTTAAAATATAGGCTAATAAGTATGTCATATGGGATGGCACTCTTTTCAGAAAAAACATTGATGGATTTTTCTTAAGATGGGTTGATAAGGAACAATAGAAGAAATTATTGCAAACATTTCATAATTAGGGATATGGAGGGAAATTTTCTACTAGGGTAATAGCATATAAAATTCTTATATCCCATTATTATTAGCCAAATATTTTCAAATATTCATACAAATGGGTGAGAAAGTGTGAAGCATGTCAGCAATTTGTAGGCAAACCTAGGTTAGCATCACTTTCTCTTTAACTAATTATAGTTGAAGAACCTTTTCAACAATGGGGAATGGTTTCCATTGGGACATTGAACTCTCATTTTAGTGTGGTTCATACTCACATTATCAAAACAATGGATTACTTAACTAAGTGGGTAGAAGTTGTTCTTGTAAAATAAATAACTTTAGAATCCATTTGTAACTTCATCACACAACATATCTTGGTACAATATGGAATCCTAGAGAAAATTGTTACAGATAATGCCTCTAAATTTTTTTCTTCAAATATTATTACATTTTGATATGAACACAAAATTTATCTATCTCATTTTTTTAAAATATCATCCATAAGGTAATGGTCAGGCTGAATCAATAAAAAAAAAATTGTTCAAAATCATTTGTAGGGTAATAGATGAGAAACAAAAAATTTGGCACAAAAAGGTATATGATGCTCTTTGGGCAAACTGTATAAATTTTAAAAAGGCTATTGGTATGTATCCATTCCAATTATTATATTAAATATATGTTTTGATTCCCATAACTCTTGAGTTACCTTCCCTACAATTATCTAGAGCAGTTGAGAATTCAAATTTTAAAAGCTCACTAGATAAAAGAATCTTCTACTTACATCAACTTGAATAAAAAAGAATACATTTGCTTGATAGGATCATATAACATCAGGCTCATGTCAAAGTTTTCTTTGATAAAAAAGTATAGAAAAGAGAATTATAAGTAGGAGATATGGTTCTACTTTGGGATAGTCATAGAGAACTAAAAGGGAGTCACAAGAAGTTTGATTCACTTTGGATGGGGCCATTTAAGATCAAGCACTTGTGTAGTAACAACACCTTTTACCTAGTGTATCATTATGGAACTTATCTACCATTTCCCTTTAGTGGGAAATATTTTAAATGCTATTTCTATTAATAACTAGGTGGCCCTCTTTTGTACGTATGTGAATACATTTTAGATGTGTTTTTTTCCTGGACTTTGTTTTGGTGTGCATGTTGTTTTTTAATAAATGCAACAATATGTCTATTACCCCTCTTTCTTTATGTTTTGGTATTCTTGCCTACACATTTTTTAGTCATGATCTCTATCTAGGTATGTCATGAGCAATCACATGATTTGCAAGAGTTATACATTAAATAAGTTTTTCATGGATCTCTTCAAGTGAATACATGATGAACATGCAATTTTTCAAAATAGAGGATCTAACTCAGTAGTGAGTGTTCATTTCTCATACTATTGATATGGATGAATTGGATGTCAATTGGTCATATTAGGACATGCAAGTTTTCATAATAGGTGATTTGGCCTAGAAGCATGTGTTCATTTCTCATATGATAGAGATGGGTAAACTAGTTATTAGTTGGTTAGATTAAGATATAAAAATTTAAGAAAAACATTTCTCTCTTAGAATTTTAGTTTGTGTAAAAACACATAACTAAAAATTCCCTCACATACAATATCTTTTTTAGATATGTGAAATCACTTGTTAGGCTGAGTACCTAACCCTCACATACACTATCTTTTGACATGTGAAAGAATTTTGATGACTTGAGGACCCATCCCTTTATTGAAGATCATAAATTAGAAGATTTTTAAAATCCATAAAATTTATTGCTAAAGACTCTATTACCCAATAAATAAATCATCGGCTTAAGAAACTAAAAAATTCAATTTCTTTTCATTCTTTGTAGTTTGAAATCCTAGTTAGAGTGAGCTATTCTTGTAGTTTTTTAAAATAACAAAATATCGGTGGAAAAGTCAATTTTTAATAAATGGCTTTTTTTTTTGAATTTCACCTAAAACCATCAAAAATTTTAATTAATTAATTAAAAAATTGATTAATTAAAAATTCACAACTATTTTTATTTTTATCTTAAATTGTTTAAAAGTGATTTGAACATCTCATGAAAAAAGTCATTGGTATTCCCCATAATTTTCAAAAATCATTTATCTTTTCATGAGTTGTGAAAGCACACTTACTTTTTCATATTTTTGTAAATTGCAAAAATATTTTTATATTTTGTGCAATTTATAAAATCTTTTTTGACTTCAGTGAAATTTACAAAAATGTTTTGGGTTTTCACGCAAATTACAATGTTATTTTTGGTTTCCATGAAAATTAAAAAATTATTTTAGTTCCTATGTAAATCACAAAAATATTTTAAAACTTTATGTAAATTTCAAAATCTTTTTAAGTTTCCCTTTTTCTTGCAACTCAAAATTCTATTTTTGTAAGTCATGAAAATGCAAATCACACTTCCTCAAATCATGAAAATGCAAATTATGTTTCTAAAATATATGTAAATGAAAACTTTCACATTTCAAATTAAATTTTACAATGGTGAAAATTTTCTTTACAAATTGAAGTTTTTTTTTCAAGCCTACATGAAAACTCATCGATTTTTTCTGTTAATCATACAAATACTATTATTTTCTCAGGTAGTGTTAAAACAAGTTTGTTTTCCATTAAAAAATATATTTTCAATTTGTATGCTCATTTTAAAAATTTAAAAGTTTTAAACTTGAATTTTCATTCATGTTTTTTCCAACATTTACTAAGAAGATTTTTTTTAAGCTCACAAAAGGGAATCAAGTTGACAAAAAAGAAGTGATTTTTGGTCATGTAAATTCATAGAGGTTTTCAAAAATATTTTCCATATAAGATCTGAACATCTTGCTCATGGAAGAAGGCAAAAGGATTGCAAAAAAAATCAATTCTTTCTCCCTTTTTCCTTCTAGCCACACCATACAATATGCATACAGAGCATTTCAAGTAGTTTTTTTTTTTTTTTTGAAACTTCATTTTCTTCTAATGAGGCACCATATAACCAGTTGTCTGCTTCCCCTCGTGATAATATTTTTGAAAACAATGCAAAATTCATTTTAAAACTTCTAATTTTCCTCCAAGAGCACCAAATGAGCTGAATGACCCCTAAAAAAGAGCATTTTTATTTAAAATTTTAATTCTTTTTCAGGATGTATAGGTTATATGACCTATATCAAAGAGAAAAATTTTGAATTATTCTATCTCTCCTTTAGACCCCAAATCATATGGCCTATGCAATTAATTATTTTTTGGAATTTAAAAAAAAAAGCTTTTTCTGCCAAATACATGAGTCATGTGGTCATTGTATGACCGATCGTACACCCATGGAGGAGAGTGCAGTAAATAAAATAAAGGAATGAGCAAATTTTGGTCTAATAATTTCTCATTTCTAATTTTAAATTTCTAAATTTCAATTTTCAATTTGCATGAATTTGAATGGTATAGTTTTGGCTTGGAGGAAGATGTTAAAAAAGTTGATGGGGTTTTCTAGTAAAATTTTGATTTCACCAAACTAGTAAAAATATGAGATAAAATTGGTGGAGGCAAATTTTTGATCATTTATATTCATAAATTGAAGATTGCATGGTCACAAGACCCCCTTGGAAAAAGTTGAGCGTTGATAAAAATAATTTTTGTAAAATTTTAAAATTATGTAAATTTAAAAAATCACAAGGTAATTTATTTCCTAAAATTTTGATAAAAGTCGTATTTATTTTGATGAGCTTAGAGATTATATTTCTTGTTAAAAATCAATTGGCAATTAATTTTCAAATTTTTTACCGGAATCAGGGTCAAAAAATATTTTAAAAATTAAAAATGAAATTTTTATAATTTCTTCAATTCTTTTTTGTTGGCAAAAAAAGTTTGCTAAATAAGCAATTTAGAGAAATTTTTTATAGGTGTAGTTACAAGTACAAAATTTGGTTAAAGGAAAATTAAAATTCATATAAAGAGTGTTAAAAATAAGATAGATTAATTTGTATGATCAACTTGTGATTACAGACTTCCATTTACAATTTCATCATTTTTTGCAAATAAGAAGCTTTTCCACAAATTTTTCAAATTGTCAATTTTTTTGTCAAATTGATGTCTTTGTCTCTTACTCTAAAAAATGAGATTTGGATTAAAGGAAAATAAATTATAAAGTATCAATTTCATGATGTGACACTTCCTTCACTACTGGAGTCCAATATTAGAAGTATCACTGACATTGATCTAGGTCACATCAACTTATATGAGTTTTGGGAAAGAATTAACATAATGCATAAGATGAATTTTGGGCAAAGTATTTGTGAAAATGGATTAGCATAGACAAAATCATTCCAAATCTTATTATAATCTCGTAAGTTATTTTTTATTGTGGCAAATAATTATAATTTAGATACAAGGGAGGTAAGAGATTCTTAGAGGGAGTTGGTAGTGAGTTTTGTTCCTGAATAAATTGACAATAGTTTTCATCTTATAGATCATGAATCCTTTGTGCATATAACCCTTGATTCCTCCCAAAAATTTTGGGATGATAATGTTATGACATGTTCTAAAAAATTCAATAAATCATGGCTGACTAAGACAAAACATTCCTCCACTCAGCTTCCAAATAATCTTGTAAGATCTGATTTCAAAGATGAGATAAGAGACATGATCACATTGTTGTATAGAATAGTGGGAAATAAAATATAGAATAACTCTAAGACATGTATTTATAGATTCATTTGGATCATCTTTAAAAACAATCAATATATCAATTAGGGGTAGCTGATCAATGATGATATTCATAAGAATCTCATGGAGATAAAAGTCATGTCACAATTCTATATGACTTCATATCTCATTTATGCTATAGAAATTCAAAGATATTTTGATGGATTACATAAAGTGGGTAATTTTGAGAAAATAATGGTGTATGACTTATATCACCATCTAGAATTAAGGGAAAACCTCATCACTTTAGAAGGGTAAATTATTATTTTATTCATTTTGTCATCTAGTTATTTGTAAAGGAATTATTCAATGTAAGAATATCATTTATGGTTGTTATAGAGATAGCAAGATGGGGAATTTGTTTCATACAATTCTCAACCTTTAATTATTTAAGAATCAGTGGTTACAAAGTTACTCCTTATATGATCCCACATTAAGTCAGTGACAAATGGGCATTGATGGAATTGGTGAGACAACTTGTTGAAACACACAATTTCTTGACAAGCTGATATAAAATAGGGATCAAATTTCCAATCTCAATTGGAAAGTATGCTATCCCTTCACTAGTGAATTCCAATATAGTTTAATAATACATTTCTTGCTACAACCTTAGGAAATTTGAAAGCAAGTTTTCATTTGATAATAAGGGCCTAATTGAGCATAATGTTGGATCTTAGTTTTAACATCTTTCACATTTTGAAGACTATCGAATGGATTATGATAATGAGAAAGTAGTGAGGATAAAATAATATTCATGGTTTATCATGAGAAGAATAGTCAAATTTGGCATAATGAAAGTGCTAAAGTAGTTAGTGGATGATGAGGTCATATTGGATCCCATCTTTGAAAAAAAAGCATCATGATAAAGCTATTGCCTATAGTAGATTGGGATAAAAGGGAATTTAATTCTCTCAAAAGTAAAGTAAGAGATATACTAGATAGAATCATAGGTAGTTTAAGAGTAAGGGAGTGGATGTTGTAAATGTTGATTTCCCCATACCTCCTATGAAAGATGAATTTGGTAACTTATACAAGCAACAGGATGAACCTAAAAATACAAATTAAGTAGGCTCTATTGAAGAACCCCTAATGATAGAAGAGGCACACTAACCTAAGGATACTCTACAAGGTGTTCAACCATGAAATACTATCAAGCTTAAAATAAAAAAGGTTAGGTGAAAATGTCTCTTCTTCTCCTAAAATTTCAATTCCTTAAGAACTTTCATTTGATAGTTTTCCATTTTCTCAAGAACTGGTAGAGACCATAACTCAAAAAAATTATCTTTAGATGATATGATATTCCCTATGTCACCTAATTTCCCATTTTAATAGGTTACTCATATCTCTTCATCTTTTCCCTTAAATCCTAAATTTCCTCTTACCCCATTTCCAAGGATTCCTTTTGATAAAATCAATACACAAGAGTAAATTGAAACATCTTTTCAAGGTGCCCCAATTAAGAAAACACCTTATTTAACTTTATCTAGGCTTATTCCACCTATCTCAACTTCTATCCCATTTACTTCCTCAAGCATGACAACTTCATATTAGTTGTCTAGAGTAGTAAATAAAACAAGAAAAATTATTGAACTTGAAGAGAGATTTTGGACCTTGTCAATTACTTTCTCAAAGAGGTTGAAGAAAGTGAGAACAATTTTGCTAATGGTGATAGATGAAAAGGGATAAAAATATGTAGAAGTGGGCATTCCTATTGTTAAAATGGATAAGTCATAAATCAAGATTGAAGACTACCAAGTATCTAAGGTTGATTTGGGGAAATCAACCAGAGAAGGGATGAAAGGGGATGTGTAATTAGCAATTGGTACCATATTTGAGAAAATGGATAAAGGCAAGGTGAAAAAAATGAAATAAAAGAGAAGGTAGAAAATTTAAACTCAGTGATAGATTGATCATGCCAATTCAACTAGTTATCACTTCATCAAGACTTCATTTTAAGACACTAGAAAAGTAAGAGAGGTAGGCCAAATGGGTAATGCAGTGAAAGACTAGATTAAAAAGTAATTGATCAAGGGGCCTCAATTATTATGATCATAAAAATGATATTATTTGAAATTCAATCACAATATAAGTAGCTAATGACAAAGGAAAATGGATATGTTTAGGAGAAACAAAATTGGGAGGAACTCATTCCTAGGTTGGTCAATTTCTAGAAATTTTCTTTTGTCAATCTTGTTGAAAAAGGAGTGATCAATAAGGATGAAATTGCCCATTAGATTGAATTTATTTTGGCCACTAAATTTATAATATAGTCTCTTTAAGAGTGTCTTCAAAAATTCAACAACACAAGTTTGATTGAAAGTGACATAATGATGTAAATTGACACTGAGGTCAATAAATTGAATTGTCATTTTGTCAATGAAAAGAATCAATAAAGGAATCTAATTTTAATTGAGATCATAATTGGATAATTAAAATAATGAATTCAAGACATTTTCAATCCTACATTTGAATTTGGTCATGAATAAATTGACCAATTATCCAAATGCCAAGTGAATGTGGATAATTTGAATATAAAAATAAGTAATCTCAAAGGCAAGATTCAGGAAATGAAAGAGTTAGACTACTCAACAGATAGCACCTACAAGTACACAGATGGATTAGAAGAAGACTTAATCAAGGAATTTATCTATATATTTGATGACTTCCTGAAAGGGAAATAATTATCAATCTAACAATAAGAATAATGAATAATTACTTTCAGTGTTTTTGCATTCTCTTCTCTTGTTTCTTTGTGCCTAAATTATGTTTTTGAAAATTTTTCCCCTTATAAATGTTCATTTTAATTCTAAAAATTATCTTTATAATTTTTCCAACTTGAATTTCCAATTTGTGCAAATTGATAATGTGTCTTTTGAAGTAGTGTAAAAACCTCAATTGTTTTCTTAAGTGGTATTGAATTCTCAAAAAGGTTTTGCACCATTTCAAGTTGTAATTTCTCATTGGTGTTTTTGAAACTTTGTGAAAAGGTACAATAGGTGGTTTTGCACCATAACCACCCATTTTACCCTATAAATAAAATTTAGTGATTTATAGTAAAGTTTTGAAACAAATAAAATTTTGGAAAATCATTGTAAAGGGAGATCAATCATTCTATTATTCAAAATCAATACAAAGAGTTGTTCCTAAACTTTGTGTTAGTAATATATTTTGAATTATGTATTTTTATTAATTTAGTGTATCTGATTTTTATTTACATTATTACAAATTTTAAATTTTTGAGAATAATAAATTAGATTACAAATTTTCTATTTAGGTTTGTAATTTACATTTCTAATGCATGTGAAAATCTCGGTGGGAATAGAGACAAGTTTTTGGTTGTTTTTGTTAGAAAACATAGGAGCTATTAGTTTATGTTCTCAAAATTAAATATTTTTATAGTGTATGTTTCATATCCATAAGTATATGATTATGTATTTTTAACCTATTGAATGAGAGAGATTTTCCCCTTCTGAAATTCAACTTTTTTCTCAACTCTTTCATCTAGTCTCAATTTCTAACTTGGAGAATTTGTTGCCTAAAACTTCTCCCTTTTTCTCTCTTTCTCCTTCTCTACATATTCCTTTCTAAAAACTCCTTTTTTTTACTTTTAATTTAAAAGTCTTACCCCATGATTTACATTCATTTGTTTGTAAATATTTCTTCCTTTCATAATTTGGATTTCAATAAAGTTAGCTCTACCTGCTAATAAGAGAGGGACTTTGTTCCCCATGTTGTTGATGTGAAGTCATCAATTTGTCCTCATAAAAAAATTTCATGCCAACAATATGAATTTGAATATGATTATGATTATGGTGTTGAATTAGAGGAATTAAATAGGGACAAGAACATTGATATTATTAAGAAATATCTTATGGAATATATCTAGAATCATAAATGCATTGAAATAAGTTTCTTATAAAAATATCCCTTCTCATGAGGTCAATTTTAAAATTACTCCTAACCCTACTTATTTCTCTATTGTTTATAATATTCCTTCTTCCCAAAATGAGTAGTCTTCAAATCCTTAAAATGTTTCTATTTCTTTTCCTTCTTTCTAAAATTTTATTTCTCTAAATTTTTAACATGTTTTATTGCCTTCTCAAGTATTTCCAATGTCTCAAAATGATTTTTAAATTCCTCTTGTTCAACCATTACCTATGTATAATGTTTCTCAATTTTTTTCTAATGTTTTTAACCCAAAAAAATTTCCCTTAGCTTGTTTTAGGTCTTTTTACCCTTCCTCATGTCCATCTGATGTTTGGATCCATGTATATCAATTATTAATTTTTTATTTAGTTAGATTAAACACAAATAGGTATTTAATTTAAACTTTAGAATTATATACATACAAAACATATAGTGATGTTTCAGGATACTCAAGTCTATACACAATCAAAATTATTTTATCATTGCTAAAATACTCAAGTTTATGCACAATAAAAATTATTTTATCATTGCTCAAATACTTGCATAAAAGATTAAATTTTCATATTATACCAAAATAATGATAGGATAATATTCATGTAGTTACATCTCCATCTAAAAAGAGGAGGTTGAATACCTCACTATATTTATCCATTCACACTACACTAGAACTACATGGGTTTTGATTATAGCATGGATGATATGTTTATATAAATCCCATGAGGTTACCTATCCAAAATAACTATTCCTTTCTCTTTTAAATTTTTTTTTTGGAACATTGTTTCAATGAGATTAAAAATATCAAATTAGACAATTATGCCTACAAATTCAACAAAGTGATAGCATAAAACTATTTAGCATCAGACAATGAACCAACACATAAAATATATAAATAATAAAAGTACATAGTACATATTTGGTAGCCTTGAACAAATTAATTAGCAATAAAATAAGGACATATTTTATAGCCTAATATTCCCTAGATAGATTCAACAATAAGATAACTCATATAATTTTTTTAGTGATAGTACGTATTTCATATTTTATGCAAAACTTGATCATCACTTTTAGACCACTTATTTACTCTCAAAATCCCAAGATTATACCCTAGTGTGACTACTCTATCACTTTTTCTTCTATTTTAGTTCATTTATTATCAATCTTCATTTAATGTGTTTTTTTAATCCACTAGAGCAAATCTAAATTACTATTCTAAACCGATATTTGTTAGATTTATCCCTATGTCATAATTTTACCATTCACTTAGTGTCATCATACCCTAGTGCCACTACTTGGTAAAATAATTGGTAAAAGGTATAATTTAATCACTTGGTTAAAGTTTTACAAAAATCAAATGAAACTACTATTGACTATGTGATCTGATTCAAGGCCATGATTAATAGATTGACTTATCAAATTATAGATAGTGAGTTTCAAAGTATTGTGTTACCAATAGTTTGTTATCAATTATTAAGGATAAATTAGCTTTCAATACTTATCAATAATGTGATGAGATTTATGATCTAGTTAAGTAATTTGAATTCATACTTTATATGTATAAATGTTTAAATATGGGTCAAACATGCCAAATGATTCAATATTTCAAAATAAATGGAGTTTAAGTCTACAAGTAATGACTACGAGTTTCGGCATATGATTAATGTTAATAAGGTGTTTAATGTTACATATAAACTTTAATAATATTTTTTACCTAAATAAAAGCAGTACTTACTAAGACTCAAAAAATGTTTTACAAAAATTATTTGAATATAATATGATCTTGTTATCTCCACTAAGGGATTTTGATGCATGTGCATGTAAATAACTAGTTAAATTATGTTTATTTTGGTATTTAGTAGGACTAATAGGTAAATTATAGTCAATAATAATACTTTTTGATATTTCATTTGTCATTTATAGGTCATCTTGTGGTGTTTTCAGGTTTACAACCCAAATTAGAAATTTAAAAGTTTGAATTTGTTACTAAGAGTTTAGAAGGTTCTGGTATGTTGTAAAGGTCTTGATCCTTTAGTGAGGGGTTACTATGGTATAAATATATGTTTTAAATATTTAAATCACTTTAAAAATG
The DNA here is from genome assembly GCA_037957365.1 of Torreya grandis. Taxonomy (NCBI): domain Eukaryota; kingdom Viridiplantae; phylum Streptophyta; class Pinopsida; order Cupressales; family Taxaceae; genus Torreya; species Torreya grandis. The sequence continues at coordinate 3,789,595 of JARHVA010000578.1, read as the reverse complement.
TCTTTAACTCAATCAAGGTATGTGCAACGTAGGTTAATGACTAAACTAAGCATGTTTGGATCAGTCTTATGGTGGTTGAGAGGTATTTATTATATGTATCAAGAAGATACTAAGATTAAAAATAAATTAATAAGATGATAAATGTAAAACCATATGATAATGAGTTAATTAATTAATAAATACATGTGGAAAAGGATAAGAGTGGAGGTTTTTGTTGGCATGTGAGTGAAAATTCTATGGGCTTGTATATTAGTTTTTAAAGATACACAAATAAAAGAAACTCTATTATGATTTAGGATTCACTCTTAGACTTTTGAATGTGTTATTATTGTTATTTGTCATTCTCTTATCATTTTTTATTCTTATATGATGGTTTCTAGGTTGTAGAGTTCTGAAAACACTATTTTAAGTGACATGATCTGATAGAAAGAAGGTTTTCTACAAATTTGTGTGTTTGTTAAGTCTGAAGAGTATGTGTTTAAGTAATGGGAGTACATATATGTATTAACCCAATCAATGGGAACCCTTTATATTCATTTTAAATTTAAATTCCTCCATATTTATGCTCTTGGGCTACCTACAGTCAAACAAACCCTAGGTCAGGGTTTTACCTACAAAATCTTCAATAACTTTCAAATAAACCAAAAAAATCCTTTAAAATTTTATATACAATCACTTGATAAAATTTTATAAGTTATAAAATAAGTTTCATAAATTGAAGATGAATAGAGAGATATATTGGGTTTTAGGGTTTATATACCTGTAAATGGGCCTAAAATAGGGTTTTAATGATAATTCTTCAAATTATCTAAAATTTCAAGTTGAAGAAGAGTGTATAAATTATTATTTTTCATGAATAACATATTAATGAATGTTTAAATACCTTTTGATGATTTCCAAAGTATAATTTATGTATTATATTCCCATAAAAGCTTAGATTAGGCCTATAAAAATATTACAAGTTAAAATGTTTTTGAACATAGTCAGTCATAAAAGACCCTTTAGGTATTCCCTTACATAATATTGGTATCATATCCCATTATTTATTTTATTAAATGTATAATATATCTCAATAAAGGTAGTAATAATAAGCTATGAAATAGAAGTCTGTGAAGACGGTAGCTAGAGCAATAAGTAGGGTAGTTCAAAGGAGGCAACCTATTATGATATTGTTAGTAGAGGAAATGAGAAATATGAAAGTTTGTTTGAAATACATGAAAATTGATCAGAGAAGGATAATTGATATATGATATGTCAGTGAAAAATAATGTGAAAGGCCTCAAAATAAGAGGTGGAACTAGAAGAAGGAAAAGAAAGGGTAGAAAAGATATTTATCAGAGTAGTCATGGGAGTTATCTCCAAACCTAAATTAGAATTTCCTATGTATGAAGTTAGCTTGAATGTAGAGGAGTTGGTTTATTAGATCAATACCATGGATAAGTATTTTAATATGAAGTAATAGAACATGAAAATAAATTGAAGTTTACTAGTACAAGATTGAAAGGTCATGCATCCATTTGGTGGAATGGATTTCAAGATGAGAGAAGGAAAGGTAAACCAAATATCAAGAGTTGGGACAAAAGGTGGCCAAATTGAAAGTCAAATTCATGACCAAGTATTACCAAAAAAAAATGTAATAGATTCAAAACCTAAGACAAAAGGAAATGAGTGTAAAACATTACATAGAGGAGTTCTACAAACTAACCACTAGGGTAGGACATATAGAAGAAGATGCTAAAAAAGTGACAAGTTACAAAAATAGATTTATTTTCAACATCTAAGATGAAATAAATATTTTACCACCAATATTATTCAAGGAATAATACCAATTTTCCCTTAAATTAGAGGAGAAATTATCTAAAAATTAGAGTCAACATTTAACGAGCATAATTAGAACTTTTAGAGGTAGAGGATAGCATAGTGGTAGAAGTTAGCTATAAATCCATAATGAAGAAGCCAACATTTCACAAGGTGAAAATCAATCTACAATAGGAGTTTAATCATTCATAGGTAGGAGACATTATATAATGGTTAGAGGAAGAGGCTTTATAGGTAGGTGTTTTGAATGCAAAAGTTATGGGCATAGATATTATGAGTGCCCAAAGAATCCTCTAAAAAGATAAGGCAGTGTGTAAATTTTCCAAGATGATGAGAAGAGTGTGGGATCACCTTCTCATGAGTACACACCTAAGTTTGGAGAGTTTTTCCTTATGAAGAGGATATTACTCAAGCCAAACAAAGAGATCAAGGAGCCTGTACAAAGTAAAATATTATTTAGAACCACTTACAAGTCCAAAGGTAAAGGTAATCATAGATAGTGGAAGTACTAATAATCTAGTGTCTATAAAAATAGTTGACAATTTAGGCTTGAAAAATTTAACACATCCCAGTCCTTATAAGGTTTCATGGATATAAAGAGGACACAAAGTCTTGGTAAATGAATAATGCAAAGTGTAGTTTCAAATAGGTAGTTACAAGGATAAGGTGTTATGTGATGTCATGCCTATAGATGTCTATCATGTTTTATTGGTAAGACCTTAAAAATTTGATAGGAAATCCATATATGATGGGAGAATCAATACTTATGTTTTTTTATAAAGATAGAAGGAATCACACACTCATACACTAAAATATGAGAATGTAGTAGTAGAAGATAATCCTAAGGTGTTGATAACAAGTGGCAAAGAGTTATTTCAAAAAATCAAAAAAGAAGAGGTAAGTTATGCATTAATTGGCAAGCCTATAATAGTTGTTATAGCCATAAAACTAACTAATCTACCTTTAGAGATATATAATTCACTCAATGAATTTGTTGACATATGTGTATATGATATTCTGAATGAACTACCTCTAATTAGAATCATTGGCCACCATATATACCTCATTACAAGATCCAATCTACCAAACAAGGCAACTTATAGGATGACACCAAAAGAGAATGAGGAGATAAAGAAACAAGTGTAAGAGTTTTTAGACAAAGGCCTTATCATGGAAATCTTAAGTCATCATGTTTTTCCAAAAATTTGAACTAATAATAATGATGGAGGATGGAGAAATTGCATTGATTCAAGATATATAAACAAGATTACAATAAGGTATAGATTTCCTTTGCCTAGAATTGATGATCTAATGGATTATTTAAGTAGTGCAAGGTATTTCTCCAAGATAGACTTGAAAATTAACTACTGTCATATTAGGATCAGAGAGGGAGATGAATGCAAGACAATATTTATGACTAATTATGGACTATATGAATGGATTATGATGCCATTTGGGATAACTAACACTCCAAGAACCTTCATGATGCTCATGAATGAAGTGTTTAAGGATTTCACAAGTAATTTTTTCATTATTTACCTAAATGATATTTTAATTTTCAATCAATCAAAGGCATGGAATATTAAACACCTTAAAATGGTCTTAAATAAGTTACAAGAAGATAAGTTTCTAATCAATCTCAAGAAGTGCATCTTCATGAAGACAGAGTTGGTTTATGTGGGATTTGCCATTGCTAAAGAATGTTTGAGGATGGATGGAGACATTCAAATCCGTAATAGAATGGCCTAATCTAAGGAAACAAAAAGCAATTTTAGTGGACTAAGTCAGCTAAGAGAAGTTTTTAATTCTTAAATAAAAATATCATTGAGCAACCTATATTATCTTTTCCTAACTTTAGTAATATTTTCCAAGTAGAATGTGATACTAGTGGGACTATCATAGGATTTATTTTGAGTTGAGAGGGTAAACCAATTTCCTACTTCAGTGAGAAACTAAATGATGCAAAGAATGAATACTTAGATTGTGATCAAGATTTTTATGCCATTTTTTAGGCCTTAAATAAATATATACACTATTTTCTACCCAAAGAGTTTGTGTTATATACAAATAACCATACCTTATAATTCATTAGTAGTCAAACTAAACTAAGTCAAAGGCATATGAAATGGATTGAATTTTTACAAAGTTTTTATTTTGTTATTAAGAATAAAATTGGTAAAAATAACAAAGTTTTAGATTCATTAAGAATAAAAATTCTAATTATGTAGGAGTCTCAAGTTAATGTCTTTGGATTTGATTCATTAAAAGACCTATATAGAGGGTATCATGATTTTAAGGAAGCCTATGAAGCATGTGAGAATATAGTAAGTTAAAAGTCCATATATGGACTATATGATAAAATATGGATTGTTATTTAATGAAAAATAATTATGCATACCAAGAGGGTCAATGAGAGATAATCTATGGTGCAGGAGCATCATCAACTTTATGTAAATTTAATATTGATAAGTCAATGTGTGGTTTTTTAAGTCTTGAAGGTCATGTGGTAAAATAAGAATCTTGATTAAGATTAAATTTATCTTAATTTCAGTCATGATTAAGTATTAAATTTATTTATCATTTATTATTAATATGTCCAAGTCAATGAGGTCTCAATAAATTTCTCTTTTGAGCAATTTTGTATTTTCCCACCAAAATCCATAATTTGAAAATTCAAACTTGTTAATATACTTTGAAAGGTTTTTGGTCTATTGTGTAAATATTGATCCATTTTTAAAAGATATTTATGGTATATTAATAATTATTTACCTCAAAACTCATGTAAATTCATCCTAAATATCTATCTATCATGAGGTCCAACATTGGAGGAAGGCTAAGATAACATGTTATAAGGTTGTCCAAGTTGTTGGAGAGATTCTTGTATACTAAACAAGAATAATATAAGTTTATACCTCATATAAAAAATTTATATATATTAAAACAACTTTATAATTATCTCGAGAAATAAATAAAATAATTATGAAGGTTGAAGTGTATAGATTAGTGATTAGGTTTGAGAATGGTCTCTAGGTCTACCATGGAGAAAACATACGATTATAAAAATATTTGGTAGAAATATGAATAAATAATGGATGCTTGGTAACGTTTATTGTTTTTTTAGAATAATTTAAGTTATTTTAACATGTTTCAAGTCTTTATTTTTCTTTTTAATTATTATTTGATTATACTTTGACTAAAGAGATCAGTGGACTATATTTTATTTTACAATCAGTATAAGAGAAATTATTTAATGTAATGGATGATAGTTGAAGTTTAAAAAAAAATTATAGGGTTATAAAAATTATTATAAATATATATAAATATAAATTAAATGTTTTAAATTCCCTATATAATGAAATTCCTTCAAAAAGGATCAAACATGGTCTGCATATATAGCTAGTATGTGACAGTTATAAAAAGGTGATTATTTTAAGTATTTTTTATTTTTTAGAATAGTTAATGAATAAATATGGATTTATAAATCAATATTTATATTATTAATACCATTTTAATCTACATAAATTAACAAATATACCCTTAAAATTATATTCTCTTTCTTATAGTGTTCAATGTTAAGTATAATATAGTCAAGAGGGTTGTGACAGTCAGGAAAGAAGTTCTTTTTCATCATTTTCATAATTGTTAAAGTTGTAATTTTGTTACCAAGGTAATAATAAGGTTAATTTATTATAATAAAACTTAAAAAAAACTTTTAAAATAATTTAAAATAAAGTTGTCAAATTATTTATGCTCTTGGCCATGTAGAAACTAGCCTTAAGGTTTGAACACTAAAAACCCTCTAAAAAGATATTTAACCCTTAAATTGTTTTGAATTTTTTTTGAATGGTTAAATAATTTTTTTTAAGTAATATACAATTTTTTTAATGTAAAAATTATATCTAATTCAATAGGTATTCATCATTTTGTGCTAACAAACTTATAACTAGGCCTTAAAACCTTATTAGAGAGCTCTAATAGAGCATAGTTCTTAAAGGATCAATCCTTGGTGTATAAAATTTATAAGGGATATATGTGAAGATATTTATAAGATTATATGAGTGTTTTTAAATTTATATAGTGTTTTTTAATAAATTTATGAAATTTCTAGGGTTTGTAGGTCTGCATAATTAGGACTAGAACCCTATTTTGGTCTTTTATTACATTTCTAAGAGTGTGAAAAGAAATATTCCCATGGGATGAGGTGAAATTATCCTATTATAAAATGATGAAGAGTATAAAATATAAAAAATTCTTTTTATGGATGAATTCTTTTGAAATAAGGCTGACTGTAGTTAAAAGTTGCTAGAAACCCTGTCTTGAGAAGTCTAAAAGGAAACATAATTTCCATTGAAATAAGTAAGAGAGTTTGAATAGTGTAATGTGGATAAATAATAAGTTTGATGATTATTTTAACTATTATTATTTCAACATGTTTAAAATTTTAATTATATCCATGGTATAATTTATAGACAACTAACCAAGTTGAAGGGTTATGTAACAAGCCTAAAAGGTAAAATATTGTGTTTTTGTTGAAAAAGGATAGAGAAAGGAGGTTAAATCATATAAATGGGGTTTTAAAAACTTTTATAAAATATAAATTAATCTTAAGGACATATAATTTTCTAATCTCATATTAAATATGGTGGCTAACTATTTATCTAGTAAATAATGAGTAAACTAGCTTGCTAGGGTTATCCAACATTATAAGTATGCAACAAAGATTTCACTAGTATTCTATTTAGCTTGTCCTAAATCCATAAAATTAATTTTGTACATGAATGAAAATTAATATACAAACTTATCCAAGATATCATTAAAGTTAAGTAAAAATTTCTTCAATAATTTCAAAAACTATTTTAAGGCTTGTCTTGCGAGACTCCTTGAGAAGACTAGAAGCAAGTATATATTGATATATGCCACTGACTGGTAGGCAATAAAAAAATTAATTCAAATATTCTCTATGGTCACCTTTTCCTTTTTATTTGTAAAATTTAGGTCGCTCATAACTAGGTAGAAATAGTATTTGCAGATAGTCCATGTTGAATGGGTAAGAGCATATCACATCTAGTTTGAATTCATTTATTTGTTTTCCAACTTGTATAGGTTGAATTGCATCCTTCATCTATTACAAATCTTGGACAAGGAAATCAGAAGGAATGGTCTATTATTTTTGAGGTTTCATGATCAAAGGTGGATTACCCTAATCGAGGTAGGTATTGTGGTCATAGTAATTTGACAATAGAGAGGAGATTAGATCAAGTATTAGTTTAAGAAAACAAAAATCAAAATGAACACACTAACATGTTAACATCTCTAAGCCTAGATCATAGGGGGAGATTAATGGAAAAAAAAATGAAAATCACAACTAAAATTCAAATAATTACAAATCCCTTACCTTCCTTGAATGCTCCAAATGATTCATTATGTAACTTTCTTGGTTTGTGCTCAAAGAGTCTTTGAAAATGGAGTTTGTGTGGCTCCCTCTCTCCTTAGCACCATTATGGCTTGTGTTGGCTGGATGTGGCTCATGATTTCTTAGCTCAATATTTAGGAATTATAACACTATTGATATAAATCATGCTACAAAACTTGCATTATAACTCTACAATTCCTAAGCTTATAAATTCAATGGGCAATGGCTTGTTTTTATAGTAAATGGATTTTACCCCAATCCAAGGTGACTCAAGATGGATTTAAGGCTTGGAATGGGTTCAAACCTAACCTAAGTGAGTTAATTAACCCTAGTATAGTTAAAATATGTCAAGAAATAATGATTTTTAATGAATAGACATAGATGAGATATTTTGATATATTTTCAAAGGCTTAACAACTCACAAAAGGTAATCATGAAAAGCTGAGATATTTCATTTTTTTGAATTTCATTTTTTATTAATTCATTAATTACACATGGATAATTCAATTAGGAATTTAATATGGTTTATCTTGTCAATTAATTTTGATTATCCATTTATCTCTTTCAATATTTGATTTTATGTGTGCACTTGCTCCACTTAATAGGTCTATAGGCCAAATTGCATGTTGTGATACCTCAAGACGCTTAGAGATGAATCTGTGAGAGTTTATTATTGTGTATGATATGATACCTAAGTTATGGATGTCTCAATGAGATTCTAAGCTTTGATGAATGATATACAATCAAATTTGGGACATTCAGTGATTTCTAGACTTAATTTGTAATGGTTGGTAAAAAATGGTTTGAAGTCTGGTCAAAGGCCAATGGTGGCCAGTTTTAGGTGTCTAAATTTTTCCCCTATTTTGGAATGTGTTATAATATTTAAGAATAGTAACATATTCTCAAATAATGAAAAGGTCATGTATGCTTACAATTTTAATAACAATGGATGAACTATAGGTGCCCCCTCAAGGGAGCAGTTGGAAAAGGGTTTGGAAATTAGTCCCTAGAAAGGAGAAAATGATTAGACCAAAATGATGAAATGGGGTGAAAGGTATTGATTTTCACATAGGTGGTTATAATCAATGGCATATGAAACTACCCTAATGAGGGTAGACAAACATGATGATTTGCCCAAAGGTGATTATAATCATTAGCATAGGTGGGATAAAAAAAGGTAATGATTTGCCCAAAATTGGTTACAATCATCAAAAAAGGTGTAGGGTAATAAGAGGATGATTTTCCCAAAGGTGGTTATAATCATCAAAAGGGAAAACAATGATTTGCCATAGGTAGTTATAATCATTGGTAGGATAAAAACATGCCTCAGTTGGGCTAATAGAGATAATGGCTAGCCTAAAGGTAGTTATAAGCATTATCATAATGAAAACATGCCCCAATTGGGTAGAAGAAAGAGAATGATATACCCAAAGGTGGTTATAATAATCAACCTTCAAATGGATGAAAATGCAATGATTTGCCCAAAGATATTTAGAATTATTGGTAAGTAAAATGGGGTAGTATATAATGGTTTGCCCAAAGATGGTTATAAGAAGTGTACCCTAATTATGGAAAACATGATGATGGAAGATGATGAAAAATTGGTACAAAGGAGAAAGATGAATTTGGGAAACCTATGAGTAGGGAGATGAATATATGATCTTTCTCCTTACTACTATCATATTACTAGAAAACTTGAAGCAAATACTAAAATTGATCTATATATTCATTCTAAAAGTGGTCATGGAACTAATGGAATGGAACCAAGGTCAAAGGGCTAAGTAGGGAGGGTAAAAACAACTTGGTTGATAGAAAAGGTATGGCAGAATGGAATGGTGGAATGGCTAAGTGACATAATGGTATAGTATAAAGAAGAATGTTGATAATATGGTACAACTAAAATAGTCTTCATAGATAATACACCCAGTCACTCAAGTGAAGTAACATTTGAGGTTTATAATGTTCATCGGCTCATCAAGTTCATCCCCATCTGGTGTGGCAAGCCTATATGCTTCAGCACCATAGTTTGTAACAATGATGAAAGAACCTACCCATTTAGGTTTTAACTTGTCTTTATGTTTCTTATTAGCCATGGTATTATTTTGGTTTTATTTAAGAACAAGATCACCAAGCTCAAATTGTTTGTGTTTAATGCACCGATTGTAGTGGCCACAGAGTCATTTTTGGTATGCTTGAAGGTTATTAAATATGGCTAGGTGTTTCTCATCAATTAATTCTAGTTCTTATAGGCAAGCTACTCAATAGTATTCATCATCTAGGACATGCTTCAAAGAGATACATAAATAAAGTAACCTGACCTCAATGGGAAGAATGGCCTCAGTACCATAAACAAGTGAATACAAAGTGGCACCTATTGGAGTATGGTAATTAGTATGGTATACCCATCATTGACAATATTTTTAAAGATGTTGACAATGGTTTTGTTAGATGCTTCATCTTGGCCATTACCTTATGGGTAATATGCCATGGAAAAATGTTGTTTAATCTTGTAATCAACATATAGTGATTTAACATCATTATTTTTTAATGATATACCATTATTATATATAATGTCAGAGGGGATACCATAACAAAAAATGAGATGATTGAAGATGAATTTTGAAATTTTATTTTTAGTCACATAAGTGAGGGTTATAGTTTCAAACCATTTAGGTAAGTCTATGGTAGTAAGGATGTGTTTATGTCCAGCAGATGAGGTGTGGTTTATCTTCCCAATGAGGTTGAGGCCCCATATATCAAATGGCCATGGTGTAAGCATTAGTTTCAAAGTCTTGGCTGGGCCATGAATCAAATTGGCATGTCATTGAAATTTATCACACCTTTTAACATATGTAATTATATCTACATCCATCATCAGCCAATGGTACCCAATATGCAAGATATTTTTGGATAGGATTGCCTTGTTGGTGTGGGATCCAAATACTAATTTATGAACTTCCCATAATACTAATGTAGATTTTGTTGAAGTTAAATAATGAAGCAAAGTTATATCAAAATTATAGTGGTATAGGGTTGGTCTGAGTAAGTTATAACATGTGGCATGGTGGACAAAGGCTTTGGATTGTTTGTGGGATAAGTTTGGTGGCATTATTTGGTCATAAATATAGGTGTAAAGCTTTGAATACCATATAGATATAAAACCAACAATATCACATCATTGTAATGGTTGAAGGTTCATGAGTGAGAGTTATTAGTTTTCCATAAGAAAATGGTATGATTTGACTATATCTATATGTCAAATCAAAGATATAGTGGTGTCCATGGCATCTATTATTCAATTACTAGCCCTTGGTATGTGTTCAAACTGTACACTAGTAATCTATTATTTGAGATTGTCAACCATGGCCTTATATGTCACCAAGTTATCATCCTTGGTTTGAAAATGGTCTATAATTTGATTATTGATTAACTGAAAATCACCATAAACCTTTAGATGATGTGTGTTCCACTATAATTCATTTCAAATTCCTACAATGAGTGATTCATATTTAGCCATGTTTTTATTACAAGGAAATCTAATTTAGAATGATTTAGGGATAAGATCCCCCGATGGTGTAATAAACAAAAGGACTTCCCTCAATCCATGTGTTGGGAATGATCCATCAAAATACATATTTAAATTATACTCTTCAAGGGGTGTTTCAATGATAGTCATAATGGATTAATTTGGGAATTAGAATATTAGCGGCTCTGTATTTATAAGGAGTGCTTCAGCAAGCTGATCTGCAAGAGCTTAACCATTGATGGCTTTTTAGTTGACATATTATATCTCAAATTCACTTAAAAGCATGATCCATTTGGCCATGAATATTTATAAATCTATTTTTACAATAAATACTTGAGCGGATCTACCTTTGAAATGACCATGATCTTATTGTTTAACATGTAATGGCACAATTTCTGATCTATGAAGACCATAGATAAACATGCTTTTTAATGGGCATATAATTGTGATCATATACAACCAATGTATGGATTAAATATTACATGGCATTTTCCTTTCCAGTATCATCATGTTGAGATATAACTTCCCCTAGGGCTTTATTGGTAGTTGATATGTATAGGAGGAATAGTTTTCCTAGCATATGAGGTAATAAAATAATCAGATTTATTAGATAGTCCTTTAGTTATTGAAAAGATTTCTAGAATTCATCATCCCAATGAAGTGTCAAAACCTTATTTAGTATATGTGTAAATGTATGGAATTTTTTAGGCAATTGAGATATGAAGCATCTGATGGATTATATTTTGCCCTACAAACTATGGAGTTGTTTCAAATTGGTTGGTGGTGGTATTTGAGTTGTCTTATACTTTGGCTAGGTAAACTTTAATGCTTTAGTGAGACATAATGAATCAAAGAAATTTTCCTAAAGTAACTCCAAAAATGCACTTCTCAAGATTAAGGTAGACCTTATATTCACATAGTCTCTCAAATATCTTTTGTATCACTGTTGTATGATCAACCCTAGTTTTTGATTTACCTAGTATGTTGTTGACATTGTCTTCAATAATGTGTGCATCATATCATGAAATATGATGGCCATGGCTCTTTGGTATGTGGCCCCAATTTTTTTAAGACCAAATGGCATAACCTAATAATAGAATGTTTTACATAGAGTGGTGAATGCTATTTTATGTTGGTCTTCTATTGTAATTTAGATCTGGTTATACCCTAAAAATCTATCCATCATTGAAAGCATTTTGTACTCTATTACGGAGTTTATAATCACATCAATGTTTGACAAAGGAATGTCATCCTTAGGGTAGGCTTTATGTCCCTAAAATAAGTGCATATTTTGATTCCTTTTGACTTCTCACTAATTGGTACAACATTGGAGATCCACTATGAGTAGTCAATCAGTTGAATACATCTCACTTCCAAGAGTTTTTCCAACTCTTTCTTCACTAATACAATAATATGAGGATGCATCTTGTACAATTTTTTTTCATAGGTTTGGCATCAAGATCTATAAGAAGTTGGTACAAAACTAAGGTAGGGTCCAAACAAGGCATGTTTGAGTAGGCTCAGGCAAATATATCAATAAATTCCCTCAAAAGAGATATAAAGACTTCACATATCTCCTTAGTGAAGGATGCACCTAATTTGATTTATTTCAGTTCATCTAAAGTCCTAATGTTAACCTCTATCATGTCCTTTACTATAAGGTTTAGACCATCTTATAGAATGGTAAACAAATATTTAAATTGGATTGTAATGGTAGGGACCTTTATTAGGATTGGCTCCTCAATTTATCCTAGGCATGATGAATCAGAATCTCTTAATGGTAAGGATGGCCATGTAACAAAGACTTTTGAAAACTCCTGGATAGTTTGATCAAAAGCATTTTGTTCTTCAAGACTGAAATTGAACCCATAGTCAAGTTCATCATTAGTGGTCTCTTGAGCTATGTTTGAGGAAGGTTGAACACCTCTGTCTAATGGTACCTAAAATAAGTTTTCACCATTAGACCAACCTTTCTTTTTACTATTTCCCTAGTCCAAAAGTGCCTCAAAGAAGATTTCACTTTGGGACCTTAATGTTTTATTTAATTGTTTATGGCTAAGGGTGTTCACCCATTCTCCAAAATAGGCCATAGGATCCAATTTTATTGAGAACCCTTATTTGTGGTCTCCCAGTGAAACATTGTCCCTTAGGCCTAGAAAATCTTAGAAGGCCTCATTATTCTAAAACTCATCGACTAACACTGTTGATTCTTGTTGGCCCCAATATATAAATTGAAGGTAATGTAATGGAAGTGGATTATGGTGAATTATTGGTATGAGGGTATAAATGGAAATAGTGTCAAATAAATTAGTATTGGCTAGTTCATCAAAAAGTCTATGATCATACTTTGTTTCACTACCAGCATCATTATCACTAATCATTAGCAATGGAACATGAATAATATATGTGGGGTCACCCCTAGGTAGTTTAAATCCAAGACCATATGTTCCTTTGTATTAAGTGGTATAAATTATCTCAATTGGACCATATTTATTTAGTCTAAGGCCTACTCCTTCATAGGAATGTCTTTTCATGATTTTGTTTGAAATAGGATACTTAGCGTTTAGGTAATATCAACCAATTTATCATTATAAAACTAAGATTCATCATATATAATAGGGTATTATTCTTGGCTAGTAGTTGGTATGAAAGTGATAGGTGATGTACTATGTAGTTTGGCTTTGCCCTTTCATTTCCATTCCATGCAGGTTGGTTTGGATTTAGGTCTTCCAAAAGACTTGGGGTTATATGGAAGTTTGGCAATATGGAATGTATCATGGGTCAAGTATTCTCTTGGGCCATTAACTAAGATGGTATAATGATTAAATATTTTTGGAAGTGACATATGGGAAAGTGAACCAAGGGTATCAGGGTCAATGCAGTTGGCCGCTAGTGAATCAACAAGTTTTTATTTTCCCTTGTCCTTCTTAGCAACCATATTTAAGCCAAAATAGTAGTTATAAATTTAGTATTTGGCCTATAAATGTTTATAATTATTATAGGGCCAAAAATATCCATGAATGGTTACCTCCATACTTAAATGAGAGAACATGATACACTGGTGCAATGTCGATGGGATTACATGAATTTCATGTATCCAAAATCTACCCAAAAGCATATTATATGACAAATTGATGTCTAACACATGACATATTATTTAATGGGTCAAGGGCCCAATAATAATGGGTAAGCTGATGGTGCCTTGTGATTCTCATTCTTCATTATCATAAGCCTTGATTGTAATCATTTCTAGATACAAATCAATTATCATGTACCCAAGAAGATTGATGAGCTTTAAAGACACAATATTTAAGCCTAATCCATTATCTATGAGGACATGTCTCACTTTGTGTCATGTTATGACAAATTTGATGTACAATGGATTATTATGTAGTGGACCAAGGGATGACATATCACTTTAGTCAAACATTAATTATTGGCCTATAGCTAGGTGTCCAACCAAAGCTATAAATTTTCCTAGAGATATGCCATTAGGAACTTGGGATTAACCAAGGAACTCGGTCAAGATGTTATTGTGAATTATACTTATACATAATAAATCTAAAATGGAGATTTGTGTAAGTATTTTCTAAAATTATTCTAAAATATCAAGCATCTTATCTTTCACAATGGTAAATGACTTGTTCCAAGCCATAATAGTTGGTTGGATGGGTGAAGTAACAAATGGTTGTGGGCCTAGTATGGTAATCTTTGACCACTAAGTTATCATTACATAATAAATATTAGATATATGACCATTGTTGCTAATTATTGATGTTGGAAGGGGGTCATATAGGATAAGTCTCAATTGTCAGTACAGTTGTGTGTGGTCATGGGTCAATAATGAGTTATCAATATAAGTTCTAAAAGTGGGAATCCCTATTTGTTGTTATGCCTATATGTGGTCCTAGGTCAAAGAAGGATCAATCACATGGGTTGGTTGGTTAAGAATGATTAGTAATAGTCTTGTTTGATTGGTACTTGGTCTTAAATTAATGGAGATGGTATTAACATGACCTCCTATAATATGACCTACAAATTTATTGTAGTCATATCAAATGCATGGTATGTTTGTTGGTTATTGGCATCATTTTGGCCTTGGTTTCATCCATTTGTTTGATGTTGTTAGTTTTGTTGATATTTTTTTTGGTTCAAAATTGGCTATTGGTATTGTTTTTGTTGTTTTACTAGCCTTTGTTGTTATTTTTATTGATTTTTATGTTGAGGAAAAGGGTTCTAATAAATACTAAGGTTATGATTGGATGTGAAATCTCCATGATCCAATGTTATCTCTCTATTTTCCAACATATTCTCAACCAAATTCTTAATTTTCACACAATGATGCAAATTATGTTCATTAACCTAATGATACTCATAGAATTAATTTTACCTTTACCAATATAGATAGTCAATCCCTTCAAGATAGTTCTTTAGAATAGGCTAGTTAATCAGATTAGCTAAAGAAAGTTTTCAAAACATAGATTTAATAGGTTCTCTAAGGTCACTAAATACATGATGAGTAGGCACAATTAGCCTTATAGGATGTTTTTACAAAGGCATGAGTGGTTTCATTTATTGCATTATTCTATGCTATTCTGCTTGTTGTGCTTATTGAAAAGGTTATTGGTTAAGAGTAATTTGCATATGTATTGTAGACTGAGTATATGGTGTTTTTACCATTTAGACATGTCATGACTAAATTAATCCATTACCCATAACATTATTATTGTGATTGAACTACTTGTGTTTATTAAAATTATTGGCTTGTGTTAGTTACGATGTGTATGCTTGGACTTGTTTCTAATTTTAGCCATTATTTTGGTTTTGAATTTGGTTATAATTTTATGAGGCTATCTTAATGATCCCTTTGTTAATAAGGTCTCTTTAGATCAATAAACCTTTTTAAATTATTTCCTTATAAGTATGTGCACACTACATCTCTAAATGGTAAGATATCTCACTATGTAAATTTTTAGTGAACATAGTGGCTAGTTGCTTATCTAGTAGACAATGGGTGAATCATCTTTAAAGTTCTCTACATCACTACAAATAACATGCAAAAATTTCATCAACCTTCTATTTGGATTATTTAAAATCTACCAATGAAATCTCATGTTTGGGATTGTAGGAGAAGTGTTGCACAAACTTGTAAGAAAGATCATCAAAATTAAAAACTAAATTTTTAGGCAATTTTAAAAACCATTCCAAAGCTTGTCCTGTTAGGCTCCTTGGAAATAATAGTAGAAGGTATATGTTTATGTAGGTCATTGGATGGCATGAAATAAAGAACTCTATCAAATGGGCCTTAGGGTCACCTTTCCCATTATATTTGTCAAATTTTAATGGTTTCTAGCCTAGAGGAAATGGTATTTTCAAGTAATCCATGTTGAAAATATAAGAACACAAATTATACAACTTAAAATTTTTAGTCTACTTCCCAACTTAGATGGTGGAAATTACATCATTCATTTATTGTAGTTCTTGCATGATAAAACTAGTGGTAATATTGGCTTGAGGTGGAGGTTATGTGATCACAAGTGGATTACTTTGACTAGGTTATAGTGGAGGAATTTGTTGGGGAAAGTTGGTTTGGTTCATAAATTGACTAGGAATATGCATACATGGATTATGATGTGATTATTGAAATTACATGCATTGTAGTGTGATAATCTAGTTAAGATTGGGTAAATGGGCCTAACTTTAGGTAAATTATGGTTAGGATGGAAGGATATGTCCATACTATGCATATTTAGGTTTATTATGGGATTGTTACCAACTATTCAAACATTATTGATTAAGGGGAACTTATGAATCAAGGCACTATCATTGAACTTATGACACATTTTGAATGAAAGGTAATTATTTCCTAATTGATACTTATGGAAATTAGAACCTCTTGGTTACATGAATCCTTATTATGAGGTGGATGAATGTTTAAGGATCAAAATTTATCACTTACCAATAATTATATGCTATTAATTAGACATTATTTGTGGTTATATTGGTAGGTTAGTCTATGATTAATGAGGTATGTTTATCACTACCTAGCGAGGTGGAACATTGGTTGCCCTTATTGAGGTGGAAAGATGATTTGCCTTTGTTATATGGGTATTATAGATGATGCCTATTATTTTGGAATATTCCTCATCACCTATTTTTATGGAGTAACATTTATCACATTTTGTTGAGGCATGGCACTAGTCATTGCTTGACTACTTAATCCTTGTTGTTGTGTGATAGAAGAAGCAGTTAGTTAAGGATTAGAGATATTTATTTATTGATATTGGGAGGTAGAATTTCCTACCCCCTATATTTGTGAACCACTCATGATTTTAACTAAAGGCACATTTTGTTATGGGCTAGTTGTTTGTGGATGTTACTTGCATGTTATCCATTATGTTTGGATTGCTACTTTATGTAGAGGTATAATACACTTATTTGATGTTACTCATTTACACCACTTTGGTTTGGAGTGGATTTTACTTCCATGTTATCCATTATGTTTGGATCACTACTTTATGTAGAGGTATAATACACTTATTTGATGGTGGGGGAATTGAACATGTCTCCAACTAAAGTAATTTATGTGAATGGGTCTATAGCCTTATGTTTTTGTCCTATCAATTACATTAAGACTTCTATTGAAAGATATATATCAATAAGAGGATCATTTCACATGGTCATGGTGTTAAAGTTGTGTGAGAGGTTTATGTAGTTTTAGTATGATGTTTGCATCTATATGAAATGATCCTCCATGAGGCCTTTTCTTATGAAAATCATACAAAGGTCCTGATATGACATCAAAACTATAACATGAAGATTTCTAGAAGAGGATTATTCATTATTTTGATTATAATGCATGTTGTAAGGCCCTCTTATTATACTTGGCAAGTTTTCATAGGGAAAGTCTACTAAAAACTTATCCCATAACTCTATGGCTCTGGTTAAGACATCCTTATTCACAAGGAATTAGCAATCAAATAAATAAGGGTCATAGGCTAATGAAATTATAATGTAGTAAGGTTTTTGTTGGATTTATTATATAACCAAAGGTATGCTAGCTAGGTATTATGCCATTTGATCTTAGTCTTAATTTAATTATGGAGGCATGTTGACCAAATAATGGGCCAAAGGATTTTGGCTTTGTTCTCCCATTTGAGCATTATAAGGTAGATAAGGATCCATCTCACAAATGACATCATCTCCATAAGGGTATTTAATAAAGTCTTCTTGTGCAACCACATTTTCATACCCTATATTTTACATGAAACCACTACATGTATAGTGAGACATGGCCAAATCAATGGTGAATGTTTCATGAAAAAATGGGAGAGTTCTATAAACTCTAAAAATAATGTTCTAAAAAGATAAAAGGTTCAAAATCTATCTAACCTGATCAAAGGATGGAGTTGTATCTTCAAAATGGTGTATGACAAAACTTGGTATAAAAAAGTATAACATCAAATGTCTAACGTTAAATGTCTCACACAAAAAGGTTAAGTGGATGAACTAAAAAAAAAATGCCAAACTCATAGGTCTAAATTGTTCCAAATAGGTCTAATCTAGGAAAATAAAGGTTGCTAGGTCTTTTGGCCAAACATGGCATCAAAAGATAGTCTCACACAAGGCATGTTCTATTAATCTTGTCCAAACATGGTGTTAAAATATAAAATTAAAACAAAGGGGTATTTAATCTAACAAAATTGGAACATTTTTGCATAGACTAGGCACTTGACTTTAGACATGAACTTGATCAAATTGGCATGAGGCACGAAACAAAAGGCACTTGGAGATAAACTATTTTATCCTAAATAAATGGTTTGCAAATATGGGTAAATAATTAACCTAATTTATGCAACACAAAAGATAAATATATGTATCTAATCCCTAATTAGATAAGGCCTAAATAGAGATCAATCAATGTTTGAATTCAAACTTATCAAGTTTAATTAAAAATTCAACTTTGGAAAACTAAGATTTTATTGATCAACAATCTAGGCAAATTTGAGTGGAATAATGACACTTAAACAAATATCCTAACAAGACATACGTGGTTTGGTTTCAAACATGAAACTTGGACACAAGAAAAGATGAGTCTATTAAAAAATATGAGAAACATAAAGGCATTATTGCTCTCTAAAGATGTAAATAATGGTTTGTTTCGAAGACTCTAAGGTATAAAAATTGAACTGATTTGGGAAGCATAACATTAGCCATCTCAATCAAGTGACACATAACATTTTTGACATAAATTTTTAAGGAAAAAATCACGATGTCAAATGGATGGGATAATGCCTTCTAAAACAATGGAGTAGTGTGGACAAAGAACTTGTTTATATGTGGCATAAACACACAAAGTTTTATACTCAAAATACCAATAAATTAAAAGGAAAAATACCAAATACAACTAAGTAAATCATCCTAATCCATAAACTAATAAGGTTGCATAATTTCATTGTAATCCATCTATATAAGTGCTTTTGGGAGGATTTTAAGTGTTAATCCAAAAATAAAAGTGTGTGAAGTAGTAGGGTTTTCTATATCCCCCCTATCCCAAGATACTATACATTGACATGGACATTCAGGTTTCTTGTCCTACATCAAAAATATGTCCATGGTAAGTGGGCTTGATCTAAAACTTACAATTTTCAGCCATATAGATAGTCCCAAGCATGGTTAACACTATAGATGCCTCATGTCAATTGAGTTCATACTAATTAACTTACTATACAAGGCTTTATTCTTTTGCATAGTGATTTCATCCATGTACTACTTAGTGGAATCCCCTGGTTAATCAGACATAACTTAGGTTTTCATTATAAAAGGAGAGGTTAGCCACTCAACCCCCTAGTTCTTATAGTATGTGGACCTTGATTTGTATACCCCTCCATGGAGTAGGGTTGAATTAATGTTGGGAGATGAAACGCTGGGTCAAAGCTTCCCTAAAGAACTCATGAATAAGCTATGAACTCCCCTTCAAAATCCAAATTGCATGAAATAAATGACTAAGTGGAAAGACTTTAAAAGTTGTTTTACATCACCCAAACCATACAGGCTTTAGGGAGAGCATAGACAATATTATTTCCATGCATTGGAATAGGAAAAAAATGCAAATGAAAAGGTTTTTTTGGTCACCCAAGTTACCTATAGGAGATGAGGGGAGACAATACATGCATTCATCTTTTTTC
Source organism: Torreya grandis (assembly GCA_037957365.1). NCBI lineage: Eukaryota > Viridiplantae > Streptophyta > Pinopsida > Cupressales > Taxaceae > Torreya > Torreya grandis. The sequence goes on along the minus strand of JARHVA010000578.1, from coordinate 3,769,650 downwards.
TCAAACAAACAAACATGTATAAAAAACACTTTGAATAAATTTTAATGTAAGTGTCAATTATATGCACCAAATGAAATGTTTGATTAAGTTCATTGTCCTCTTGGATTAATTGTAAAGCTTGAAATAATTTATACAAAATAAAATAATCACCAAACACTTGGATTCATTTTAAGCACTAAAACCAAATGTGCAAGACTTAGCCAAAAAACTTTAAACACCCAAAATGAAATGTTCATGAGTTTAAACTTGCAAATTAATGTTTTAATCCTGCCTTGGTCATACAAGTTTTAGATATTTTCCTTCTAATTTGAATCACATTAATGGATGAGAAAACAAGTTTTCAAAACATAGTTCTCAGGTTTCTTATTTTTTTAAACATAGAGACCGATATCGGTCACCTATGATAGATGTCAATTACTAGGGAAGAAATGTAAATTGGTAATAATTGATACCGAATCGAGGAGGACTGAGATTAATTGCCTATGAACCTAAAGGCAAAACTAAAATGATGTAAAAAAAATTAGTTATCTCAAAATATGATAAAAACTCCTCAAAACCTGTAATTAGATGATTAGGCAAGGGACATTTAAGTTAATCAAACCAAAAAATAACTAATAAAAGTTGTATGAAGATTTAAAATGAATTTTTTTTAAGCCACATGTTTACCCTGTACCCTAACTAGTGGAAGTTACCCAGAACTGAGATAAGTTAGGTATAACTAATGGTAATTAGGCAAAACTAATGCCAGTTATGCCTGATTGATGTCGATCTCTATGTAGATCTGAGTTAGCATAAAAATAAAAAATATAACAAAAATAAAGTTAAAACTCTAATTTTGAAGATATTTGAGCATTCATTTGAAAATTTAGGAATTTCATCTTGGTCTCCTTGGTACATGGGATGCTTTGGGTCCCATCAGGCATGCCATTTATGATCATAGGAATTTGACAATAGAGAGTAAGTTAGATCAAGTGTTAGTTTAAGAAAACAAAATTCAAAATGACCACACTAACATGTTAATATCTCTAAGCCTAATTCATATATAGGAGCTTAATGAACAAAACCAAATGAAAATCACAACTAAAATGTAAAGAATGACAAATCCCTTACCTTCTTTAAATGTTACAAATGATTATTTATGTGGCTTGCTCATTTTGTGCTCAAAGAGTCTTTGGCAATGGAGTTTGTGTGGATCCATCTCTCCTTGGCACCATTATGGCTTGTGTTGGTTTGATTTGGCTCATGCTTTTTTGGCTTAATATTTTGGAATTATAACACTATTGATATAAATAATTCTATAAAACCTACATTATAATTCTACAATTTCCAAGCTTATAAATTCAATGGGAAATGGCTTGTATTTATAGCAAATGGATTTAACCCTAGCCCAAGGTGAGTCAAGATGGAGTTAAGGCTTGGAATGGGTTCAAACCTAACCTAAGTGACTAAATTAATGCTAGTAGAGTTAAAAGGTGTCAATAAATAATGATTACAAATGAATAGGCATGGATGAGATATTTTGGGATATTTTCAAAGGTTTGATAACTCATAAAAGGTAATCATGAAAAGATAGGATATTTCATATTTTTCAATTTCCTTTTTTAGTAATTCATTAATTGCCCTTGGATAATTCAATTAGGTATTTAATTTGTTTTATCTTTTTAATTAATTTTGATTAGCCATTTATCTCTTTCAAGATTTAATTTTATGTGTGCACTTTCCCTAGTTAATGGGTCTATAGGCCAAATTGCATGTTGTGATGTTGTAGGATGCTTAGAGATGAATCCATGAGAGGTTATTATTTCATAAAATATGATACCCCAATTAGGAATGTCTCAATTATATTCTAAGATTTGATGAATGATACACAAGTAAATTTAGGATTTTCAGTGATTTCTAGACTTAATTTGTAATGGTTGGTAGAAATTGGTCTTAAGTCTAATCAAAGGCCATTAGTGGCCATTTTTAGGTGTCTACAAGTATATTATAGGATTTTGGTTGAATTAGATAGATTAATAGTTATGTGTATCCATGCACTAAGATTATATTATGGATACAAGATATGTTATTATTAAAGCACATTCTAGTTTGGGTTGTCTACATAACCCTAGCTAGTGAATTGTGGCTGTGGTAATGGCATTTGTCTCTATGGAATATGTTGATATTATTGGATTTAGGAGGGAAATTGATGCCTGCTTGTTAAACCCTATTGTATATAGGGAACACATTATTGACTAGATCCATATTGTTGGAGGTGTTGGTAGTTGAATCATTATTTCCTAGCACCTATTATGCATAATAACTTTTTTTTAGAGAAACACCTATTGTTGGACTAGTACTTATTATTGAAGTATAAATTATTTTTTAGGAAACTATTGGGGGTTTGATAGTTTTTTTTAACCAAATAACACTTTTTGACTAATAGGAATACATTTTTAGTTAGGCAACATATATAATTGATAAGGTATATTGGTTTATTCTTGTTGTGGTAGAACATTCATTGTCACCTATTGATAATCAGTGGTAAAAGTAACATAAAGGCTCAAACTTGTATATGAATAAATCACTGATTTGCCCAAAGGTGGTTATAATCAGTGATGAAAGTGTTTAGACAAAGTATAACAATTGTGAACTAGGATAAAAATATATAAACAATTTTACCAAAGGTAGTTATAATCATTCTAATGTGAAAAGCAAGGCTAGACTTAGAAATTAAAAAACTCTAACAAAAACTAGTAAACAAACTAAACTAAGGTAATTGGCTCAAAAAACACATGGTCGTTGATTAACTAAGACTCAATATTTGATTCACAAAAGACTATTTATAATAATGGAACTAATACACTTGAAACTTAGCACAACAAACTTCAAAAAAAGTACATGGTAATAACTTGGCTCAAATGGATGCTCTAAACAAGGTACAAAACAAACAATAATAACTAGGTATATGCAAGGGTTCTTTTAGATCAAATAGGAAATCAACTCAAGTAACACAAAACATATACAAAAATTTAGACAACCAAAGCATAAATTAGATTGGGATTTAGAGTAAACTTGATTAATTTGGGATTTGCACTTTAAAATGTTGAATTTCAAATTTAATGCAAAGAGACTCAAATGTTCTAAGGCAAAAAAAACTATACTAAAATGGGTAGCGTAACCACTTTTTTAAAATAAGAGATGTATAATAATGGAATGGAACTTGGTTTCAAAGGTGACAAGAGATTAGAATTATTATGGTAGTGTAACAATGCTCCTTCCAACAAATTTCATGATCAAGGGTTTTTGACTAAAATATCCAAGGCAAAAGTTTGATATGAAATAGGTAGCGTAACGATGCCCCATTTAAATAAGTGACACATAAATGGTTTTGTAAAAAAATCTCTATGGCAATAAGTGTGACACAAAATCGATAGAGTAACACCTCTTAAGCTAAAGGGTTATGAAAAAACATGATGTTTTGGACTTATTTTGATGTGACAATACAAACAAATAGTTTTATTCTAAAAACATACATGTAAATCAAAGAAAATAGAATTAACACTAGTATCTCATCCTATATCTAGAACTAACATGGGTATACATAGATTCTACTAAAATTTCCACTGATACACCAATACTTGTGAATAATTAAGTTTTAATCCAAAAATTAAAGTGTAGGTGTAGGCAGAATTTGTACACCCCCTCTATCTCTCAAGAATTAATAAATGGCACAAACTTAGAGTGAGTAGTAGTCTACATTTGGAAATAAATCCATGACAAGTGGGGTTTTGAATAGATTTTATAAATATCAAATGTACTAAATGGTCCCAAGTTGGCTAACATAAGGTCATGATCACATCAATTTAGTCCAAACTACCTAACTTGTTATGTAATGGTTTAGTCATTTGCATATTGAATTCATCTATGTACTACTTAGTTAATTCTGATGTCTAGTTATCACATGGCCTAGGTACCCATTAGGATGGTTAGGATAACCACTCACCACTATCATATCCAATGGTTTGCATAATTTCTATACCTTACTATGGAGTGGGTTTGGTATAATGTTGGGAGATGAAACCTTATTTCAACACACCCATTACAAACTTGTGAGGGAGAAGTGATCTCCTACCCACAATCCAAATGCAAGAAAATAAATTAAAAATACTTTAGATTTCATCTTTGGGTCACCCAAGTCACTCAGATCTTGAGAAGAACATACATGAAATTATTTATGACATAAATTTTTTAAAATTGAAAAAATAATAAGTGCTTTTGGTCACCCTAGTTCCCTCAAGGGAATAGAGGGAGAACACACATGCAATAGTTTTGAATTTTCCACAAACAAAGAAACTAGTATAATGAACTTTGAAAATTAGCTAATAAAAAACAAACATAAAGAGAAAAATCTCTTAATATCTCTAAGTAAAATATGTGTTCCTTTTAATAGCACTAAATTGAAGTGTGTTTGAAATTTTTGCCCATTTGGCCATTTTTGCATTTGTAAAAACTTTAAAATCTAAAAGACAAGTGTGATTAAGTGGATTTTAAGCACCAAACAAAATGTATGTGAGTTTTTATCTATGATTAACATGCTCTCTCCCCACCTTAGGTCCTAAAAAATGTTAGGGGGTTTACCTGATTAGAAGCTAAAAAGTAAGTGAATAAACAAATAATTCATTTTTAGCTCTTGGGTTTCAGAAAACACAGAGCGAAGCCATCATTTAGTAGGGCAAAGCCACTAATTTCCTAAAAAGATAGACATAAATTAATTTTGGAAAAAAACCATTTATTAGGGTGAATTTTTTGATTGGGTCAAGTGAAGCCACTAAAAAAGGTAATAAAATACTATAATAGAGAGTAATTTCACATTAGAAAGACACCGTTCAACAAGAGCAAAGTCACTGATTCTATGAAGCTACTATTTAGTAAGTCAATGTATCCATTGTAAACAATCCATTTATAAAAAACCAAATATCACAAATGGATGTATAAATGTCAAAGCCACCATTACATAAAGTGAATCCACCATTTACATAAAAAATATAATGGCATATATTTGAAGGCTAAAACTCTAAACATGAAGAATTAAATGCATTTATTAGTAAAACTAAGGTTAGCATATCATTTTCATTGGCATATATGATATGTGGTCCCACTAGTCATGCCATTATGTACCTTAGGTGCTTTAAGAGTAAACAATATGTATATTATTCCCTTGTTAGTCCAAATGACAAAAAATCAAACATAACAATACACTAGGACTAAACACTATTGCCTAAGAATTAGGGAGAGCATACCACAATAATCAAGATCATGAAATAGATATAAATATAATTTAATTTTATTACCTCCTTTATTGAATGTGATGCTTACTTTTTGGCATAAAGATGTTTTTTATTGGCCTATGATGATTTGAGTCTTCTAATATTGTTCTTCCATGGTGGTATCATCTATCATATAGTCACTAGTGGCTTGGTATGAATCTTGGCATAAATTGGGCATTATAAAACTACTCTCAAAGGCTTCAAGAAGATACTCCACTAGAATAACCTTACACACAAAATATTTTTGTCATATGGTGTGGGTGATTGTTTTTATAGCTCAAATAACTAACTCTAACCCTAGGGAGCTTAGGTTAAATTATAATTTGGGTTGAGTCTAAATTAACCTAGGTTGAGTTAAGTCTAACTCTGGGTTGGGTTAAGGCACTCATGAAATCTTGAAACCTTAGTTTCAAATATTTATGAGGCATGCAACCCACTTTAGATATTTGTGAGGTATGACTCATATTTTTGAATATTTAGAAGATAATAAATCACTTTATTAGCTCATTTAGCCTTTTAACTCCATATTTGGATAAAAATTCCTTTTTTGGTAAATGAAATTCACTAATTTTATTTGTAATTTTTGTTTAGGTAATTTAATTAAGATTTTCATCATAATTAGTCTTGCTTGGTACTTTTTATCTTTTGGTAATTGGTTTAAATGCCTTTAATTAATAGCTTGATAGGCCAAAAGTGTCAAATTACTAGGTCATAATTTGACCAGGGTTATAACTAAACTAGGTTAGCAATGCATACAAGTTAATACACAAAATAATCTAGTTTCATCATGTTTATGGGTAATTAAATCCCTTACACAGATTAAATTTAGTAATTTAGGTGATTTCTAGGATTAGGATTGTGTCATTTGCTAAAAATTGAACTAAATCTTGATTTAGGCATGAAAGTGGCCAAAACTAGTCTACACATGTAGGCCTAAGATTCATGATAAAGGTTATGGAAACATATATATAGTAACAATACAATATCAATAAGAAAACAATCACACACAAGAGTAATCAAAATTAAGTCAGCATATAAAGGTCTTAGGAGACCACAAACAAGGATCATGTTCAAGTGCTACAAAATCTAATGGATAAACTTAGTCAAATGTCTAAAAATTAAGGAATGACATATTCAAATGTACAAATACAATGGAACATATTCAAATTCTTAAACAAGAAAGATAATAATAAGGAAAAATACTCAAAGAAGTGTATAAAGGAAAAACATAATTAATTGGAATAAACATATGATATTAGCTCATGGATCAAAGATGTTAGTAAAAAATGTCAAATACATAGCATATCAAGTACCATGTGAAATATATAATCATGGATAAGGCATGTGTAAATACATAAGATACCAATCATGATAATGTGATGTGACCATATAATGATATAACCTAGAAATATCAAGATCATAGAATATTTATGCCTCCAACATCCTATGACATGAGTAGAGGCAAATCCCAACACCCATAAGTGAATATAATCATGTATATGCATATTCATAGAGATTCATATGTAGGATTAAATGATATTTTATCCCTCATCATGGAACTAACACATAAATGCCAAGGATCCAATAGAACATGTAGGTGCCAAATTTTTTTTTGGATTTTTGAATGTTTTTTTTTTTTTTTTTTTTTTGAAGAGAGAAGATAATTATATAATATTGTCCAAAGGATGATCATAGATATCTCCCTACTCATAACCTAGTGTAATAAATTGGTGGCACTACTAAGGAACATGTATATATATAATATATGTCACTATAATATCTATGGTGCTCAATGTATGTATAATAGGAATCTGAGGTTGTGAAGTACCAATATAAGGAATAGGGGTTCATGGAACCCATCTCTATGTATTCTATGGTTTATTTAGAATATAAATAGTGGGAATATGTGTAGGTTTTATGGACATATAAATATGGTGCATAGAATATGAGGATTTTATGGAACCCAATGTCCATCTTTGATTTAAAGGTCTCTCAAGTATTGACCACCTAGTAAAGGCAATTGCCTATTGCTTACCTTTTTTTTAGTGGATTAGCCTTAATAGGATTGAAATTAATTTCATAGGTGTTAATTTCTCTTTTTCAAGAGGATACTCATATGGAACATCAAAAACTATAAGTACACTATTGGCATAAATGTACTTAATACACCCATGTACTATAGAAGTTATTTAATTTTATGAGGGAAAGGCATAAGTCATAAAAATATTGAAACTTTTGTAAAATAATGGAATAATGTAAATGAACAAGCAAACTTTTATTGAATATGTCTTGAAACTCTTAATCATCCATAGGATTGTTCATTGAAATGAACATTGTCTTGTACCTCAAGACATATTCATTGATAGGTTCATTGGTTACTTGTTTGATCTTAGTAATTTGAGCATAGGAAACCTTTTCATTAATTTTAGTAGAAAAGTGTGACAAAATATGGTCTAAAAGAGGTTGCAATGATTTCATGGATTGGAGAGGTAAGTCATAAAACCACCTGAAAGCATATTCCTTAAGGCTCCTTAGAAATAATTTGGTCAAAATTTTATCGTTAGAGGCATAATCAAGTCATGCCACAAATAAGGATCAAAGAGGCTACTCTAGATCACCATTTTTCATCATAGAATGTGAACTTAGGTGCAACAAAACCAGTTGGCAAAGGTGTAAATATATCTCTAGTGCAAGAGGGTTATGCAACACATCTTGTGAATAAATGGCAAATGAAGACTTTGAAGCCTTTTTTTCAATGTTTATAACCTTATCCTCCAATTTTTTAGTAACTTGGAGAAGAGAATGAAATGTAGACCCATTGGGATTTAGATTAGCCATTTGAGTAGATACTAAAGGGGATGTCAACATGGTTTTAATAGGCTTTGAGTAGTTACCAAAGGGGATGTAAACATGGTTTGAATAGGCATTAAAACTAGTATTTGAGTTTAAACCATTAGTAATTCCATGGTATATGTAGCAATAGTAGTTTCATGGAGCAAAGGTTTAAACACATAATCCATGCTCCCATTATATTTCTTTAGTTTTAATGTGTTTAAGGGGAGGGATGTGTCCACTAGAGTTTTTAAATTTTTGGATTCAAGTATAGTTTTAAATATATTATCAATATTTTCATGGTTTTATTGAATGCATTCATGAAACAATTTAATTACATGCACTTGATCATGGTCTACTAACTCATTTTAATTTTTTCCCTAGTCTTCTATGATAACCTTATCAACATTTTTCATTGTCAACATGGGAATCATGATCCAAGTTATGAGGTCCCTTATTAGTTAAAGACATCTTAGATGTTTTGAGGGGAAGTTCAATATGTTCAATAGACACACCCCCAAATCTAGGTTATGCCTAGGATGCATGCAAATTAGTACCAATAGGAAATTAAAAAGTATAATAATTTAAAACCCTAACTGGTTTAAAACACTAAGAATTAGGAAAAATTGCATTCACATAGGTTAGGTTCACCAAATGTTTAACCATAATTTTTGGATGTGGATTCTCTTGGGTAGATAGGGTTAAGAATATATAAGTGATAGGGCACAAGGGTGAATTTCATATCTATAATAAGCCAATTAAATGTTAAACTTAAATATACCATATACTAAATTTATTAAATTGAGATAAGCTATTAATGGAAAGTACAACTATGATAGATATAGGAATGATAAAGAAGTGATGTACTTAACTTGTGCTGATGCTAATGTAGATATGGATTTGGAACAAGTTGAAATTAAGTAGGAAGATAGTTCTAGAATAGTTGTCAATTTTTTGATCTGGTGCCTATGGCTCTTTATATAGTTGCATCAGGCCTAGACAGATATGTCGATGCTACTATCTAAGTATTAAAATAGTGTATTGTATGGAATATATGGTGAAACATGATGCAACCACTTATATGCTTTTAGGTTTGGCTTCACCTTCACTCTGGTGCATTTAGATTTAGGTCTTGAACTATTAATCATTATGTAATTTCAAAACCCTAGCTTTCCATATTCAATGTGACCTTAGGGGAAATGGGGTATTGGGCACATGGTTTTGATCTAACCCCTATGACCCCACTATTAAAAGGTGATGCTTACATATCAAATACTCCAAAATAAGACCTCATACTCATGTATTTATCCCTTACATTTTACTTGTGTGTGAATCATGCAATGTGTGTAAATTAAGTACAACAGTGACTTAGCTTATAACTTGGAAAATAATACCTTATGACTACTCCTTTAGTTATGTATACCTATATCTATGTTGTGTTGTACCTAGTATTGAAAATTATAGAATAAAAAGATAAAGTAAGAAATTTGGCACCTCCCCCTATTAAAGGGACAATGGTAGATAAAAATAATAAGAAAAGTATAGATGGGGTAATGTGGATCCCCCCTCAACTAGACTAGTTCAAGCTTAATTTTGATGGGTCCAGTCATGGAAATTTAGGAGCTTCCAGTGTAGGTTACATAATAAAATATTGTAGTGGTTCTCTACTAAGAGCTACCTTTTTTTAAATTCTAGATGGTATAAATAATGAGACAAAATCTCAAGCTTTGGTAGCTGGAATTGAAATATCTTTAGAATGTGGAGTAGCTTGTCTTGAAATTGAAGGTGATTCTAAAGTCATAATTCAAGATTTGTTAGGTAAAAAAGCCAAAGCCTAAAATTTGGAAAACATTCTCTCACAAATCTAGGCCAAGTTGAGTTTATTTCATAGTTGGAAATGTTTGCATTGTTTTTGAGAAATCACTAAAGAGGTAGACTTCCTGGCTACTGTTGGTATCAATCAAGAAGAGGAGGCTAGGGTCAATAATATCAAGGATAGATGGCTTGATTATGTTAGGTTTGAAAATGTGGCTCTTTTATGTTTTATTTTTTTCCCTATGTGGGTTTAAAGGTGATGGAAGTCTTTGGATTTTTATTATTTCCCTTGCAAAGTTTGAGAAAGTAGGCATTGATGAAATTAATTATTGCATGGTTGTGGATTTGATGGGATTTCATTTTAGATTATGTGAGATCTATGGGAGCAATTTTTATCATATATGTGTCTACCACATTTTATTAGTGTGGTTGTAGGTGTTGAGATTTCTTTTATTTACTGGATGGAGCCAAAAGTTGTTGAGTCATTGCTCTGGCTACTACACTTCGATGGTGCAAAATCCATATAAATGGGTTTTTTATGGAAGCGTCTCTAGAATGTGTCTCATGAATGTCTTTTGGGTGCCACTTCTAGAAGTTTTAGATGCATTGGATAAAATCCTAGGAACAAAATTAAGGAAAGAAAGTAGGAGAGTTAAATTTAATTTAGACTTGGCAGCCTTGTTCATGAGTAATTTATGTTTGGTTGTGTCTGACCAAGAGTAGGTTAAAGAATTTATCACCTTCTTTGATTGGACCAAGTATAGGGTTGAGTTTATTTTTGATCTATATAGTCTCCCTTTGGGTGATTTCTAGGACCTTCCATTTATTGGGAAAGATGGCCTTGGTTTTGTGCCCTTATCTATCTTTAGAATTTTGGAAGCTAGATTTGCCTGCCTAGATAAATTTTCCCATGATGTGGAGGAAGTGTGCTCAACTAAGGGTGGGGAAGAGGAATCTAGGGGTGTCTCTATGAATTTTTTGTAGGATTTTTTTTCTCATATTTTGCAACTAAAAGAATGGTGTGTAATAAGGAGGTCACCAAGTAGATAGCAAGCCATCAAATAGATGGTACATGGTTTATCCCGTGGCCTTTTTTTGGTACCTCCATGGTGGAATGAGCAGAGGTTAGTTTCTAAAGTGAATGGGAGACATAATAAGAAGTTTAATTTGTATAATCAAACCTATTTTGAGGCTTATTTGGTAGTTAAAGTGAAAGGGATTGCTATGTCAAAGGTGGGTATTTATTCTTAGAGTTGGTTCAAGTTTCTTAGTCACAGGGTAAGGATTTTAATCAAAGGACAAGAATGGTGGTCAACATAGAGTGGAAGGAGGTAGATATTATTGTGATCAACTAACTTTAGTTTTTTTTTTATATGGATTTTTTTGTTTAGTCGAACTAGTGTTATAGCTTTTTTATTATCAGATAGTCAATGACAGAGTTATGTAATATAGTAAGTTCTTAATATATAAACTTTGGTATATAATTTTGGTTGGTTAAATTCCTTGATGATAATGTTTTCAATCTAGACCATATTTTTTAATCTTTTTATCTTATGGTATTGGTAAGGGGACCCATAAACCCTGAAATCGATCAAAAAGAAATTTGATACCTAAGTTTAACCACATTTGGTATCTTCAAGTATGCCTCAAGCATCTAGCTTGATCCATGAAAAAACTATAATGAAACATGTAAAAATCAATGTACACTCATGATATAAAAATATTAAATCATATAGATCATTAAAACATTTGAAATTAAAATAATAAGGAATGAATACATATGTGAGTATGAAAAATAAGCTACCCTTTTAAATCATTGGGGAATGGGGTAATTATGCCCCAAACATATGCCACTTAAAACTATGGGTTGAGAATAATATGCCTCAACTAGACTAAGAATAGCTAGTAGTTGAGTGACATAAAAATCTCAAGTATTCCTCTCATAATTATGAACAAAATTATTTAGGTGGAATATGTACCAATTTTGTATGCCAATGGTGGAGCCCCAAACTAGGCTCGTATGCAAATATAAAAACTTTTAATCATTACTACATATAGATTTTAGATTAAAATTTATTACATATTTACCTAAATTACCATCATATAAATAAAAAATTGTATGCATGAATGAAATTGGTGATCGATAATATGATCCATCGATGCATCAATGTGATATATAATTCCATGATATACATGTCACTATATCCAATCTAATAATTTGAACCAATGTGATAATTTGACCCATGTAATATGATAAATGTGCTCAATATAATCCTTATAATATGTCTCATTGTGTCATAGAATTTTTTATCTATTTGTCTTAATGATGTAAAATACCCCACATATGCCTTGCATATATGTGAATATATCAAATTTTCATGATATCAATCATAATTTTTCCCATTATAAATCATAATTTGTCTTATTATGAATCATAATATATTTCAATTTGTCTCATATAAATCATGTGATATGACGTATAATTTTAATTTCTTATTTTAAAGTATTGAATCTCTATGACAAGCCCATTTGTATTCCCCCTTTTGAGGTGATAGATGTATTTTGTGGATCACTAAACTCAAAATATAAGAGTTATACACATCATATTATATATTAAAAAAATTAAATATGCAACGCATGTATGCTAACATGATTAGATTATGTCATCATATAAATATTTCATCATTCACTCATATATTAAAAATGTATCGTAAGGCATATAAGTGTCATGTCAATAGATAGATAAATTAGGTATGTAATAGTAGTCATCATGGTAATGATCATCATATATAAAATAAATCAATAATAAATGATGAAAAATATGCATGATATGAATTGTGGAATTGTACACAAGTAGAATAATGTGTGATATGAATCATGAAACCAAAAGATCAGAAATCATATAGATACATACAAATATATGTACCCAATTCCATGATCATGAGTCACAATAAGTACTCAAGACATGTTATAATTATAAATTAACATAGACAAAATGACCATAATATGGACTAGATAATATTTAGCATAATTGATGCATGGTGTGACAACACACAATCAATACACTCAAACAAACTTGTAATATGACACTCAATGTCACACACATCAAGGGTCACAAAATATAACAGTCATCAATAGTCATTCATGGATAATGAAATCTAAAACATAATGGTCACACATCAAACATGAAATATCACCCATAGTAATCATCACATAATGTAATACACAATATGGGATCACACAATATAATAATCATTAACACTAAACATGCATAGAATAATTAAAGCTAGACCACACAATAAATCTATGTCATTATCATACATATTAAAGTACACTATCCATAGTATATATTACTCTAATTAGTATATACAAGAATAATTAATCTGTAATTAGTCTAAGTATCTCAATATGATCAATGGTATGCTCATAGAAAGATAGGTTTTATATAATGTACTAAGATTCCCCCAATGTAGGCATTCCCTCAATTTAGGAAGGTTCCCCTAGATGTAAGAATGTTTTCCATATACATATACATACATACATATAACATGTATGTCTTGTATCCCACTCATGTATACTATGAAAATCATGTTCGTATAAAATGGATATGTAATATACTGTGTATATGGTGAATAACATACATGAATCATGTAAACTAGTAACATGTGCCATGCATTGGTCCTAATTCTTTATTTTAATTATTTGGTATTTTTGAATTTTTATACACATTCATAATGTCAATCAAGGCCAATTGGTAAGACTCCAAAAATATAATAATGGAAGGGATTTAAATAATTTGTAACATGTATCAAAGCATAGTTTTTTAGATACTAAAATATGGTATTTGTTACTTGACATTGACAATATTGACATACATTTACCACACTTGACTTGAGCACTCAAAGAAGTCCCTAATTATCCATCCTCTCCTACTTGGATTTTATTTTTTGATTCAATCCTTCCATCCTTTTATTAAACACCTATAAGAACCTCATTGTATATTTCAAATCTGCTAATTATCTTGCATGGAAATATCTAGTCTCTCAGTTAAGTCTACCTACACATAGGTTTGTTTCATTAGACTGATTAGTATTCCTAGTCAATATTCAAAACCAATCCAATCCTAGAAACAACTATTTTTAAAACCAACCCCATCCTTAGGGTAATCCCATAATCCTATCACATCGATGACATGAAAAATTATTTAATTGGATCCATATATAAAAAATTCAATGTCTCATTCAAAAGGGACTTGGCACTTATTTTATATACATATATACATTATTACACACTAATTAAATGTGACCTATTATTCATAATTTGAAAACATGTCAATATGATAAGTCACAAATCAATTCTGAAGCACTTAAAATATAAGTTAAGTAAACATTATAAGGTATTAAGATTGATCATTATCTCTATACACATAAAAAATGATTAAAATTACACAATCACAATAGATGGGAGAGATATGTGTGGATTAGTTTCCCTCCTTAGAGTATTTATATGTAGTCAGTAACCAATAATCAAGTATGGGTGATTACGGTCAACTCAATCTATTAACTTCCCCAATTTTTTAAGCTCTTAGCCTTCACAATCACATGTAGGGTTTCAAGGCAAAGGAGGTTAATTTATATATTTTTCACATTTCATCATGGTTTGGGATCAAAAAAGTAGAGCAAGTAAAGATAATCATAGGTTATAGTATAGTCATCATGTCCTACTTTCATATTGGTCAATATTAATTAACATGTCAATATCGACCAATGATACTAACTCAAACTTATGAAACTGACCCAACGTAGGTAGTATATCATTTATAAAACCAATTTAACCATAAGTGTGATTATAAATAATTTTCACTTCCATAAAAAAGTCACAATTAGATAGTCAACTAGAAAATCTAAGTGTCATGATCTCTTTAGTAATTTTCATATTTATCATATACCCTTAAAAAATTAGAAGAATCAATCTTATTATTTTACATTAATATGTATAATTTAATGTTATAGCTTATAATCTAAATTACATTTCAAAGTTTTATCTTAATTATATTAATATTACCCATTAAATCTAAATTAGGCTAAACATATGGGTGAATTATACACATATCGAATAGTATAAAACCTTAGGTTTTCCCTTAGGGTTTCATCCTTCTAAGGTTTCTGATTTTAAATTTAGGATCTTATTTTCATTCATTATTTTTTATTTTCCCTACCCCTTTGTGTAAATCAAAAAAATTATCTTTTGCCTTAGGGTTTCATAATCATTTTCCTATGAGGGTTTCCTCTATTAGTGTTATTCATTAATTGGCTTATATTTGGATTAAAATGCATCTATTTTTAAAATTATCTAAGTTTATTTATATTCATACATATTGGAAGTAAAAACTAATACTTGTTCACCAAAATATTATATGAATTTTTTATATTTTGTAATTTAGTAGTTTTAGTAAATTCAACCTAGAGAATGAATGGTGTACTTACTAATTTTAATAAAAACCCTCTCTTAGATTTTAAAAATAGTAAATGGATATCTTGGATTAGTTGGTTATTTATTTTAACCTTTTTAAGGCAATCATTACATGCTTGTTTACTTACTTTGATTAGACCTTTCTTATTTTGCAATAACTTTTTTAAGGCCTAGTAAATCAAAAATGGATAATGTGTCAAAAATACATAATGACCATCATCCTATGGACCTCATATTTTATCAAACAACCATTACTTATTATTATGATAATAAATGTATAATAACAAAACATTTATGATTAATAATTCAAATTATATGCATGAACAATACAATAGTGAAGGATTAGATTATGATTATGGATATAATTCTAATGATGAAAAATAATAGGTTTGGTATGATAGTGAAAACTTTAGTGAGAAATAAAATGAATCCACTAATGAAGAAATAAATGAACTTTATTCTCATGCTTCTTATATGCCTTCTTCTTCAAATCATACAATAGGATAATACAAGAAAGATATTAATGAACATGTGCATGTCCTAGCATAACTTATAAACTAATAAGTGAATATGCCCTTTCTAATAACTTATAAACTAATAAATTTTGATTTTGACGTTCCTATTCCATATTATAAATATCCTAAACTCAATTTTATACTAATTCAAACTTCTAATTTAGTTTTATCTACTCTCTAAAAAGACCACCCTATTTGGACTATAGTAATCCTAGTACTATCTAATTCTACTAGCTATTTCCTCCCATCAAGTAATGGATATTTTATCAAATTAAACATAAATCAATGGGTCATACCACATGTTTATTAAGCCCCATCTAAATTAATTCTTAATTTTCAACTATAAATCCATATTTTCAATCCATTACTCATTAAAGGCTCATATGATTAAAAATCACTAGAACATCTAACTACACTTTGAGATAAAATTACCTATTTTTTCCAATATAAAGTTTTCATATCCTTGGTATCCCTAAACTATGTTTCATACACCTAAAAGGTCATAGGTCATCATTTAAATAATTAATCACAATAGGATTACACCCACATTTATCCTTTTTCTCTAGTATTTCACACAAACCACCATAGCATGGAATAATTAATGGAGTTTGATCCAATTCAAAATATTGGTATATAAACAACACTCAACAAGGGGATGTTGAGATCTAAAAAAAATTCAACCTCTAACTCCTTTTTCCATTTTATCATTTTATCATTAATGGTCAATTGAGCTAGTGTTACAAGTGAAGAAGGAACACATTGATTTTTACAATAGATCAAGAGTTACCACAAAGTAAAATAGTACATATAGATGAAGCCAACTTGTCACATCAATAAATTAGAGTAAACCTTTAAAAGACATCATTGTCCATCGTGCATGTTTCCCTTGTCTAATTATAGTGGCCTTATCCCAGATCTAAGTGAAACATTTTTTTTAATTCATAACATCATTACATAGTCACACAAGTGATTACATTCATCTTTTCCAAGTTATTTATTTCTAGAATTTTCCCCTTTCAGCATGCTTTTAAGTTTAAAAAATTCCAAATCAGTTTGTGTCATTTATTCCATATCTATAACATTATAATTTTATTAGTAGTTTATCTAATTAGGATCTAACACATATTTCTTCAATTTGATAAAATATATTAGTCAACCTACTTATTATGAACATTTCCAAAAACCCTAGCTTTCTATTAAAGATTTC
>JARHVA010000578.1:3490000-3750000 GCA_037957365.1 Torreya grandis | reverse complement strand
TAAATAAGTTTTTCCCTAAATATGATTTCCCTCTACCAAAAAATGATATGATTTTGGATTCCACTACCAAATATGATATGTTATCATTCATGGATGGATTCATTGGTCATAATCAAATTAAAACCTCTAAGTAAGGTCAAGAAAAAACATCTTATATCATACCATGGAGTACCTTTTGTTACATATTGATACCTTTTGGATTAGAAAATGTAGGGGATACATACCAATGATCCATGACACATATTTTTCATGGCCTCCTTAAAAACACAATAGAGGATTAGGTGGATTATTTAATAGAAAAATCAAAATAGAGACATGATCATGTAGTTGATTTATGATAGATATTTGATAAGCTATGACAATATAATGTACAATTAAATCTAAATAAATGTGTTTTTGGCATAACATCAATAAAATTATTAGGATTTATTATATCACAATGAGGAATTGAATTTGATCTTACAAAATTCAAATATATTAGTGATATGACTTTACCCCAAGGGTTGAAACATCTCTGATATTTGTAAGGAAAAATTCAAGCAATATGTTGCTTTGTATTCCAACTAGTAGATAAGACACAACACTTTAAAAAAAATTATAAAGGGTACAAATTTAGAATGGGACACAAAATTATAGGAGAGATTCAAGGAACTCAAGCAAATACTTATTAAATCTACCTATTTTTATGCCTTCGATACCAAATAAACCACTTTTATTATATATTTTTACTATAGATCATGTGTTAGGAACTTTTATGGCATAATATGATGATGATAAAAAAGAAAGAGCCATATATTATATTAGCCACACAATTTTTTATTATGAGCATAGTTACTCTAGAAAAAATATGTTTTGATCTTATATTTGCCATGTAAAAACTTTGACACTATATGATTAATAATGAAACTCAAGTTATTACTAGAGATGATCCATTAATTTATTTCATGTTCAAACCTCATTTGTCAGGTTGTATATCCAAATGGATAATGTTTCTCATGTAATTAGACTTAATATTATATCTCAAAATTTATAAAAGGCCAAGTTATCATAGACCAGTTAGTTTTTACTCCACTACAGGATATAGAATCCCTTAGAGATACTTTTAAAGATGACTTCATAGAATTTAATATTATTGAAGATATATGGAAAATGTTTTTTATGGATCAAAATGTGTATCAAGTGATTGTGTAAGAATTTTTATTATTACTCCACATGTATAGCCTATGCCATTCACATAAAGATTGGGTTTTTCATGTAAAATTAATATTGTAAAATAGTAAGCATCAATTTTGGGCCTATACGTTACTCTCACTTTATAGATCAAATCCATTAAGATATATGTGGACTCATAATTGGTTATTCATCAATTTACATATGTTTATTAGATAAAATAATAAAAACTAATCTGATACAAAAAATATGATACAATGTTTACATGCACAATTTGATAATTTTTTAATTGAGAATATTTCACAAAAAGGTAATCGTTATACAGATGCAATGGTTATTGCAACATGTTTAATACTAATTAACATAAATGATGATCAATAAGTATACACTCTATGGCATTTATAAAATCCATTAGTTTCAAACGCAAATGTGGTGGATTTATTAGTCTTGGCAACTATACACAGTACACAAACCTCAAAATGGTTTACTCATATATAAAATTTTGAATAAATCCTTTACATTAGATATTTTTACCAAAAATGACCAATGTAAAATATAGAGATACACACTTTGATATGTGATTAATGGAGTGGATTTGTTTAAAAAATCATTTGAAGTATATTTACTTTGGTGCCTAATCACTAAAGAGGATAGGTTATCAATATATAAAGTATATGATAGTGAATGTGGTGGCCATTTCAGTGGAAAAGTAATGTCACACAAACTACTTCAGCTAGGTTATTGTTAGTTGTATATATTTCACCCTAGATGAGAAGGGGATTATTTAGGTCCTCTTTCTAAAACCTAGTCTAACATGGGATTGACCCTAGGCTATAGGTTGCCTAAACATGTGTCAGACCTATGGATAAGGTTATTTTCCTCTTGGATCTATCACCTATACTATACCTAAACTAGATCTTACTTGGGAAAGGGAGAGAGATTTACAATAATGCATAAAAGCATGAATGATTAAGGTGATGTACCAAATGTTTTGGCCCTTTTACTAAAAAAAGGAACACTATAAGATGATTTTAAGTCTACTAAACATCACTTTAGTTACTCTTTGATTAGTTTCTACATAAGTGTTTCATAATAAGGCATGAACTAGCTATTATCCTAGTATGTGAGGGTAGTTGTCCACTTTCAAACCAATCAACAGACTATGTATGCACTTATTTGGACCTATGGGAGATATCAACACTTCAAGAAGGTGAGGGAATTAAGACAGGGGAAAGGAAGACACACATTCACTTGACCATATCAATAAATTACTAGGACACACTTCAATTCAGCTTTGCAAATAAAAGAATTCAATTTTTATTACATCATAAAGGTTTTACAATATAAATCTTGATAGAGTCTAGGCATGCCAAAGAGAGGGATATATTTTAAGGCTTAGAAGTCTATATATATATAGTATAAGGGATGAAAGGGATGGGGAAGGATGCTTAGAATAATAGAGAAGGGGTCATCATGATCAATATGTTTGATCATCTAGCCTTGATGCAGTTAGAAAGAATCATCATGTTAAGACTACTTCTGTAAAATGGCCATGACAACCATATTAATCCTTTTCAACCCATTTTAGCCTACATGATGTTCCTTATGGTTACAATGGTAGAATCAAGTCATTTTCAAGTAGAATTATGGCATCAAATCCATTACAACAACTAGGCCAATCTTTTACAATCTCCTTCTAGTGTTAGTGCAATTATAATAGCTTAACTAATCTATTTTGTTCTTAGTGGCATCGATTTCTCCCCATTGGCTCCCTACTAGTTTGTCTTTGGAGTGCAAGAATGGAGGAAAAGGGTCTTAATCATGCTACTAGCTTTGATGATGAACCCATTAAAACTAACATGTCTGCCTTCATAAAATCTCTTTGCAATATTGGCATTGGTTTGACCTCAACCAAATTGGCTTAGACTTTTAATTTCAATCATCGATCTTGATCTAAGCTTCTCATATTATGCCAACTAACAACACTTTATTTATTCTATAGGATCATGTTGTTAGTCCTTTGACTCCTTAACCTCATACACATTATATATCTTTCTTAGTATGAATGGACATATACCATTGATCTATCTAATAGTTGTCATGGTTATGCCACTTGTCACTTTCCCATTTTCTCTTAAGATCCATTGGCCTTTTAACTCACCTCTTACCATCGATCTGCTTTGTATGATCACATGTTCATCATTGATCTGCTTGGCCCCACTAACCTTGTCAGTCACCATACACCATTAGATCTCTATCGGGACACTCAAGATCTTTCCACTTATCATCTTCTCACTTATGCTAACCTTTTGACTTGATGTTCACTATTGATCTACTTTGGATAATCAAATACATGTCATTGGATCTTGGGACCCACTGACATCTGTTAGATCGATGCTTGTTGTTAGATCTTTAACTTAGCTCTTGATATTTGGAAATTTGTCACTCTCACATTAAACCTTGGGATATTTTAATTCTAATGCCTATTTTTTAAATCTTAAAATTGATTTTTGCACTCTTATTTCATTCTGCAAGTCTATCTTTAAAGCTTTATATCTAGAGATAACAAGCTGATTAAGATATAAAATTTATAAAGCATGATCTTGGCATGAAGGAATTCATGTCCATGTGAACCTTTTGGCTCATGAGGCTTTCTAAGTGCACTTATTAAATCCATAATCAATGTGACCCATTTCATTTTTGCATGACATCTTGTGATGGTCTATTTGTTTAAAGGTTTCTCAAGTCATCTTTTAATCATCTTTGAAGGCTTATACCTATATATAGAGATTTCACCAAGGCACAAAACTTGTAAGGAATCATTAGAGGATAAAATACATTATATAAAGGGAATTTTAAGACCAACCCTAGCTCACAAGGAAAATTGGCATGATATTCTATGTGTCAAATGATGGGGTGATAATTCGACCTTGAGGGAAAAATTGATAATATTCTAGTCACTTAACTGAGAAGCATGCCTGCTATGCTTGAGAACTAAACCATATGCATGAATTTTAGACTCATAAATAATGGAAAGTTTGATTTATGGCTATAAAAAATGTCTTTTGACTTGAAAAGACAATAATTATATCAAAACAAGAAGGGAAACACAAAAAATAGGGAAGCTAACTAAACAAAGAAAAATAAACCAAACTAATGTGCTAAGATACCACTTAGAGGAAATATAAAAAAACTATGTATAGGGGGCTTATATTCCTTAATAGTAATGTTTCAAGTGTATCCCATTGACTAGGATAGGAAGATCTTCACCATAAATCCTTACAAGTTGGAAGGCATTATGGGATTTAGAGCTAGAGATTATGTATGGACCACTCCAAAGAGATTCAAACTGTGTATACCTTCCTATCTTAGCTATGTCCTCATCCCACTTGAGGACCAAATTTCCTTCTTTGAAACTTATTGAAGAAACTCCTTTATCAAAGGCTCTCTTCACCTTTATTTGATGGCTTTCCATGGCTAGCATGGACTAATGTCTTATCTCCTTCAACTCCATAAGCTTAGTATATCTTATTTCCATAGGTTCATTCTCCAAATACTCAAGTTGATGTATTAGTTCTAGGGTAGGAAACTTAAGAGAAATAAGCATTCTTGCTTCCTTCCCATATACCAACTTGTAGGGGGAGTTAGCTATTGACTTCTTGTATGTAATCCTATCAACTCATAGAGATAACTTCAATTTGAGATGCATGACCTTTTATTCTCTTCAATGGCCCTCTTTAGGATCTTTAACAGGTTCTTATTAGTTGACTCAGCAAGGCCATTGGCTTGGGGATAGTAGTTTGATGAAGTGTTGAGAAAGACACTATATTAAACTACCCATTGGCTGATTTTAGACCCCACAAAGGCCATAAAATTGTCAAAAATAATGGTTGAAGGGACTCCAAACCTAGTAAGTAGACCTTTATAGAAATTTAGAACATTGGTCTCATTTACCTCCTTTAATGCCACTACTTTTGTCCATCTAGTAAAGTAATCTGTGGAAGTTAGTATCCACTTATGACCTAATCTTGAAGGGGGGTTAATGAGACCAATAAAGTATAATCCCCATTAAAAAAAGGGCCAGTCTACTACAATTGGTTGGAGAGGCAATGCCACAAGCTTCACCTTTCTTACAAACATAACACATTACCTACATTTCCTAACCCATGTATGACAATCACAAAATAAGTTTGGCCAATAATACCCACCTCTCATGATATTGTGGGTTGTGGTCCTTACTAAATAATTCCCTCCACCATGTCCATCATGGAACTCTTCAAGCAACCTTTCCTTTTGATGTTATTCAATGCATATTAACAATATGCCATTGATATCTTTCTTGAAAAAAACACCATCAACAAGAAGAAATAGAATGGATTGCAATATGAAATATCTTCTTTCTAAAGGAGTTAGATGAGAAGTATAGAGACCATCTTGAAGATATCTTACCAAATCATGATACAAGCTAGGAGGTGTAGTATAATCAGCTACAAGTCTTCATCATTTGACACAATAACCATCTTGTTGGTTTCTTATAAGATTTGGGCTAGATGTTCACAAAGTCCTTTTCCCCTAAACATATTTGTGACCTTGATCTCCACATCATACTCCATTACCTTTGTTATCCAACAAGCTCTTCTCTCATTTATGTCTTTGTTCAAGATAAACTCATTGATACTTGGATGTGCAACCATTAGGTGTATCCTATTATTTGATAATAAGTATCTAAACTTCTTGAGAGACCTTATAACAAAAAGTACATGATTTTTAATAAAATATTAACTTGTTTTATATTCTTCCAAACCTTGACTGAAGAAGGCTATGGATTATTCTAAGGCCTCATGGTTTTGTCACATAAGAATGTATGAAATGGTGTTAATGTTAGCATAGGTATACATAATGAAGTCCTTAGAGAATTTTAGGTTCATGAGAGTAGGATAACTAGCCATTAATTTTTTAATTTCCACAAAATTTCTTACTCCTTTGGACCAACTGAATCTCTGATTCTTCTTTACCATGGTTATAAGTGGCTTAGTTAGAGTGGTAAAATCTAAGATGTATCTTATGATAAAATTGATCTCTCTTAAGAAATTTTTCAAGAATTGAAGCTATCCTTTTAGGATCTATGTTTAAACCATGATTTTAAACTATATATCCAAGAATATTACCTTAATGAACTAAGATGACACACTTTTTTGGATTTAGGGACACCCCAAATTGACTACACCTTTCAAAAACTTGCTAAAGGTGAGCCATGTGATCACTTTCATTCTTTGAAAAAACTATTATATCATCCAAATAAACAAGCATAGACTTGTTAAGAAGGCCCTAAAATTCCATATCCATGGCTTTTTGAAAGGTTTCTCCAGCATTGGATATAACAAAGGGCATCTTTTTATATGCAAATGTCCCCCACTTTGTGGTAAAGTTTGTCTTGAATTGGTCCTCCTCCTTGACCAAAATATTATTTTAAACACTATAGCCATCCAACAAGGATAAAATTTATAAACATGAAACCAAGTGTAAAATTTGTTCCATACATGGTAGTGGATAGTGGTTTTTAATGGAAGCCTTATCCAAGTCATGAAAATCAACACACAATCTAATTTCACCATTATTTTTCCATACTAAAACAATTTTTTCCACCCAAGTTGAGTGCTTGATTTAAAATATAATAGATGACTCAATGATCTTATGAAGATCAACTCTCTTTAAAGGCTCAAGCTTAGGATTAATAAGCCTTTGTCTTTATCTTACTGGCCTAGTTTCATCTTTGATTTCAATGGTATGTTGAGCTAGACTTGGGTCAAATTCCTTGAAATCATGATATTTTCATGAAAATACATCAACAAAACTTGAACATAACTCAATGAAATCATCCTTCTCTAAATAAGTACATACCTTACCCAACTTTAGGTTCTTACCAAGTGCAAGTTCCACATTGGTATAGTGTTCCTCTTTTGTTGATAAAGTTGACTTCTCTTTCCTCAGCTTATCATCACCACTAAATATGTTTTCAATTATGACCAATCCCTTGGGAAACTTATTATTTTTAAGTTTCACAATATGATCACTATACTACTACAAGTACTTTGACTAGTTTCTTGAGAATAATTTAGCCTATTCTTGCATTGCAAGAATCTAACAATCTAATTATCATCTTCAAACACTTTCCAATTATAATTATTATCTAGGATAGAATATCTTACCACCACCTTAATGTCTGACTAGACCTTTCCACTTCTTACATCATTCAGAATACTAAATTTTGCCCCAATGGCAGCCAACCTATCTGGATATTTGTTCTCATCTCTTGGTATTGCCTAAATGTTGAAGGCCTAAAATTATACAGGTAAGTCCCATACCCTAAGATTATAAGAATTAATCAATGGTTTTATACATAAATTAATACCTCTCACTTGGTGAACTATAATTTCACTATCACCAAAGACTTGTAAGGTGTTGACCTTCATCTTCCTATCCCATTGCAAACCATGAACTAGTGCCTCATATTCTATAATATTGTTTGAAAAAACAAATTGGAACTTAATATATGAGAAGTACCTTTGATTTTATAAATAAATAAACATCATTCCATCTCTATTACCATGTTTATTCCTTGATCCATGAAATTATAATTTCCAAAGGTCATCACTAGACTCATCATCCTTCATCAGGCTAGAATTAGTGCATCTTTCTCGTGCAAGAATTAAACATCAAGTCCTTCTTCCTCAATTAGATTATGGGGTCATGTTCATGAGAGATATAGGCCTACTCATCAAGTAAAAAATCTATAATCCCATATAGAGGAGATTCAACTTCCTCTACACTATCTTCTATCACCTCATTTGAGATGAGGAAATTGATGTTCACAATACTTGGTATAAATGGTTCCAAATGGAACTGTGCAATAGGTTATGAATGTATGGTTACCTTAGTACCATACCTAGTCTTGAACATAAAATATATATAATCATCTAATAAATATCCTCTAATATTTGAGGTAAAGTCCCTTGATAGACACATGGCAAAATAGGGAGGCAAGTCCACCACAACTACATCCTATTGAATGGTAAAATTGGGACAAGCATGTAGTGTCAACTTCATATCATTAATGATGCCCACTATATTTTTTGGTGAAACATCCAATTTCAATACCCCTTTATCATTTGGTTCATAGACAAGACCAATTTTATCTATAATTTGTTTAGGCATAATAGTGCTACTAGCTCCATTGTCTACCATACAGTTATGAACTAGACATTCACCAACTATCAATGAGAGTTAGAATGGAGAAGTTTTACTTAAATTTAACTTAAATTTATCTCCTTTTTCCATTTTGTGTTCCTTCTATACTTTATACTTCATTGGTTGGTTTGAATTAGCTAAGACAACACCTTATTTCTCAACTAGTTTTGGAGACACCTTTAGAGCTGAAATCTCTTAGATGAGCATGTCATTTTGTCCTAGAATAGAAATGGAATCCCACATGCTAATGTTGAAATTGGTTTTCTTCATCTGGTACACTATGTTAATTAAAGTTCCAATAACCTTTGGCTACACCTTTTGAACCACTGGTTATTCATAAACTATGGGTACTTAAGGGACCTTCCCATATTCTACATTCTAGTTTTTCTATATTGTAGGGGCAGTAAGCTAATCTTCGGTACTCTTAGGAACAACATCAGGATCACTAGAATCATTGCTCACATCTTTATCCTCATTAATGGATCTTTTTTTAACTCTAGTTATATCTATAATTTGACCACTTAAATTGCTAATCTCACCACCATAATTGAAAGCAACATAATCATCCATTGCCAATTTACATTAATGGCACTAGGATATCCTTAAACTTGTTGAGCCTCTCCTTGGGGTACCAAATTTGCCTCTGGATACTAACCTCCTTGAAGAAAAATATTTTCTTTAGTCATTTGTGGCATAATAATGCCTTGAACATCATGGGGTTTGGAGGGCTGCCAATTTGAGTCATGCATTAAATTATTTTGAGGAGGTGTGGGAATAATATCTTTTGAACTTAAAGGTACATTAGGGTAAAGAACTACATATGGTTTATATAGAACTATGGCTCTTTGTGATTGGTAGGGTTATCTATTTTCCCTGAATCCTTGATAAGGGGGTCTTTAATATCTAAAAGGTTGATAGGAGGTTTGGTTGTGTTGTTGATAAGGCCTACTTTGTTATTACTATCCTTTGATTTAAACTATTTCATTCCTAAAACAAACTTTTAAATTCTGTAATCTCACTAGCTTGATTAAAAGGGGATACAACTTAGGATTTAGGAGATGGGATAGGAGCTAATGGATACTTAGGAACTTAAAGGGGTGAAAAAGATTTAAACTTTAGGAATATAGTCATTGGAGGCCTAGGAGAAAGATTACTAACTTGTATCAAACTATTATCTACTCTTATAGCAATCTCATAAGCATTTGGCCAAGTATTATGACCCATGGACTATATCATCACACTAATTTTAGAATTAAGGGACTCAGATAATATAAGAAGTTATATTCATGGGATGATATGATCAATGTAGGTATTCAAGTCCATGTCTTTTGGAATCTAAGGTTGAAATTTGACATAAACTCATGTAAAGCTCTCTTTATGTTAGTCAGTTATTCAACTAAAGATAGGTGGTTAGACTTGTCCTCAAATTATCTAACTAAGGCTACTCATAACTCATCCTAGGTATTAATGGAGTTCAATGGGATATTTCTATACCATTCTAATGCTTTTCCCCTAAAATAAGTAGTAAGCAATCTAATAGCAACATTATGGATGGAGCAAAGGTTGGAAACCTATTAGATCTGCTCTATATTAGTTTTTTGATGTTCTTAAAAAAATAATGTGATGTTTTTAAGAGAAAACACTAGAATATCATCATACTAGGCTAAATTCAATGGACTACCTCTATTAAATGAAATAAATACTTGATTTCTAATAGTTATTTGGGTAGTGGGGATTGCATTACTTAAGGTAATAAGATGACCAGGGGATGAATATTGCCTTACTTAAGGTAATAAAATGACCAGGGGATGAATATTGCCTCTAAGGATAAGGTCTTATCCTATTAAACCTTGTTATCTTATATGAAATAATAGGTATCTCAATGAACTCAAGGGGAATACCTTTACTAGTTTACTTTATAGTGACCTTTGTGATGAGAATGTTGTCTAGAAACTTGTAGAATATTTAGTTCTTGATGATGATGGATGTCTCTTTACTACTATAGATTATTCTCCTTAGCTCTATATTTTAGTTACTTTAAATAAAATGTGTCCCACCAGGTATGCTAGAATTTGTTGTGGTCTAGATTGCACCCTAGCTGAGAAAGAGGATTGTTTAGGTCTTCTTTCTCAAACCTAGTCCAACATGGGACTGACCCTAGGTTATGGGTCACCTAAACTTGGGTTATATATTGATATAAGGTCATATTCCTCTTTGATCTATCACCTATACTATCTCTTTCTTGGGAAAAGGAGAGAGATTGATAATAATTCATAAAAACATGAAGGATTGAGGTGATGCACTAAATGTTTTGAATTTTATACTTGCACAAGGCACACTATAGGACACTTTTAAGACTTATATACATTAATTAAATTAATATTTGATTAGTTACACTTAATTTTTTCATAACAAGGCATGAACTAGCTATTTTACTGCTATGAGAGGGCAATTATCCACATCTAAACCAATCAACAAACTATGTATGCACTTATTCTAACTCATGGGAGATATAAACACTTCAAAAAGGTGAGGGAATTTAATTAGAGGCAAGAAAGACTCACATTCACTTGATCACATCAATGAGTTAGTAAGACACTTCAATTTAGTTTTACAAATGAAGGAATTCAGTCTTTATTACATCATATAGGTGTTACAGTACAAATCTTGGTAGAGTCTAGTCATGCCAAAGAGAGGTATCTATTTCAAGGCTTAGAAGTCTATATATATATAGTAGGAGGGATGAAATTTTTGGAGAAGGATGCCCATAAAAATGGAGAAGGGGTCATCATGATCAAGATTTTTCATCATCCAACCTTGATGTAGTTAGAAAGGATCATCATGTTAAGACTACTTTTAGAAAATGGCCATGACAACCATATCAGTCTTTTTCAACCCATTTCCATCTTGCATGATGCTCCTTATAGTTACAATGGTAGAATAAAGTTATTTTCAAGTAGAGTTATAGCTTTAAAGACATTATAATAACTAGGTCAATCTTTTGTAATCTCCTTTCAACATTGGTATAGTTACAATATCTTAACCAATCCATTTTGATCTTGGTGGCATCAATTGTTCTCGAATGGCTCCCTATTGATTCATCTTTAATGTGAAATAATGGAGGAAAGGGGTCACAATAATGCTAATGTATTTGGTGATGAACTTATTGAGACCAACATGTCTACTTCTATGGCATCTTTTTATAATATTGGCATTGGTTCGACCTCAAATGAATTGGATTCAAATTTCAATTTTAACTATCAATCTTGATCTGAGCTTCTCATATTATGCTAACTGGTAACTCTTTATTTGATCCA
Source organism: Torreya grandis (assembly GCA_037957365.1). NCBI lineage: Eukaryota > Viridiplantae > Streptophyta > Pinopsida > Cupressales > Taxaceae > Torreya > Torreya grandis. The sequence continues at coordinate 3,738,265 of JARHVA010000578.1, read as the reverse complement.
TAAGATCTTATTGTTAGTGCTTTGACTCTTTGACCCCTATGCACCATAGATATTTCTTAGTATGAATGAATGCATACCATTGATCTATGTAATAGTTTTTATGGTTGTGCTACTTTTCACTTTCCAATTTGCTCTTAAGATCTATTGACCTTTTAAATCACTACTCACCATCAATCTACTTTGTATGATTACATGCTCACCATTGATCTGCTTGGCCCTACTAACCTTGTTAGTCATTGAGCACTATTGGATCTATGCCAAGACACCCAAGATCTTGCCACTTTTTATATTCTCACTTACACTAACCTTTTGACTTGATGCTCACCATCGATCTAATTTGCACAATCAAATATGCACCATTGTATCTAAGAACCCACTGACATCTATTAGATTGATGCTCACTATTGGATCCTGACCTTAGCTCCCAAGATTTGGACACTTATCACTCTCACATTAAACCTTGGGATATTTTAATTCTAATGGATATTTTATGAAGCTTAAACTTGATGTATGTGTGTCTGTTTCATTTTATAAGTCTAACTTTGAATATTTATATCTTGAGATAGTAAGCTTATCAAGACATGAAATTTGTAGAGCATGATCTTGGCATGAATAAATTCATGTCTATGTGACTCTTTTAGCTTGTGAGAATTTTTAAGTGCACTTATTAAATGCATAATCAATCTAACCCCTTTCATTTTTACATGACATCTTATGATAGTCTAGTTATTCAAAGCTTTCTCAAGTCATCTTTTGATCATCTTTGAAGGCTTATACCTATAGATAGAGATTTTAAAAAGGCACCAAAATTTTAGGGAATCATTAGAGCACAAAATGCATGCTCTTAATACCAACCTTAAATCACAAGGAAAAGTAGCATGATATGCTAAGTTTAAAATGATGGGGTGACAATTTGACCTATGGGGAAAAAATTAACAATAGTTATTATTGGCCTACTATGGAAAATTAATGTCAAAAATATGTGAAACATTATGAAAAGTGAAAATAACATGATAATATATACCATGTCCCTTCACATGAATTTAAACCTATCATTTTTCAATGGCCATTTTCAATTTAGGGGTTCAATTTGGTAGTAAAAAAAAATCTATAATCATTAAGTGTACATAAATTTATAATCATAGATATTGAATATCTCACAAAATGGGTAGAAGATATACCCTTAAAGTCTAGTGTAGGAGAGGACATATGTCAATTGTTGATGACACACATCATCTCTCACTTTGTAATTCCTTCATCTTTAAATACTCTAAGCCTTATTGTATGCTTTTATGCATGTGAGTGATAATTTATTGTCCCTTATATGTGGCCCCTTGGTCTTTTATTATGTGTTTTGTGTCTTTTGCATGCACTATTTATGTGTGTAAATCATGGCCATGACATTGTGTCATATTTTTTTCTAATTTTTTGATGCCATGATGGACATAACTCATCTTACCCATTTTTATGCCATGATCAGTATCACACATCCATCCCCAAGTAGTTCTATTCTGCTTTCAATACTTAATTTTGGTTAATTCATCATTGCATACTTAACTTCTAACATCTATCAAGACTTGACACTGTATATGCTTAGATTTATATAATCATATTGAATTAAACCATACTACTCATTATATATGTGATGATCCATGATTGTACAATGTTATTATTCCTACTCATATTTACATATTTTCATAACATATCTCATGTAACATTTTTTTGTTAAGTTATTGTGTAAGATTCACAACTGACCTCAAAAGAGGGGGTATACACAATGGATTGTCTTAGAGACTAATATTTAATAGTAAAGTACATAGTTATAAATTTATAGTTTTTACCTATTTGATCATAGTTTGTACCTATAAATCATCAAAAAAGTAGTTTTAGACAATAACACTCTATTTGGACAAGGGCACAGGCTGGTTGTGTCTAAAGCAATGAGTTATTATCCCAATAATAAAAAATGATAGTTCCCATAATTATCATATTATCACTCAATCTAAATATTAGTTAAATTATTGCTCAAAAATAGGTTTTAGGTTTTTACACAAGTTTATCTCATATTTTTCTCAATTTTGGGGCATCATGTGAGGCATGTGTTCTAGGTTATTACACAAATTTTTGATCAAAAATTTACTTGATATTACTTAGTTCCAGAATCTATAGACAACTAGATATAAGATTAGGGGCATGTGCATAGCACAAGACCACCTTCTTACTTAGTTTTTCACCAATTTCATAGATGGAGTGACAATAATTATCATTCACTACATTGTATACACCAAACTCAGATCATACTATCTTTTGTAGTAGTTTTTCATAGTTTTATGCCATTTTTGAACCAATTTTGCAATAGAACAATCTACTAGAATTTATACAAGGATTCATAGCTACTCTACCTATAGTGAGTTGTGAAATGATGAATTCAAGGCCAACTTTAATTTTTAATCACACTCTCTTTTTAATGAGGATTAGGTCATGCATGATCCAATCCAATTTATCTAATGAATAAATATCCAAGGGTCCCACCCTCTTAGTGACTAGTTTTGCACTAGGAAAACACAAGAGTTCATGTACCCAATCAAGTGTATCCATTCATTATTACTATATCTATAAGTTTTATTATCTTTACTTCTTGACTTTGTCCTAAGTAAGGAATAATTTTATACATGTTTCATTTTAGGTTCTACATGAATCATGGTTCAATAATATGGCATACATCTAATAAATTTTTTCATTAGTGAGTTTAGGAATGCACTTTTCATTTTACTCTAATACTTTCATTTTACTACATTACTAGACTAAAGAAGAGCAAATGTAGACACAAATTAACATTTTTTTCTAAATTGATGTACTTGTGACCAATAGTTATACACACTTAGCCCATTCCTAATTTCATGGTCCTTGACCACCCTTATTTCACTTTTTATATGGATGATTCTAAGAAAGTTCTTATTCCAATGTTCCTATTTCACATTCTAAATGGCCTAAACCCACTTTTAAATTGATCTACACTTCTAATTTAGTTATATATTCTCATTGGATGAGACCACCCTATTTGGGATGTCGTACTCCTCAATATTGTATAATTATTTTAGTCACATCATCTTGGCAATAATATCACTTTTCTCAAATTTAAAACTACCCAAAGGTTTATCCCACATGTTTAGCAAGACCCATTTGAAGGAATTCCTAATTTTCCACTATAAAACCACATTTTCAAGCCATTATTCATTAGAGGATCATATGATTGAATATCACTAGAACATCTAATTGTCCATTGAGATAAAAATAGCTATTTATCTCAATACAGAGTCTACACAACCCTAATAGCCCTAACTTAAGTTTTCATACACCCCTAAGGTCATAGGTCATCATTGAAGCACTTAATTATACCAAGATGGCACCAATATTTAACATTTTTACTAGTCATTCACCCACACCACCGTAGCATGGAAGAACTACATGGATTTTGATCCCTTTAGAATATTGGTATGTAAGTAGTGCTCAACACATGGGTGTTGAGATGTAACAACCCCATTGGGTTTTACTAGAATATAGTAAAAAAATTAAATTAATTACACATATTCATCATACAAATTTTAGTATGAGAAACCTAATTAGTGATATTTAACTAACTACATTTATTTAGTTAGCCAAAAGGTTTATTTCTAATCCACTTAGCTAAGCATCACCATGAACAAATATAGAAATCATGAACAATATTGAATAACTAATAAAATATTTCATCTAAAAATAAATGATATAGTAAAAATTTAGCCATGACTGATACAAAGTTATAGCCAATGTTATATAATTATAATGCATAAATATTATAGTTTTTAGTAATGCATAATAATATCTTAAATGATAAAACATGATACAAAGTTCCATGAAGCAGAGTCTCCATGGATCAAGTATCAATCTATAATCTCAAGTGTAGTCCCTAGTATAATATTTCAACTAGGAGGGAGGATCAAGCACTTTTCCTCACCAACCATGGACCATAGATCACCTACACTATCTCCCAAATAATGGGATGGCCCTCCCTTCATGGATGGGTAGATACTGATGGTGTGGGAATCTAGAGTAATAAACTATAACCCATGTGTTGAACATATCTAATACATAGTGTATATCATAAATAAAACTATTCTAATATGATATAGCACAAATATGAACAATATCAACATATGAAATGATAATGTTTAATTAAAACATTACTTTGGCCAAAGTTTTCAATAATTAATGATCTCTAGGATCAGTCAAATTCATACATGCTACTCAATTGGATTACACCTCATCTTGTATTGATGTCGGTAATTAATCTAGTGAAATCCATTGATTAATTATTTAGGGTCATGAATGTGAGATTTGGTAAATATATAATAATATTAAAAAAATAGATTCATACAAAATATTTCCCTTTATCTAATAAAAATTATGCTAAGTACAAAAATATCACATACATTCATTTAGTCTGTCAAATAAAATGTAATGAATCTATAGCATCTAGTTTATTAAAAATAATAAACATAATAAAAAATAGTCCTCGATATAACATACCATCTGGTTAATGATTTATCTAGACTTATAGTTACTTAAACCACAAAGAAACTTATAATGTTATTTCTTCCTGAAACAACATTATGTCACATGCTTATTTAATTGTTCATATTCCACATATAACAAAATCCAATTTGAAAAGCTTTATATTTAAAACTCTAAAATACTTTGATTTAATACATTTATACAAACATTAAAATATATACAAGCATCATTTACACACTATTATGATAATAATAATTTTATAAATAAGATTTTTTTATACATCATTGTGTGTGTGTGTGTGTGTGTGTGTGTGTGTGTGTGTGTGTGTGTGTGTGTGTGTGTGAGAGAGAGAGAGAGAGAGAGAGAATGGTTTATTCTTTTCTAGATTTGTTACTCAATCAAAAAATGTATAAATTATACCATTTATGTGTGTGTGTGTGTGTGTGTGTGTGTTGAATTCATGCATAGAAATTTAATACAATATAAATTATTTATTTTATATAGTATACTCCTAAGATGACATCCATTATCAATAGTATTAGATTATATTATATACACTAAGTATACATTTAGCTAATAAACAAAGGCCTCGTAACCTTTTTTTAGCTAGGTGATTCCCATTGAGCTTGATAATTAAAACACAAAATTTTGACAATAAAAAATAACTATTCATTCATCCACCAAAACTATTTAATCAAATATATCAAATCAATCAATTTAAGATTGACATTTAAATTAAATACATATGAGAAAATATAAACACATATTCGACTAAACCCAACTTGGGTTTTTATATTATAACAACTACACACAACTGACCATACCCAACTTGGTTTTGTTATATAATAAATTAGACTTAGCCGAATAAAAACTATGCAAAATATATAATAAAACCTATATACCCAGTCCTTCTGTTGACTATACAAAATTCTTACATAGCTCAAGACAAATCTAAATACACAATCACATCCATATATATGTGTAGTTCATATTTATAATGAACATAATTAATATTTAACTCTACCATGTAAATTTAACATATTCAGATATACTTTTATTCCTAAAGCCAAGTGCATAATTTATATTCACTCATTCATCTACCCGTACCTAGGTTACATGATATCACTTAAACTGAAAGTTCATGAAATCATATATAAACAAGTATGCATGATACAGGATTACATAACATAGTCGAGAGTATAAAACTATAATTTTGCTATGTATGTACAAATTTGTTTAAATCTAAAGCTATATAAATCCAATCAAAACCATAACCTCAATTTTGTCTATACAATTATCTTCATCTTATAAATGTAATACATACAGTTTCCCATTAAAGCCTTATGAGTCTATATATATATATATATATATATATATATATATATATATATATATATATATATATATATATATATATATATATATATATATATATATATATATAAGTATATGTATATATCATTAGATTAAATAAAGTATATACTTATGTGTGTGTGTATTCACAGTCCATTTTTGTATAATGAACACCAAATTTTTATATACCCAAAAGTTTGAATTGGTTTACACAATCGAGTACTCATACAGTCAATAATTTTAATTTATATTTATAAATATCTTAATGAATATATAAAAACCTAGTTTGAAATAACTAGCTCAAGCCACATCATGTACATACCCATCAAGAAATATTCATGACTTTGTATAATAGATATTATCAAAATAGAAGAGGAGTTTTAAGATAAACATTTATTAAATCTAAAAAACCTTGGTAAATGTTATAGCCATACCCTAATTCCCTCAAGTTACCTTGGGTTGGATGTAGGGTTATATTGAGTTTGAGCCTTCCATAAGGCCCTACATACAACCCTCTCAGAATTACCATAGCATTTAAAATAAAATCAAACCCAGTAACCATTCCATTCAAAATCCCTACCACATTAATATTGGCTAATTTTGGCCTACATACAAAGATTTTTCCTGAATGGAAGAGCTAAATAGAGTTTTGGATGGAATGAGTGGTATAAATATCTCATATTGATTACAAATATTTTGAAACAATTTAAGCAAGCTTAAAGTGTGATTTGTTGATCTTCAGGAAGCAGGGTTGAAAATAGGTCTAGGATTGCAAAGTGAAAGGGACCAACTAGTTTTCATGTTTTTAATGGCATTCATGGACATAAGGTAGGTTTCAAAATCCTCATAAGTTCATCTAAGCCTTGAAAATATGAACAATAATTCAAAAACAAGCCTAGAAGAACCAAATTATTATATGTCACATAGAGACAAACATGCCAGCCCAATTGTACATTTTATAAAAACACTTAGGAAAGTAGTCAAGGCCAAAATAATACATGGACATTATGTATTTCATGCCTAGATCATGTCCTACAAGTTTCATATCTTGATGTCTTTTCTATCTTAATATATAAAGCTTCAAAGTTAAACCAATAGTTCAGGACATGTCCATAAATGTCAAGTTTAAGCCTCATAATATATCCATTTGAATTAAAATGTCCTTGAGGATAAGCAAAAATATAACAAGTTTTAATATCATGAGATTTCAAGTCAAGATATAATGGTGTATGGTGACTGACAAATCTAGTGGGTCCAAGGAAGATCAATGGTGTAAAATCCATCATACCAAACAGATCTAAGGGCAAGTGACAACCTGATAATGTCAGTGGGTACCAAAGATATAATGGAGAACATTTGATCATGCATTTAAGATTAATGGTGAGAATCAATTCAAAAGGTTAGTGAATCCTAAAATCAAATGTGTGGGTGAAAAGTGTCTTAAGCACATTAAACTGGCAAAAGATTTATGGCTCACATTCATTCATATAGAGAAAGATAAATAGTGTGAGCAAGGTCAATAAGTCAATAGAGATAAAATAAAGTTAAATGATACCAATATTTTACATTTGATAGTCTTGAATCAATAAGTTTATGGACAATAAACAAAGGTGAGCTGAGGAGACTTCTGATGGAGGTTGAAAAAGTTATTTTTGACCTAGGCAAGCAAATTTATAAGAGCTAAGTTTGAAAATGATCTAGGTTAAACTAGAATGAATATTTTAGGGATAAATCATCATCATTATATCTCCATGGAAGAATAATAGGTGTTTTAGAATTAATATAGATAAAAGGGTGGTAACTATTGTCGAAGCAAAGTCAAAAACTTGATGAGCTTCATTTCATCAACATTAAGACTATAAGAAAACTAATAATTAAAATTGGTTTTCATCTATAATAGACCCCTAAGTTTAGATTCCAAAGTAAGGGTAGATATATGAGATTATGGATAAGTGTCCCCTCCTTCTACATGGTCTTATCTTTGATAAATAGGTATTTGTAGCTGCTTAAAATAGATATAGTCATGCCTCTATCAGATCCATGAATATGAAGATTTAATCATTACAATGAGTGAAATTAATGCAATCAGGAGCTCAAGGAAGATGTGATCTCATTCATTATGACCCCTTCTCCACTCTCCCATGCATTCCCCCCATCTCTCTCATCCCTTTCTATTATAAAGATAAGCTTCTAAGACATAGGATCAATCCCTCTCTTGGGCATGACTAGACTCTACCAATATTAAGCTTTGTAACCTCTTGAAATGAATAAAATACTATGTTAATATTTCATTATGCTTATCTAGTATGTTCATGTCAGTTGATTTGCATATGTGGTAGAAATCTCTCCATTATCAAGTCCTAATCTCACCTAGCTACTAGTTTATCTTATTATGTAGGTCATGTTTAGTGTTTAATGTCATTTTATTAAAGTTAGCATGTGGATACATTGACTGGTTAGTACCTTGAATCAGACCTTTCCATCACTTCCCTTAGGTTTTGATCACTTGGTGAACCTCACATGAAATATTGATGCATAACAAATATTTAGAGTTGTAGATTCAGTCTTTTACTTATCTCATTAGTGTTTTTAGAATTTTAAATAGAGTGGATGAACAACTAATCTAGGTGCATCACCAACATTAACCTATATTTCCCTTTTAGTTATCTTTCTCTCTCTTTTCACCCCCCTAATTAGTAGGTTTTAGTGTAAATGAGCTAAGTGATACATCAGAGGATCTAGCCTCATTAGAAAATTTAGAGGTCTAACCCAAGAATAGGTGACCCATAGCCTAGGGTCATTCCCATGTTGGACTAGATTTAAGTAGAGGACTTGAACAATCCCTTAGTTAGGGTGAAATCTAGGTATATAATAGTTTTGGCACACTTGGTAGGACCAAGATCCAAAATAATGGAAAGATTGTTGGTGTGTCTTTCCTCTAATTAACTTTTGGAAGCAAGCAAGTTAGCACCAATGGTAACTTTAAATCAAATCTTCTGGTTGTAAATAACTTAGGTATGTCTCATTGAAGATTTTTAATCAATTTTTGCATCTCATTTGACATATGAGGTTGATATGAACAACTATGGTGGATACCCCTATCATTTCCTCCTTATTAGTAGTTCCAATATGATCCTCATGATCCATATGAGCCTAATCAACCTTATCAAAAGTTATATCAAATATATGATGAGCCTTATCAATTTTCTCATGATCCTTATTATCAAGGTCATGAATGTTACCTTCTTCATGACCCATATTATCCCTACCATGATCTCTATCATTCCTATGGTAAGCATAACTAACCATATATATATATATATATATATATATATATATATATATATATATATATATAAAATATGGTGACCCATAACAATCCTATGATAACCTTTAGGAATCTTTTTTTCCTTTTGATCATCCCAATCAAGTCCCAAATCAATCCATCTCAAGCTTCAAGAAAACTCTATTTGATTATGAGAAATAGATGATAAGCATAGATACCTAAAAGAGCTATGGGTTGGAGATTTCCAAGCATCAAATTTAGAACATGAGAGATAATTTATAGTAGGATAAAGAGGTAGGTGCATCCTTCATAAGGAAAGGCCACTCAAATTTCAATGTTGATATTCTAGACATAAGTGGTCTAATAGTAAACATTAAAGAGAGGCTAGTAGTTTATGAGGAATGATAGGGTCATCATAATCATCATCATTTTCCCATATAGGTGTCCTTTTTTCTTGATGAATTCCAAACCAAGGTTTATCATATCCATCAAGAGTCTATTAAGACCTTACGTAACTTTCCCACTTGGAGGTCTATCCAAGAGAGGCCTCAGAAGGCTGAACAAGCAAGTTTTAAGGAGACTTCATCTTTAGTTCTATAAGGAGACATCTCTAACCAATTTGTCCATGATTTTGAGTCTAATTTATCCAATCAAATTGAGTTTGTAAATCAGCATCTCTAGCATTTAATAACAATTTCAAAGGATACACAACATCAAATTTCTTTTTTCCCACCCATAACAAGAACAAGTATAGAAGTGAGGGTTTCTAAACCCAAGTTTATGACTTGGAATTAGATTAAAAAATTAAGAAATAAGAAAGAAAAATCAATCATAATCAAAGATTATAAATTAAATATCAAGTAGGATATCATTTATCCACCACTTCTTTCCCCTCAAAATCTCAAATCCTTTCCTTAATAGAGAGCCACTCAAGAATCAAATAAACTGAGAGAGGAGGTGAAGGTGATCCAAAAGGAGAAACTCCATGATAAAAATCATATATCTATGGTAACTTCTTTAGACCTTTCTCATCTTACTAAATATTTTCAAGGGTCTACTATGCCATCTTTGAGAAAGAGCCTCTCCTTTGTGAGGTAAATCAAGAAGATGTAGCTAAGGAAATAGAAAATGAAGGTGACTTGAGTGACCAAAAATAATAAATCATGATTGGGATACCTCTTATGAAAGAAAAACATGTTTTAGTCTTCCATAATGATGAAAATATAGAATAAGTGTAAAATAAAGTTGAGGTAGAAGTTGAGATACAAGTACAAGAATAAGTACATGAAGAGGATGTTGTTGATGTTTAGGGGGAAGACACTCAATTGTATAAATTAAAGCTATTTTCCATGAGTTCTTTTATGACTCAAGATTTTCCATTCATCATGAAGGATTATGATCCAAAAATTTAGTCTAAAGTATTTTTTCATAAACATATACTAAAATTTTGAAAATGAATAAAAGTGCTTAGAAAAACTTTGACTATTTATTTCCCAATTTAAAACTCCCTATTTTGTGTCAAATTTTAACTTATGATAATTCATTATAATGTTCCCTTAATTCATTGATGAACTAATTTAAATGAAATCAAAATGAAATACTTGACACAAGACATGATAATGGATTTCACCCATCATTTGGGCTAATCTCTGGGATTGCTTAACTGCAATCTGATCCTTTATAAAAATGATGTAAATATACACTTTCCAAATTACATCATAAATGGATTTAAGGAACATGTAATTTGATGATGAAATGGACTTTTAAGACTCTGATTCATTCAACAAACATCTTTCCTCTATCTATAACATTTGTTCATCCTTCTCTGTATATTTGAGCAATTCTCTATTTGAGTATACCTATAAATTCTTAAACAAGTATAATTAAAGAATAGGAGTAATGATAATAAGAGTGTCCTTATAACCCCCAGTAACCCTAAAAATATCTATATCCCTCTAGGTTGACACAAATAGAGGTAATAGAATCCATATGGTCACATGTCTCTATATCAATATAGAGCCACAATACATATCTTCCTTATCTACCATGGGTCTCTATGTTTAACTAACCCATAATGGAAAGATTACATCTACCCTTAGAAAATGGGAAATCTCTATATATACCCATGTATTATCAACCATCTTCTATAATTAAAGTATAAGATAAATATATATCCATTCGAGACTATGCAATATAAGATATACATGCACAAAACTTTACCAGACACCAATAATTAGATATCATCCTTGGTTTGGATCTCTAATTTCAATGTATTTTCATTCACCCTAGTTTTTAACATTCCAAAATAGGTGAAGGTTCTCTTTAATGGATGTAGAAGCATCAGGTCTAATTTAACATAGAACATATGCATAGTCTATATCAAACTTCTTAAGGGAAGCCTTTATTGATAGAATCTTCCAACCCAGTTTGAACCCCAAAGAGACCTTCACATGTGAACTCTCCCTTCCACATAGAACTCAATCATTGAATTTTAAATCCATATCAAATTTTTGAAAGAAAATTTCTACATCTATTTAGAATTGTTTATTTAAAGACTATTTGTCTTCTCTAACATATTTCCATCATGCATGTTGAGTGGCCTACCATGTCAATATTTCTACTAGCATCATAGGAAGAGTTCCAAACTACATAATTCCAAAATGAAACTTATTGATAAATGTTTATAACACATGATATGACCTTTCATATTCCCAAAATATGTATGGGAAAATATAGTCATTCATCCTTTTATTGACTTGACTTTTGATCTGCCAACTCAATACCATTACCATCCATCATTATAGGATTGAATTCCATATGTGGGACTATCTTAACATCATTTAGAAATGGATTAATTCCTTCATGTCCTAGACTATGTAGATTCAACACAAAATCATGCCTTTAGAAGAATAAATATCTCCATCTAAATATACATTATAATCATAGCTTCAACCATTACTCAATGTTAATAGCTCAATTAGATAGGCAAAGACATCCTTCAAATCTACAAGTGGGTTCTCTACTTAATACTCACCAAGTCTTATGAGGTACCTCAATTATAACTATCTACCCTTTATCCAACTAACATCAAGCTCCCTATCTTCCATGGCCAAAGGCCATCCTCATAGAATTTTACTTGGTCATCATAACTTCATGGGCTCATTAAACGGTGATCTTCTCTTTGATATTTTATATGGTTGAGCATGTATGGTCTTGGGATTATATATAAATGTCCAAGATGGATGAAAAACATCCCATTACCCTCTTAGTTCTATGCCTCTAGATCCCTACCTTCATTTTGGCTTAAGACTTTTAACCCCCTCCTATATTATGGTCTTTTCTCTAATTTTATCCTTGCCTGAACTTTGATTACCTAGCCATGGTCAAAAAAATTTGACCATAACAAATCAAAAAGTCCCGCATTCATAAGATATGGGTGTTTTTAGGCCTTAAAATAAGGTAAGATGTTATATGAAACTCATGGCTTAGGTCATTTCTTAAATGCCTTTTGTTAAAAATCTTGAGCTTGGTTAGAGAAGATCTCAACCTAGCCAACTTAGACAAGTTGGTGTTAAGTAGTTAAAATTGACCATTGAGATGCTACTTAGGTTCACATGCATTTTATTTTTGAGTGAGTTAGAGTTGGTAAATGCATTGATACTCAAGTTGGATTGAGATGCATGTTGGGTTACATGATGAGGTGGGTTGCACTACGAGTCGAGTTAGGTTGGTAACTCAAGTTGGATTACCATGCAAGTTAGATTGCATTGTGGCTTGGAGAAATAGTAAGAATGTGGTGGTAGGCCATATGGTGGCCTGAATACCCACCATGTGGGCCTCTCCAATTACTCCTCATCCTACCACATGTCACAACTAGAAGCACAAAATAATTTTATGGTAAAAATAATATAATTAAAAAATTAAAAAAAATTGTTACCATACATAGTGGTAGAGTCCCCCTCCATCATAAAAGTTAGCTCCACTAGCTATGGTCTTCATAGCTAGCCCTTTTTTAAAATACTAACAAAAATGGTGACCATAGTCCTCTAGATCAAACCTCCCCACAAAGAGGTTTTTATCCTCAAAAGTATCAAGAATCCAACTAAACCTATTACATATCTTTATACATCACACTAAAAAACAAAACTCTACAAAAATTTATGGTCCAACTAAAATTACAACTTATATATAGAGAGTAAAATAAACTTTGTATCCATTCTACCAAATGACCTTTTACCCAAATGTCATACTCTGGTAGCTTCTCTCAACCCCTACACTACATGAAGGTTGAGGTATTCTCCTTACTATCACACAATGGAAATCATTGTGATATATACACCTATAGTATTTACAAAAAAATTGCATACATGTATTTTTACATTTTACAAATGTTGCCCATCTATGGGTCTTTTGAAAGTACACTTACATGATGTGATTGAGAAACATATATGTGTGTATAGAAAGTTTGTAATATAAACATTTCCCATGTTTCTATGGGAATTAGATGTATACAATGTCAATTATAAAAATATATAATACATTTATCTATCCTAAGGTGACTAATGCACAATACACATCGTACTTGAGAATCATCAAGGGATTTGTAAACAAAAAATTAACTGTTATGTCCCTATCTTTCCTTGTACCTGTCAAACTCCAATGTTAACTTGGAGAGTTTCCACAATAAGAGATTATTTACAAACTCACAAATCTATAAGTCATTGTAAGCAAATATCATTAAAATTTGAGAAGAAACCAAGTATTTTAAACCTATCTCAATGTTTCCTTCACCATCTGACTATTCCCTAATTCATACCTCCATAACTCATCCAACTGAATTAATTTCCCCAAAAAGTCTATTACAATGGGAAAATAAAATAGGAGATAGAAAATATAAACCCTTACAAACATAGATTTTTAAAAATTTCCTTCCCAAATTCAATAAGTAGGAATTTCTCTACAACAGTGTTGGAAGTGATAACTAAGTATACTATTGTATTCTATAGTCATGTTTTATCAACTATTCAAATAAACCATTAACCAATAAGGGATGTTCCCTCTATATGGTTTCCATGTTTGAATTGTAAGTGGTTTCATAGTTTTAACTCTATTTTACGAAGAGTTAGATGATCTATTAAACATTCAAAAGGCTTTCAAAAATAATTCCAAAAAAGACATACTTTACTCCCAATGCAACCTTACACATAGGATTCAACAAAAAATTTGAAAACATATTTATGTTTGAGAATAATTTATAAATCTAAAGAAGCTATGAAATGCACCTATCGATTACTAGCTAGCATACTATAGGTATCTTAAACATCTTCTTATTACTTTTTGTAACTCTTTAACAAAGCTAGGAAACATACCAATACCATTCTATGAACCAATTAAAACTCAAAACTCAAAGTTCAGAAACTTATCCAATACTGAACAATGCCCTATTTCCATTTCCATATCTTACCATGGAACTAGTCTTTTCACTTATTCCTATATTCAAGGACATAATCATCCATAGTGTGATTAATAATCCAAAATAATAAGGCTACATAACTGGTTAGCTAGACCAAAATATTATGTCAATACCAATATGAAATTAGATCATAACCATACCTAAATCTGCTCTTTGTGTAAGACTAGTAATCAAACTTTAATTGGTTCCTCTTGGATATGCATTACTAAAAATGCCTTGCATTTTATCTAAGTGTTTCCCAGAGAAGAAAGGTTATTCATTTCACAAAACCATCTCACACCTCAAGTGTCAAAGTGTTGTGTTCTTCATCTATGTTGATCTTGAAAGGCTAGTGGTTCCAGAACCTTGGCTATTAGAAGTTTTTCTTCTTCTAGTTAATGGGAATACCTTCTAATTTCACTTCACACTAGCCTTCTTACATGGTCAACTCAATAGAAGAATTGGAACCAATATCTAATATTTAAAAACTCCAAATAGAAGTATATCACAACTAAAGTAAGTTCTTATAATCACTTGCTTTGATACCAAATTTGATCCAAAAATTGTGTCTAAAATAGTTTTTCATAAATAGATACTAAAATTCTAAGAATGATTAAAAGTGCGTACAAAAAAATTGACTATTCATTTCCTAATTTAAAACTCCCTTTTTGTGTCAAATTTTAACTTCCCATAATTTATTATAATGTTCCCTTAATTCATTTGTGAACTAAATTAAATGAAACCATAATAAAATGAAAATGAAATACTTGACACAAGACATGATAATGGAGCTCACCCATCATTTGGGCTACATCTTTGGGATTCCTTAACTACATTCCAATCCATTTTAAAAATGATACAAATATACACTTTTCAATTTATATCAGAAATGGATTTAATAAACTTGTAATTTGATGATGAAATAGAATTTTAAGACTTTGATTCATTTAGAAAATTTCTTTCCTCTGTCTGTAGCATCTATTCATCCTTCTTCATATATATGAGCAATTATCCATTCGAGTGTATCTGTAAACTCTTAAATGGGAATAATTGACAAATAGGAGTAATGATAATAGGAGTGTCTCTATAACCTCTGATAACTTGACAACCATCTATATCCCTCCAAGTTGAAACAAATAAAGGTAATAAAATCCATATGGTCACATGTCTCTATATCAATACAGAGCCACAATACATATCTTCCTTATCTACCATGGGTCTCTATGTTTAACTAACCTATAATGGGAAGCCTTGGATAGTGAGAAACACACACACACACACACACACACACATGGATTATCAACTACCTTTCATAATTAAAAAAGAAGATAGATATATATATATATATATATATCCATTTAAGACTATGCAATATAAGATATACATGCACAAAACTTTACTAGACACCAACAATTGGATATCATCCTTGGTTCAGGTCTCTAATTGTAATGTGTTTTCATTCACCTTAGTTTGTAACATTCCAAAATAGGTGAAGGTTCTCTTCAATGGAGGTAGAAGCATCAAGTCGATGTTAACATAGAACATCAACATAGTCTATATCAAGCTTCTTAAGACAATCCTTTATCGATAGGATCTTCCAACCTAGTTTGAACCCCACATAAACCTTCACAAGTGGACTCTCCTTTCCATGTAGAAGTCCTTCATTAACTTTTTAAAGCCATATCAAAATTGGAAAATACAATTTCTACGTCCATTTAGGACTATTCATTCAAAGACTATTTATCTTAGCTAACATATTTCCACTATACATGTTGAGTGGTCTACCATCTTAATGTTTCTATTGGTATCATAGGAAGAGTTCTAAATTACATACTTTCAAAAGGAAACCTGTTGAGAAACTTTTCTAATTTGGGCTATGACCTTCATATTCCCAAATTATCTATGAGAAAATATAGTCATTCATCATTCCATCGACTTGATTTTTGATCTACCAACTCAATACCATTACCATCTATCATTATAGGCTCAACTTTCGTATATGAGAGTGGCTTAACAACATTTAGAAATTGATGAATTCCTCCACATCTTGGACTATGTGTATTAATACACATTCACACCTTTAAAATAATAAATATCTCCATCCAAAGACACCTTATAATCGCAACTTTGATCTTTTCTTGATGCCAATGGCTTGATTAGATAGGCAAAGTCATCCTTCAAATTTGTAGGTGGGTTATCCACTTAAGTCTCACCAAGTCTTTTGAGTTACCATAATCATAACTATCTACCATTTATCCAACTATCACCAAGCTCCCTATCTTCCATGGCCAAAGTCCATCCTCATAGAATTTTGCTTGGTTGTCGTAGCCTCATGGACTCATTAAAATGTTGATATTTTCTTCAATCTTTTCCATGACTGAGTGTGTATGGTCCTGGGCTTATACATACATGTCCAAGATGGATGGAAAATGTCCCATTGCCTTCTTGGTTCTATGCCTTTGGATCCCTACCTTCATTATGGCTTAAGACTTTTAACCCCCTCCTTTATTATGGTCTTCCCTCTAATTTTATCCTCACTTGAACTTTGATTATCTAGTTGTTGTCAAATAGTTCTAACCATAATAAATAAAAAATCCCACATTTTTAGGATAGGGTTTTGCAAGGCCTTAAAATAAGGTGAGATGTTATATGAAACTCATGGATTAAGACATGTCCTAAACACCTTTTACTAAAATATTGAGCTTGATTAGAGAAGATCTTAGCCCAGCCAACTTAGACAAGTTGGTGTAAAGTACTTAAAATTGACCATTGAGTTGGTACTCAAGTTGGAATGCATTTAGTTATTAAGTGAGTTAGAGTTGGTAAATGGATTGATACTTGAGTTGGATCAAGATGAAAGTTAGGTTACACAGAGAGTGTTGATGCCTCTAAGTGTATCACAAGTGCTCTTAGTGTTTGAATAACACTTCACATTTTAGACTTATGGGAATTTAGAGCATGAGTAGTAGGTTTTGGTAATGTAGTTACCTATGGTGAAATATAGGTAGACAAAATTAAAAAGTTCCACAAATTTATATTAATTGGTGGTTGGGAGCCACTGTGGTCCTTAATCTTTGCCAATTTTGAAGCATCCATGTTGATCTTAGTGAATTATGATTAAAGTTATACACTAATAACTAAAATAAGTGAATATCTACAATGAGATTTAAACTAGAGTGATTTGATCAAAAAAGGGAGTAAAAGGAAGGGTAGGGTAGGAAGAAAGTATGTAATTGTTGATATTCACCTCAAACACCATGATAAAGTTTTGATTTAAACTGAACATGCATTTAACCAATATATGATGTGAAGTAGCAAATGCTCAAATCCCACCATATACTAGGCAAACATATGAGAAAAATATGAAAGAATACAAGTATGACCTAACTTTGCCTTAAAGATTTACTATTACATTCAAATAGCATTTGTACATCCTAATGTAGAGTAAATAAAACAAAATAAAGTCTAAGAACATTCAACTAATATAACTTCAACATAAATTAGCAACCCTATATCAAAGATACACATTTAAAATTTATAAAAACCATTCAAATTCAAGACTTAAAGCAAGAAATTGAGAGAGAAGCCATGTAACAATTGATAAAAACAAATCTAGACAAACTTTTCAGTATTCTTTGCTTATATTAATTGCTCAAAAGTGTACAAGTTTTAGCTCATAATCTTCTTCCCTTTACAAAATTGTAACATTGCCTTTTATAGAAGACTCAGGTAGTATACCAATAAGTCATAAGATTACACATGTACAAAGATAATGACAACTATCCTTCTTCATGGTTCTAGAATACATTTCTCTTTCCAAAATGGACTAACCTATAGGTAAATATGCTAACAAACTAGCATATGCCTTTACAAAAGAATATTCCACATTCAAATATTATAATGCTTTATATAAAATGGAATATTAATTAACTCATGGGCCTTAGGCTAAAGGGATCCCTTGTTGTTCTTGGAGGATCTTCATAGCTCTTTGATGTTACTTACTAACAAGCTCCAAATCAATAGCTAGCTTTAAAAGATAGACATCTTCTTGATTAGCCAAGTCATCAAAGTCTCAACCATTTCTTGCCATGGCTTCCTTGATGCTCATGGCTTTGGAAATATTCTCTTCAGTAGTGAAGATCATGCCTAAGACTCGACTATTGTCACTTCTAGATTGGCCTTGACTTTTGATCATCACTTTTTGCATTACCAGAGTGGCTTTGTTCTTGTATTTATCATCATCATTGATGCTTAGGGAGGTAGACTTTTTAGGGTTGCCCAGTATGGTACCAAGAAGTTGATTTATTATTGTTATTAGCTCTTCATCATCCCTTAGGAGTCTATCTAAGCTCTTTTACCAAGCACTTAAAATTTGGATCTTATCAACAACTATCACTAATATTTCATTCAAGTGGGATAGGCTAATAGTTTTGAAGACAGGAATCTTACCCTTAATTAGTATGTTGATAATATCCCTTACATTGTCTTCTACATCCTACCACTAGGCCACCAATCCTTTAGCTATTTCATTTTAATGGGTCAATGCATCTTACCTCAGCTTCATTAAATTTAAGGAGTCAAACATGTCAAAGAAATATGCCTTGAACATATTTTTTATTACCTCTAAGACTGACAAGATAGCGTGTGTCTCTAGATTATCCTTTCCCTTCTCCAAGTTATATATCCTTTACTTCATGCCTATGATACCTACCTTGTGTTGAGCTAAATAAGCATCAACTAATCCCTCTATGTCTTCCTCATGAATAGGATGATCACTAGCCCTTTGACCTCTAATGGGGTTTAAACCAACAAAAGGTTCAACCCTTTGAAAGGTGAATTCTTCACCTCTAACCATGGTATTCCTAGTGGTGCCCCTTTCCAATCCTATTGTTTTTAGATTAAACTAAATGTTGTTTGATGACTCTATGATCATAGGAGGCTTAAGAGTCTCTATCTATGTGTTGATTGAGGTTCTTAGAGTTTCCATTTATGTGCCACTTGATCCTTCTATGGCAACTATTTTTCTCTCTTCCTCCTCTTTCTTCAACACCAATATCCATGGCTTGCCTTCCTCATGAACATCAATTTAGATTGTTTTGTTCAAGGCCCAAGAATGGGATAAAGTGTGAATCTTCTACATCTTCCTATAAATGAACCATTTAGGGATAATAGGTACATGAATGGGGTATTTGTTACTGAATAAGTTTAACTCACTCATGGGGTGGGTGAAGATCAATGCGGGCTTCTTTCTCCCAACTAGGATCAATGCCAACTCAACTTTCCTTTTATGTGTGGGTGATATTAGAACTAGGTCCAAAGGAACTTCTTTCTCATTGTCTTATTATACTTCCTTATCTTGGGCTTGGGGTTCTTCAGTTTATTTTTCTTCATCCAACCCATATGCTTTAGCAATCACCTTAAGTGTATCCTCTACTATCTCATTAGGTTCAAATACAATCATATCCAAGAACTCTATCATAGATTTTGGCCTTTTAGGTGTGGTTAAAGATGATCCCTCCCCATGTCTCTCTTCCAACTTCTATATTCCAATTCCTTGTGAAAATTGTGTTTGAGGATATTGCATTCTAACATGTGTCTCTTTTATAGGGGGCCTAGAGGATGGCCCAAGTAACAAGTGATATTACAAGGGCCCCATTTGTTAAACCTCACCATGGCTTGTCATCTTCCCTAGATAACCTAGGCTCTAGCTTAATGTTATTCCTCTTCAATCTAGATAATACCTCTAGAAAAATAGAGGCCTTGATGTATAGTGGGTCATGGACACTGAGATGGCGTTCATAGGTCTTGCTTATTATATTGGACTTTAGATGCTTGGTGACCCTCTCATTAGGGTCCCACTACCTCAATTCATCCTTTTTAAGGGTGAATGAGTCCCCATGTCTAATAATAACATTCACATGCTCCCAATTTTTTAAAATCATTCTGTTGATTGTCAAAGGAAAGGGATGGAGGAGGCCTTTCTTTTTCTCCTTACAAAAGCCATCTATACCATGAAGAAGTTGGTATGCAATTTCTTGATCTGCTAGTTTTGTGGGTACATAGATGGGTAACCTGTAAGGATATATCAAAGTCCCTTCAATCCATATTACCTTAAAATCTTGGTATAACCATATATCCCCCATTAACTCCACATATTTCTTAACTAGGGGGCTGACCCTACCCATGGGGATCCTTGTGATGGCTTCCACTAGAGCTAGATAAACACAATCATAGATGAATTATATGTTGTGTCTAAATTTGAATATGTGAAGCTTGGAATAATGATGGGAGAAAATAGGTATCCTATCAAGTGACCAATTCTTAATGTTTTAGATAGTGATGGTGGCTAATAAAACACCAAGTAGATAAGACATTATGTAGAAGTGGTGGCAAGTTTTCTTTTTGATGGCTATGAACTGTGACTTCAAATGGATATTAATCATCTCCCCCAATGGGAGTGTGAGTCCCTTATCTACCATGAAGTAAACAAAGGGCACCCAAACTTTATAAATATGTGTGTTGGAGGGGGCTCTATATAACCTATTCATCAAGGTCATAATTATCTTAATCCCCTCATTGAATAGGATAATTGGGATTTTCCCTATGGGGTCCTAGATTACTTGGTTCCTAGTAAGTAGACATGAGGTCAAGATTGTGTTTAAATTATTCTCTCCATTACACTTTTGAAGGGTTGGAAATTATATCTAGTGTTTACATATTTTATAGTATTTATTGAAATCAAGGGGAAAATATATGCCACCTTTCTGAAAGTATGCTCATGGACTATCCAATCTTGCTCAATTTTACAATCAATAAAAATAGGATCAAGGACATAAATGTAGTGTAATACCTTAGGCTTGGTGGTATCATAGTAGAGGCTAGTCATATAGATGGATACTAGGTCATTGTATCTCTATAGGATGGTTGCATTATTCTATTCTTCTCTTATAAGAGCTTGCATCTCCTCAATGGTCTAAAAGAGTTTAGACCAATTCTTATTCTCAATGTTAAATGTTTAATTATCCAAGTTCATGTCCTTAAGTATTCTTCTCTAATTGTTTGAGGTCAATTATAGCCTAGTTTCATCCCTTTGTTACTATTATGAGCTGACATGGTTGTGAGACTTGAAAACTGTTCACCAATGGATTGTAAGTAATCTTTGGGACAACTTGTTCTTGCTTAGATTTTAATTAAACTCTTCTCAACTTGAATATGATTAATTTATGTTTAAATTATGGAATTTATGGATGCTAGGGATTTTTTCAATCTTTAATGGTAATGACAATTCAGACTAGGCTCATTCATGTCTCAAATTTATTTGAGACCTAGGCCTTTATACCCGAGACTTTTTGAGTACACAAAATCTTTAATTTTGTCATTTTGTGCTTATGTGGCACTAATGTGGCATCCATTTGATAATTTTTGTGTAATTTTTCATAAATGCCTTGAGGGACTAGCTATTATTTTTTTTAAATCCAACTTTTCCTTTTCACCATCGAATCCTTATTTATGGATCAATGTGGATGGATGATCATGATCATGAGGCTTGAGAGTCATTGTCTACTTTATGTCAGGTCCTATGGTTGTGCCACTTGGCACCTTTATGGGCCTTTTAGGCTCTACATTTTGTGTAAGAATGTGTGTTTGCCATGTGTCAATCTCGCATGTCCTTAGGGGCTCATTGAATAGTCTCTGATAGTTGTGCTCCATCTGATCACCTCTCATGAGTAAGCACAAACCATTGATCACTCTCCAAGAAAATGTACACCATTGGTATGATGGATCAAATGCCTTAGATTCATCAAGTCAATTTACTTTGTCTAATCAATCTCTATGATGAATTGAGAGTTGTTGTTCCTGCAAAGGGAAAAAACTTTAATTAACATCGTGATATAGAAATAGATTTAGGCTTAAATACTTTTAGGCTAAGGTTTATTTCATGTTTAATAAAAATGTCATAAAATTTGGGCTAAATTATCTTAGCCTAAGCTTTTGGAATACATATAAAAGGACCCAAGATAAATATTTTAGGCTCAGGTTCATGTTGTGTTAATAAACACAACATATACCTTAGGCTAAAATATTTATGCCAAGTTCTTAGAATACACCTAAAGGGGCCCAAATAATAAGTGGTCCAAATGTTAGGTTTTAACCTAAGGTTTTATCATATCCATAAACATGATAAGACCTTAGGTTAAAATAATATTAAGCTAAGTTTAATGTCACAGGGACCTTTTAAAAAAATAATTAATATAAGTCTCTAGCCTAAGGTTTATTGCATTTAAATAAATGCAATTGGAACCTTAAGAAATAGACTTAGATTAAGGCTATGTTTACAAATATTTAGGCCACAAGTTCATTTTATTATTTGAAGTACAAAGATCTTAAGTGTTTGAATGTATTCCAGGGGCTCTCATTGATTTTTAATGTAAGTCATAAAATTTTAGCAACATTTTGAAGTATATCCCTATGTCCAACAAAAATAATTAATTGGATTAAATTTGATGGTCTCATAGGCATCAATGACAATATCGTAGAGATTAAATGATGATCATAAGAATGTCAAATTTAAGTTAGTATGTCATTAGGTTTAATGGGATTAAATTTCATGATCTTATGGATGTTAATGATGGCCTCATAGATGTAAAATGATGATCACAAGAACATCCAATTTAAGCTTAAGAAGTTCCTTTGATCCATAGATATTGGATTTGATATGCTCCATTAGATCATCCTTCATGATGAAGCGAGGACCATCAATTAAGATACAGGTAGAGGAATGCATTGGTTCCTACAATCATAAATGAGATCAAGTTAATTCAAGGGGGGTTCATAAAAAATAAACTAAGACAACAACCTAAGTATATAAGCATAATAAAATAAGTCCCCTTGAACATTATAATCATAACCCAATTTTTTATCCTAAGTTTCCATTGAATTAATAAATAAAATGAACCTTAGGATTAAAAGTTAGGTTAAGCCCAAATTTTAATGTGCAAGACCTTTTGTTATCAAGCTCAAATGTAGGAGTGCCACGTGGTGGATCTATGGGGATTCTTGATCTCTTGACTTTTTAATGATACGTTCACTCCATTAGATCATATATGTGTGAGTATCCATGGACCATCGATCATGATCTAAGTGGATGTACATGATTAGATTAAGCTTGTATAGAAAAATGGGTTCCATTTAAACTTTAATGATGATCTCACATCATTTGATCATTAGTCCTATTTGAGCATGGATCATTGATTATGATCTTGATGATCTTATGGGATTGGTCTGATGGATCAAAGCTTTAAGTTCATCAAGTTTATTACACTCCATTAGTTGTATTTATGTGATGAAGTGAGGACCATTCAATTTACACATAAATGAGGTGATTAAGTTAGGATGTAGGTTAATATAGGAACTTAGGCCAAAGTTTTAATAATAAGGTCTCATGTGTGTTAACAAATACAAATGGGTCCTTAGGGTTAAGACTTTAGGCTAATTTTATGACAAAGGGGACCACACTAAGATAAAAGACATTGTAAACATAAACATTAGACCATGTTAAAAACATAGGGAAGGGATGGGGAATATAAATAGGTACCAAGCATGATTTTTAAGCTAAGGCTTGCTTGTGTCAAAAAACACGACCAAACCTTGGCATAAAAATTAGGCTTAAGTCCAAAGTTGATTCAAAGTGTTCCTGTCAAATCTTTTCCTACCAAAAATAAAATTTGAACCAATGGTCTAGGCTAGGGTTTGGCTAAAAGAGGGTTTTATTATATGAATCCAACTATGAGATCTTACAGACCAAAGGCTAGCAAAGGCTGAATAGATCTAATCTTTGAAAATCCCAATATGATCCATTGAAGGGAACTCTATGAAACTTACAAATTAAGACATGAAAGTCAATTTCTAGAAACATTAGGCAAGGTTAAAATAAAACCATGAAAAAATGGGCTAATTTCATCAGGTGTAGATGATCTTCAAATTCTAATGGAGTGTAAATTATTAAGATTTTAGTGCTAAGGTTTAAAATAATCACAAGGGTCCCTATTTTTTTTTAAATGGGGGTATTTTGACCTCAAAAAATGGAAACTTCCAGGGGAACATATAAATATGTTAGAACTTAGAGACTCTAGTTCAGATAAACAACTAGGTCATTCATTTTACTTGATCAATGCCATTATCAAAATCAATCCATGGTTGAAACAAAACTTGCACATGCAAAATTAGGATCAAACATTAAGACATAGCCATGTTATGTGTGTGTTTTAATTCCACTTACTATTTGCCATAGGATCTATGGGATAACTTCTAGGTTTCATGCCTTTAATCATTAAAATTGACTTCGAGCATGTTTAGATATTCATTAAGAACCATGCTTCTAGTTTAGGGTAGGCTTGGGCATTGATCTACTACCACTTAGGCATCTATATCCCCAATAGAGATGCATTTGGCTCCACTCATGGCCTTATTCCACTACCATCTAGGCATCCATAGCCTTGGTGTAGATTACCAGAATCACCTTTGCTTGAAAATATTTTGATTTTGTAATAAGTTATTATTTTTTGTATTTTTTGGTCTTTTAGGCTTTTAACAAAGGTTGGGAAGGGTAGTCATGTTTAAGGATTTGGTCAAGTGTTTGATCCTCAAATATTCACTTATGGTTGTAACCTTTGTCCTAGGTAAAGATGTTTGTTAAGTCCAAGCATGAATGTACCTTAATAGATTGAGTTTGTATTCAATATGTGTAATTATTCTTAAAACTAGGTTTAATTCAACACAATGTTTAAGGTCTCATGGAATGGTTAATATATTCATGGTCCTTGCTAGTTTTTTCAAATCATAATATCAACCTCCCATATCTAATCCATTTTCAACATATGTATGAGGTTCACACCAGTATTTTTGAACTTTTAGAGTTTTAAGAAAACTAAGGAACTAAGCAGGAAACAACAACAAGAAACAAAGAACACAAAAACAAGAAACAAACACAGAACACAAAGCAACAAAGTAGGAAACAAAAGGGAAGAAAACAAATATATATATATATATATATATATATATATATATACTTATGTAAAAATAAGGGAAAATAAGGAATGAGCTGAAGGAATCTAACTAGCCTACCTAAAAATACTCTAATTATCTTGTAAATTTACATCATGAAGACCCCAAGAGGAGCAATAGAGAAATAATGCTTGAGATATTGTCCATTGGTGGGTAGTATGAAATATTTTCTCCTTGTATATCTTTAAGTCTAAATGTGTTATCTCCAAGTGTATTTTCAATCTAATAGGGGCCAATCCATAGAGGTGTGAACTTGCCATGTTTACCCTTGGGCTTAGATGCTTTATCCTAAAGAAGAACAAAGTCTCCTTATTTGAACACCTTGATCTTTGATCTCTTGTCAAACCACCTTTTTACCATATTTTGGTGTCTACTAAAGTTTTAAAAAGTCTTCTCTCATGCATATTCCATCTAAATAATGTCTAGTAGCCTTAATTTTACCAATTCTTGATCCTCTTCCATAAACTCTTGCATAAACTTGTAGGTTGGCAGCTTGAGTGTGATGGGGAATATAGGTTCATAGCCATATACTAGTAATAAGGGAGATGCTTTAAGATCCTACTTGACTCTTTTTCTATCTACCCATAAGGCACACTTAAGGAGCTTATGCCATGTTTTAGGTTCATCTATAGTAGACTTATTAATGGATTTCATCAACTTTTTATTCATTGACTTAGATACTGCATTACCTTGAGGATAATGGTTAGATGAAAACTTGAGAATAATGTTGTTATCATATGCCCATTCTATCATTTATATGGATATAAATACTGACCCATTATCACATGCCAAAGAGAGTAGAGTCCCAAATATGGTGCATATGTTCTCTTCTAAAAACTTGATCACTTATTCTATCCTACATTACTTGGTGGCTACTACCTCTGATTCTGGAAACAATTTAGGTGAAAATTAAGGTGATGGGTCCACCCCAATTGATGATGGAACTTCTGGGAGCCATAACTTTTGCATCGTAGCTCCAATTGACTCATCATTTGAACTGTTAGAAATCTAAGAATGAGGATAATGTCCTGAGATGGAATTGAGATTTGATTAATGTATTTTAACCCTATAAAACCCAATGGAAGTTCCCCAAATTTCAATTTTAGTAGTGTAGTCTAAAAATAGTAAGTTTCTAAAAATAGTAATTCCTTAAATTATGTATTGTTGTAAATCACAAAAGTTGAACCACTTAATCTCCCTCGAGATTGATGACCTTCCACATCCTCCTCACACCTTAAAAACATGTATAAATGAATATGTAACCCGAAATGGAAATTAGACATCTCTTCTCAGAGATAGGTATATGGTTGGGTCTGTAAATTTGATCAATAAAACATCTCTTCTCAGAGATAGCATTATTTGAATTGTGTTGTTATTTTTACTTGATTTATCTTTAAACCAAAGCTTTCAAGTTTTGGATCAGTGGTATTAGAGTGGTTTGTCTTTATAGTGTATGATTTTGAGGATGAGGTTAGATTATAATAAGCTTGGGTGGAAAATAGAACTAGTAGACTATCCACCTATTCGCTCCAAACAACTTCAAATGGTGGACAACACTAAGACATCTGATCCTTTCAAGGAAATGGTGAATGAATCCCTCCAATAGTAGAAAGCACAAATGCTACAATAATTTTCTCAAATTCTCTAATAAATATCAATGGGAAATTATGGCTCCTCTTCTGCACACCCACATCCTTTCAGTGCCCCAACACCCTTCAAGGTTCAGGTGAATTTTGATATCCCTACATTTGAAGGCAAAATCAATGCTAATGTAGTAGAAAATTGGTTGGATCAATTTTCATCTTATTTTTTTATAAATAAATTCATCGATAAAGAGAATATCACCTTTGCTCTTTCGAAAGCATCATTTCCTATCAAAAATTTGTGGGAAGTGAACACAAAGAGATTAAATGCAAATGATATTGGCCTTGAGGTGAAACCTACTTGGGATGATTTCATAGAAGATGTAAAGGAAGAATGCTACCCCATTAGAGCATATGATGATCTATATATAGAGTGGAAACAACTTTGAAAAGGTAAGAAATAGTCTGTTCAAGATTACACTGACATTTTTCATTCTCTATTTGCAAGATTGGGCATCCAAGAAAGTGAGAAATACAAGGTTCTCAAATATCTTGGTGGACTACAGTGGTACATATGGGGAGAAATGGAACTCTTCAATTTGGAAACCATTAGTGAGGCATATAATTTTGTAGTGAAGATTGAGTAGAAGAATAGAAGAAAGAATATGAAGAGTCTACCTTCAAAATGTAAAATTGATAAAGAAGGTCAAACACAAGGCCAAAATTGGAAGCAAAAGGAAGGCAAGACTGGGAAGTGGTGTGATTATCACAAATCTAGAACTCACTCTAAAGAAGAATGTTGAGCCATCAATTCCCTTCTTTCTGAGTCACAATCCTCAAATTCTACCACTCTACCTCATACAGACCCTGTAGTTAAAGAGGTGGAAGAAGAAATTATAGATGTTAAGCTTGAAGCCATTGTTGCTTCATCACAGACCCATGAGGAGAGGCTAGATGACAAGGAAAAGTTGTTTCACTCTAAGTTATGGGTGAAAGGTAAGCCTCTACATTTCATTGTTGATAGTGGAAGTCAAAAGAATTTAATCTTTTCTAATGTTTTGAAAAGCCTAAATCTATCCATGAAGCCTCAACCAAATCCATATAGTATTATATGGTTGAGTCTAGGGAGAAACCTCTGTGTCACCCACCAATGTCTTCTCTCATATGCAATAAAACCTTTCCAAGATGAGGTCTTATGTGATGTGGTTAATATAGATGTTTGTGATGTGCTCTTTGGTTAGCCATTCATGTATGATCAACATGGCATCTATGAATGAAGAACTCAAAGGATCGCTCTCACTCTTGGAAAATGGTTTTAAAGGGTACTAGAGGTACCACCTTCTACATATGTGTCTTTGATTAGTGCCAAGAAATTTATTCTCATGGTGGTCAAGCCATAATAATCTAAAAGGGTTGATGTTACATCCCTAACTACATAAACAACACAACAACAAAAGTAAATAGATACCAAGCTAAATAAGTTCATGACCTTCCATCCATAGACTAATGGTCAGACAAAAATGGTGAACAATCGAGGCCTACACAGTTCCATAAATCACAATCCATTCCAAGTATGCATCAAGAATAAAATTGAAGTACAAATGCCATATTTGATGACAAATCTTGATGAAATGGGGGCCATTACTTCTCAAGGAGGGAGGAATGATCTGGGAAATAATTTAGGTGACAATTCAGGTGATGGGTCCACCCTAATTGATGATGGAACTTCTAGGAGCCATAACTTTTGCACCGTATCTCCAATTGACTCACCGTTTGAACCATTAGAAAGATAAGAATGAGGAGAATGTGGTGAGATGGAATTTATAATTTCTCAATATATTTTGACCCCTCAAAATCCAATGGAAGTTCCCTAAATTTCAATTTTAGTAGTGCAGTCTAAAAATAGTAATTCCTTGAATTCTGTATTGTTGTAAATCATGGAAGTTGAACCACTTAATCTCCCTCGAGGTTGGTGATCTTACAAATCCTCCTCACACCTTAAAAAATTTTATAAATGAATATGTAACCCAAAATGTAAATTAGGCATCTCTTCTTAGAGATAGGCATATGTTTGGGTCTGTAAATTTGATCAATAAAACATCTCTTCTCAGAGATAACATTATTTGAATTATGCTCTTATTTCTTGATTTATCTTTCAACCAAAGCTTTTGAGTTTTGGATCAGCCTCAATCCATCGAGTGAAATATTCTATAGCTATTAGAACATACTTGTGACCTTATGTTGAGTTGGGGTTGATTACCCCTATAAATTCTAGTCCTTACTAAGAAAAGGATTTGTCAATCATGACTAGTTGCAAAGGCATTTTTGCCTTTAGATCCTTAGTGTTAAATATCTGACATGAATGGCATTCCTTTATCTTTTTATGAACATCTTTGAAATGGTAGGCTAATAGTAGCCAACCTTGAGGATATTGTGAGTTGTTTTTCTCCTAGATGTATGCCCACTTCCAAGATTCTCATGGAAAGTGCTCATTACCTTAGTAGCTTCTTCCTCAGAAACACATCTCAGGTATATACCTTCAAAGTTTTTTTTGATATAGGAATTTATTTTTGATGAGATAGTGAGCTACCTTGAGCCTAAAATCTCTCTTCTACTCCCTAGTCAGCCTTGTAAGATAAGTGCCATTAATTATTAAGTAAACAATGGAGTCATACCATTCATTAGCTTGTAATCTTTGTTGATCATATTGAATAATACTTATCTTAGGTATGGTATTAGTAATCATTTAAATGATATCTTGATATCTTACCATTTTTTTAGTCTTTATCTCTATGTCATATTCTTGGAGGATAGACATCCACTTACCTCTTTGCTCTCCAAGTTCACATTGGCTTAGCATTAGCTTAGTGGCTAGATATGTTAAAATGGCATGCACTTTGTTCATAAGAGTGTAATCTCTAAATTTATTAATATCTTTAACTAATGAAAAGGCTTTTTTCTCAATTAAAGGATAATTTAACTCAACATTTTTAAAATTAGTGCTCATAAAATAAAAACAATTAGATGGTCAGATCTTTCTATGTTTTGAGTTAAAATAGAAGTAATAGTGTGATTAGAGGAGAAAGAGTAGAGGTAAAAATCCTTTGAAAATTTAGGACTTATAAATTCTAGAGCCTGGATTATTACACTTTTGATGTCCTTAATGGCCTTCTTGGACTCCTCATTCCATGAGACTTTAGGATCCTTCTTCAGCATATCATTCAATTGTTTGACAATATCTACAAATATAGAAATGAACTTTTTCACAAAGTTTATTTTAATAAAAAATTATTTTAATTCTATTTTACTATTAGTAGGCTCTATCTTAGATATAGCTTCCACTCTTTCAAGATATTTGTAAATTCCATCTTTAGTGATAATATGGCTTAGTAGTTTACCTTCAGTGACACAAAAAATTCTCTTTTTAGGATTAAGGGAGATACAATACCTTCTACACCTTTCAAATACTTATTTTAGATTCATGAAATGGTCATCTCTATTCTTAGAGAAAATAGTTAGATCATCTATGTAGATTATGATACACTTATCAATAAGGCCTTGGAAGGCATGGTCCATGGCCTTTTGAAAAGTGGTTCCTATGTTTATCAATCTAAAAATCATTCTCTTGTATTCAAAGGTGCACCACTTAATTGTGAATTTTGTCTTCATTCTATCTTATTTATTTACCAGCACCTGATTATACCTTTAAAAACTGTCAAGAAAAGACATCATGGCTGAACCTGAAATAATTTCTATTACCTAGTCAAGAGAGGGAAGAGTAAAACTATCATTTTCAAATGCATTATTCAAATTTATAAAGTTAATACATAGTCTAATTTCACCATTCTTCTTTTTAACTAGCACCAAATTGGCCACCCAAGTAGAGTTCCTAATGGGAAACGCAATTCTAGCATCTAGAAATCTCTTGACTTCTTTGAAGATTATGGGTTCCAAGATATGGTTCATAGGTCTTTGTTTCTACCTGAAGGGTTTACAATTTTCTTTGAGAGGTATAGTGTGGGTGATGACTCTTGGGTCAAATATATTCAAGTCATCATAAGACAAAGCCATGACATCTTTATACTTTGTCAACAATTCTTTGGCTCTCTTATTTTTAATGTTAGTGTAGGATTTTCCAATGCTAACTAACTAACATTGATCTTGGGGTCCAAGATCAACTGTATTTTAGTCCTTTCCACTTATCTTAGGAGTATTAGAAACTTTAGCTAGCTTATCTTGATCAAATAACCTTTCCAAGGTAATAATCCTTTTAGGGATTTTGTTGTCATTCAACTGAATGACTTTGTCATCAAACTTGCCTTCTCTAAATGAATTTTCATCAACCTCATCAATGATCTAAGCCTCAAATGTTCCTAAACTAGTCATGAAGATTAGGATTTATTGGTCATCACTAAAGAATTATAGATGGTTCACATTATCTAGGATAGAAGGGCAAGGTATGAGCTCAATACTAAAGTTTGCTGAATCTTGGTCAAGCATGAGATTAGCTATATCAGAGGTAAGATCATCAATAGCTTTATTTTCTTCCCTTGGGATAGAAATAATATTTAAGGCATCAAAATATTTCACTAGATCCTAGACTCTAAATTTATACCTCTTGAGGTATGACAATTTGCACTGATACTTGATTATTAATTGATATACTACTAGTTCTAAATCACCATAGACTAGTAATTCCTTGACCTTATTTTTAATGTCAAATTATAGACCTAAGATGAGGTCTTCATATTCTACAAGGCTATTAGTGTAAGGGAACTAGAGTCTATAATAAGCATGTTATTTCTTACCAATAGGTTCAATTATAATGATTCCTAATCCAAATCCATCTTACACCTAGCCCCATCAAAATATAACTTCCAAAACCCAAGTACAACATTAGAAGGTTTAGGATCATGCACCTTGGCAATTTCTAGGGTGAAAACTCCTAAAATAGAATCAATTATGTTTACCCTTTCATTGATAACATTATACTCAGTAATCATGTGTTTCATTCTTGGCTCCCTTTCAACCTTGATTTGGTTGGGAACTCCCTTCTAAGGTATCCATAGGTGTGAACAGTCAGTGGACATATATCCATTTAAATCTTTTGTCCATTCTCAACTCAAGATTAGTCCATATGCATCAAGGATATCTATTAATTGGATGTCAATAGATCTTTGGACCCTTAGATTAGAATCCAATTGCAAACATTTAAAAATTATGTAATCACCTTGACCCTTGACTTATCTTATTGGGTGATAACCCTATCAAACTTAATGGGGGTCAAACCAAGTTACTTACAAACACTTTCAAGCATAATATTTGTAGAGGCATCAGAATCCAATAAATAGTTATGCAAGTTTTTATAAAACATTTTGACTATAATTAAAAAGAGTGGGGACTATATTTTAGCTTTATACATAGTTATGTTTGCATTATCAGTCTGGGATATCTTTCTAGATTTATTAGACAAGTATTCTAATAATAGATTTCTTTGGTCTACAATTTGTGTTAGTTTATATAAGGTAATATTAGATTTGATTTTATTCATGTCCTCTACAATGTTATAACTGGTCATATTAGAAGAATTTGAAGCATCAGCACTAGGTTTAGGAGTACTTCCCTTTGGAGGCTCTAGATTATTGTCTGAAGTAGTATCTGAAGGAGTGCAAAAGTTGTTTAAAGGAGTAGAAGTATTCAAAGTTTGCCTCTATTATTTGTTCCTTAGAGGGTATTTCTTCTTCAAGAACTACTAAAAGGAATAAACTTCTTTAGGAACATCATCAAGCTCATTATCTTCTTAGAAGGGGAAATCAAACATTTCCACCATAAAGGTCTAGCTAGTAGGCTTGGATCTTGATGTACCTGCACCATTATCCTTGTTAATCACTACCTCAAAAGTGTTAAAATATTCTTGAAATGCCTCAAAATCCTTAGATAATTAAATTCAATTAATCTCACCATGTTTAGTAGTATAATGTACTCTATAATAATCAGGCAAAGCAATTTCAATAAGATTATTATCCATAGCCTTCCTTTTAGAAGATGGTTCACTGTTCTTATTATTATGAAAACTACCATTATTAAACCTATTATTAGGTCTATTGAATCTTTGGAAAAAGAAGTTCCTACCATAAGTTTCTCCAGTATTACCAACTTACTTTTGTAGCTTAAGGAAATCAATGCTTAGTTTTTAGACCATTTTTAGAATGGACTCATTCTCACTTTTGGGGGATTCTAAATTATTAACCTATTTATTATTGGTACCAGTGGTTGGTACTAAGGTTCTTTGATTAGTTTCATTAAATCCATTATTAGTGGGGTGGTTCAAGGACCCTAACTTCTAGTTAGGAGGAGCATGTCTTAGAGGCAATTAGTTTAGATTTGGTAGCTAATTGAGAGTAGGAACATTCTAGTTATTATTAGGAAAGACATTCAAATTAGGTAGATATGGGTTGATATTAGGAAAAAAGCAGGCCATATATCCTTGAGGTTGTATTTGGTCATTAATGATCACAACCTCAACATAAGCTAATGCTAGTGTGTTCATTAGACCTAAAACTCTCTTTATGAATATGGAGGTCATGGGATCAAAAGAATCTTTATAGATTTCCAAGGTTAAGGCTTGATTAGTTATATAAGGGTCAATGGTTTTGCTATACATATTTTGGAACCCAACATTGAAATCTCTTATAGGTTCATTGGTATCCCTTTTAAAGGTGGTAAATTGTTGGTACAAGACATAGGGGCTGATTATTTTTCCAAATTAGGTCAATGAAGATGTTGTTAAATTCATCCTAGGTGGTGATGAAATAATCATGTAGGTTTAATAATGACTCATATGAAGAATTTTAAAGGTAAAATTAAACAACCTACATGTTACATCTTCATGAATTACATTTAACAATCTCAATACAGCCTTAAATGACTTAACATGTTTTTCTACTATTGCAATACCAATAGGACTAAAAATTGGAAAATAATTTTTATGATTGCAAGGAAGGTAATGAATTAGACCTTATACATTATTAGGATAAATTATCAACCAATCCATACCTTGATGAAGGCTAAATGTAGGAGTGCCTTTAGAGTGGTAAAGTTTGCAAAGATTTTGAACACCTACGTCTACCCTTGTCTCATCTAGATCTCCTATGGACTTCCAAATCAAGTAGAGGCTCTCTTGTCTTAGAGTATGATCTTTTTCATATTTTTTGTAGTTTCAACTTGGGAACTTTTGATCCTATCTAAAATACAATGTGTAAAACCAAACTTTACAAATAGCAAAACTCAAATTTGCACATTAAGCTAATTTTTCAAAGATATATGTATAAAACAACAAAGGGTATCAAATGTTAACTAATTTAGCTAAAATATATGTCTAACTACATAAATATGGTTAACCTTTACAAGTATAATCCTAAATGAACCTATATCTATGAAATATATACCAATCTTTGATCAAAATAATTTATTCTAACCTCAAATACTATAGATTCTTAGATCTTAAGCTATCTTTACTAGAATAAAACATCTAACCTCAAAGTAATTTTCTCTTTGTCTAAAGGAAGAACAAGAAGGGTCAAATACCACAAAGATCAATGATATTTATGATTTTGATCAAATAACTATGCAAAAGTTTAAAGATAACACTAATCTTAGATCAAAACAAGTTAAAATTAATAAAGATTCAACAAATTCATAGGCCCTCCTTCTGGTGCCAATGAAGATTATCTTATTGATGCCTATAAGTGTATCATAGGTAATCTTAGTATCTAAATAAAACTTCTTATTTTAGAATTATAGAAATTTAAAGCATGAGTAGTAGGTTTTGGTAATCTAATTACCTATGGTGAAATAGAGGTAGAGAAAATTAAACTATTCTATAAATTTATATTAATTGGTGGGTGGGAGCCACCATGGTCTTTAATCTTTGAAAATTTTGAAGCATCTATGCTGATCTTAGTGAATTATGATCAAATTTATTTATTAACATCTAATCTAAGTGAATATTTACAATCAAATTTGAACTAGAGTGATTTATTCAAAAAAGGGAGAAAAAAGAAGGGTATGGTAGGAAGAAAGTATGTGATTACTGATCTTTGCCTCAAATTCCATGACAAGGTTTTGCTTTCAACTGAACATGCATTTAACCAATATATGATGTGAAGTAGTAGATGTTCAAATCCTAGCATATACTAGGCAAAAATCTAAGGAAAACATGAAAGAATACAAGTATGAACTAATTTTGACTTAAATATTTACTACTACATTCAAATAGCATTTGCACAACCTAATGCAAAGAAAATAAAATAGAACAAAGTCTAATAACATTCAATTGATCTAGCTTCAACACAAATTAGCAACCTTATATCAAAGATACACATTCAAAATTCATAAAAACCATTCAAATTCAAGACTTAGAGCAAGAAATTGGGAGATAATCCATGTAACAATTGATAAAAACAAATTTGGACAAACTTTTCAATATTCCTTGCTTATATTAATTACTCAAAGGTTTAAAAGTTTTAGCTCAAAAATTTACTTGCTTTAAAAAATGGTAATACTACCTTTTATATAAGACTCAAACAGTATACCAGTCAGTCATAAGATTACACATGTACAAATATAAGGATAATTATCCTTCTTCATGGTTATAGAATACACTTCCCTTTCCAAAATAGACTAACCTATAGGCAGATATACTAACAAACTATCATATGCCTTTAAAAAATAATATTCCATGTTCAAATATTATAATGATTTATATAAAATGGAATATTAATTAACTAATGGGCCTTAGGCTAAAGAGCTCCCTTATTACTCTTGGATAATATCCATAACTCTTTGATTTTGCTCACTAACAAGCTCTAATTCAATAGCTAGATTTAAGAGACAAACATCTTCTTGATCAGACAAGTCATCAAAGTCCCTATTATTTATTGCCATGGCCTCCTTGATACTCCTAGATTCGGTAATCTTCTCCTCAATAGTGAATATCATGCCCAAGACTCAGCTATTTTAAATTATAGATTGTCTTTAACTTTTTATCTTTACTTATTGTATTACCAAAGTGGATTTGTACCTATATTCATCATCATCAATGATGCATAGGGAGGTACACTTTGTAGGTTTGGTCAGCATGGTACCAAGGAGTTACTTGATTCTTGTTATTAGCTCTTTATCATCCCTTAGGATTGTATCCAAGGTATTTGACCAAGTACTTAAACTTTGGATCTTATCAAAAAATATCCCTAATATTTCATTCAAGTGGGTTAGGCTAATAGTTTTGAAGCTAGGAATCCTACCCTTAATTAGTATGTTGATAAGATTCCTTATTTTATCTTTTACATCCTATCATTGGGCCACCAATCCTTTGGTTATTTCATTTTATTGGGTCAATGCATATTTCCTCAACTTCATTGAATTCAAGAACTCAAACATGTCAAAGAAAAATGATTCAAACATCTTTATTATTGCCTCTGAGAATGACAAGATAACCTATGTCTCTAGATTCTCCTTTTCCTTCTCAAGGTTATGTATCTTTTGCTTCATTCCCTTGATACCTAACTTGATATGATATGAATGACCATTAACTAGTCCCTCTATGTCTTCCTCATGAATAGGATGCTCACCATGCCTTTGACCTCCAATGGGGGTTAAACAACTAAAGGTTCAACTCTTTGAAAGGTGAATTCCTCACATTCAACCATGGTCTTCTTAGTGGTGACCATTTCCAATCCTATTATTTATGGATTGAACTACATGCTTGTTGATGACTTTATGATCTTATGAGGCTCAATAGTATCTACCTATGTGCTACTTGAGTTTTTTGGAGTGTCTATTTGTATGCCACTTGATCCTCCTGTGGCAACTATTCTTCTCTCTTCCTCCTCCTTCATCAAAGATAATATCATGGCTTGAATTTATCATGAAAATCAATGTGGATTATTTGGTCAAGGCCTAGAAATCGGATAAAGTGGGAATATTTTACATCTTCCCATAAATTAACCATTCATGGATAGTAGGTCCATGAATAGGGTATTATTCACTGAACAAGTTGAAATCACTCATGGGGTGGGTGAAGGTCAACTTGGGATTCTTTCTCCCAACTAGGACCAATGCCAACTCAGCTTTCCTTTTGGGTGGTGGTGCTATTAGAACTAGGTCCAAAGTAACTTCTTTCCTTCTATCTTGTTTTACTTCCTTAGCCTAGGCCTAGGGTTCCTTAGT
Organism: Torreya grandis; assembly: GCA_037957365.1. Lineage (NCBI taxonomy): Eukaryota > Viridiplantae > Streptophyta > Pinopsida > Cupressales > Taxaceae > Torreya > Torreya grandis. Next base: position 3,700,743 of record JARHVA010000578.1, on the reverse strand, counting down.
TTGTTCTTCATCCAACCCATATGATTCAATAATAACCTTAAGTGTATCCTCTAATGTCTCATCAAGTTACAATATAATCATATCTAGGAACTCTATCGAAGATTTTAGCCTTTCAGGTGGGGTTGAAGATTATCCCTCCCTAGGTCTCTCTTCCAACTTCTATTTTCTATTTCCTTATGCAACTTATGATTGAGACTATTGCATTCTAACATGTGTCTATTCTAGATGGGGCCTAGAGGATGGCCTAGGAAACAAGTGATATTGAAGGGGGCCCATTTGCCAAATCTCACTTGGTGGCTTGGCATCTACCCTAGACAACCTAGTATCTAGCTTAATGTTATGCCTCTTCAATTTGGCTAATACCTTTGGGAAACCAAAGTCCTTGATGTATAGTGGGTCATGGACACCAAGATGGTGTTCATAGGCCTTACTTATTATCTTGGACTTTAGATGCTTGGTGAGCCTCTCATTAATGGCCCACTACCTCAATCCATCCTTTTGAAAGGTGAATGAGTCCCTATGTCTAGAACTAAAATTCACATGTTCCCAATTTTGTAACATAGTTATATTTATTGTCAAAGGAAAGGGATGGAGGAGGCATTTCATTTTATCCTTCTAAAATCCATCTATACCATGAAGAAGTTGGTATGTAATTTATTTCTCTGGTAGTTTTTTGGGCACATAGATGGGTATCTTGTAGAGTTGTGTAAAAGTCCCTTAAATCCTTATTACCATGAAATATAGGTGAACCCATATATCCCCCATAAACTCCACATATTTATTAACTAGGTGGTTGACCTTGCCCATGGGGATCCATGTGATGGCTTCCAGTAGAACTGGATAAACATAATCATAGATGAACTAAATGTTGTATCTATATTTGAATATGTGAAGTTTGGAATAATGATGGGAGATAGTAGGTCTCCCATTAGGTGACCAATTCTTATTGTTTGGGATATTGGTGGTAGCTAATAAAGCATTACGTAGATAGGACATCATGTAGAAGTGGTGGATAGTTTTCTTTTTGATGACTATGAACTGTGACTTCAAATTGATATTAATCATCTTCCCCAATGGGGGAGTGAGTCCCTTATCTATCATGAAGTAAACATAAGGCACCCATACATTATCAATATGTGTGGTGGATGAGGATATGAATAACCTATTTAGCAAGGTCATAATTATCTTAATCCCTTCCCTGAATTAGACAATTGGGATTTTCATTGTGGGGTCCTATATTACTTGGATCTTGGTAAGTATCCATTTGGCAAAGATTGTGTTTAAATTATGATTTCCAGTCCAATTTTTAATGGTTGGTAAGTCTATTTTGGGATTACATAGTTTATATTAGCTCTAGAAATCAAGGGGGGGGAAATATACCACCTTTTTGAAAGAATGCTCATGGACTATCCAATCTTGCTCAATTTTAAAATCAAATAAAAAGAGGACCAAAGACATCAATGTAGTGTAATACCTCATGCTTAGTGGTAACATAGTGGAGGCTAGTCATCTAGATGGAGACTAGGTCATTATATCTCTATAGGATGATTGCATTCTTTTATTCTTCTTTTGTAAGAGCTTGCATCTCCTCAATGATCTAAAATAGTTTGGACCAATTCTTATTCTTGGTGTTCAATGATGTAGTATCCAAGTCTGTGTCCTTAAAGATTCTTTTATCACTGTTTGACATCAAGTACATCTTTGTTTCATCCCTTTATTATTTTTTGTAAGCTACCATGGTTGTGAGACTTACAAGCTATTCACAAATGGATTGCAAGTAATATTTGGTTTAACTTGCTCTTGTTTAGATTGTAATTGAAATATTCTTAGCTTGAATATGATTAATCTAGGTTTGAATTAAGGATTTTATGGATGCTAGGGCTTTTCTAAAGCTTTAACAGCAATGGGTTTTTAGACTTAGGCTCATTCATGTCTCAAATTTGATTGAGACCCAGGCCTTTGTACCATTGCCTTTTTGAGTGCACAAAATCTTTAATTTTGTCATTTTTTTCTTATGTGGGGCCCATGTGGCATCCATTTGAGAATTTTTGTGGCATTTTTCATAATTCCTTGAGGGAATAGCATTATCTTTTGAAAATCCAAATTTTCCTTTGCACCATCAGATCCTTGTTTATGTATCAATGTGGACCATTGATCATAATCATGGGGCTTGAGAGTGATTGGCTACTTTATGTTAGGTCCTATGGTTGTGCTACTTGATGCCTTTGTAGGTCTTATAGACGTTACATTCTATGTAATGAATTTGATTACTACATGTCAGTCCCATGGGTCTTTAGGGGCTCATTGAATAGTCTCTAACATCTACGCTCCATATGATCACCTCTCATGAGCAAGTATGGATTGTTGATCACTATCTGAGCATATGTACAGCATTGGTCTGATGGATCCAATGCCTTAGATTTATTGGGTCAATTCACTCCATCTGATCAATATCCACAATGGAGTGAGAGCCATTGATTTTGTAAAGGGTGAGAAATTTAATTAGCATCATGATAGAGGAAGGGACTTAGGCTTAAATACATTTAGGCTAAGGTTTATTTCATGGTTAATAAACACATCATAAACTTTGGGATAAAATATCTTAGCCTAAGTTTTTAGAATACATATAAAAGGGGCCTAGGCTAAATATTTTAGGCTAAGGTTTATGTTGTGTTAATAAACACAACATATACCTTAGGCTAAAATATTTATGCCAAGTTTTTAGAATACGCTAAAGGGGCCCAACTAATAAGTGGTCCAAATGTTAGGTTTTAACCTATGGTTTTATCATATCCATAAACATGATAAGACCTTAGGTTAAAATAATTTTAAGCTAAGTTTTATGTTATAGGGACCTATTAAAATAAGACTTAATATAAGTCTTTATCCTAAGGTTTATTTAATTTAAATAAATGCAATTGGAACCTTAAGAAATAGACTTAGATTAAGGATATGTTTGAAAATATTTAGGCCACAAGTTCATTTTATTATTTGAAGTTCAAAGGTCTTAAGTGTTTGAATGTCTTATACGGGGTCCCATTGATTTATAATGTAAACCATAATATTTTAACAACATTTTGAAGTATATCATATCTAAGTAAAATAATTGATTAGCTTAAATTTGATGGTCTCACAAGCATCAATGATAGCCTTTTTGATGTTAAATGATGGTTGTGAGAATGTCAAAATTAAGTTAGTGGGTCATTAGGTTTTTTGGGCTTAAAGTTGATGGTCTCATATATGTTAATGATGGCCTCACAAATGTTAAATGATGGTCACAAGAATATCAAATTTAAGCTCATAATGTTCTTTTTATCCACAAATCTTGGATTTGATATGCTCCATTAGATCATCCTCCATAATGAAGTGAGGACCTTTGATTAAGATCTGGGTAGAGGCATGTTATTGGTTCCTAAAATGATAAATGATATTGAGTTAATTCTGATTGGGGTCATAAAAAATAAACTAAAACAATAGCCTAAGTTTATAAGCATAATAAAATAAGTCCCCTTGAACATTATAATCGTAACCCAAGGTTTTATCCTAAGGTTCCATTGCATTAATAAATACAATGAACCTTAGGATAAAAACTTAGGTTAATTCCAAATTTTAATGTGTAAGACCCTTTGTTTTCAAGATCGAATTTAGGAGTGCCACATGATGGCTCCATGGGGCTCCTTAAGTTCTTGAATTTTAAATGCTACATTCACTTGTTAGATCATTTTTGTGTAAGTATCCATGGACCATCAATTTTGATCTGAGTAGATGTATGTGATCGAATTAAGTTTTTATAGTAAAAGGGGATTTATTTAAACTTTAATGATGATCTTGTGCCATTTGATCATTGGTCCTACTTGAGTGTAGATTATTAATCATGATCTTGGTGATCTTATAGGATTGGTCCAATAGATCAAAGCTTTAAGTTCATTTGGTTTCCTACACTCTATCAGATCTTTCCATGTGATGAAGTGAGGACCATTAGATCTAAAAAGAAGTGAAGTGATTAATTTAGGACATGGGTTAACATAGGAACTTAGGCTAAATTTTTAAGACTTAGGTCTCGTGTGTGTTGACAAATACAAATGGGGCCTTAGGGTTAAGATTGTAGGCTAAGTTTATGACAAAGGGGACTATGCTAAGATAAAATACCTTACAAACATAAACATTAGATCATGTTAAAAACATAGGTAATAAATGGGGACCAAGCACGATTTTCAAGATAAGGCTTGGTTATGATGAAAAACATGACCAAACCTTGGCATAAAAATTAGGCTTAAGTCTAAAGTTGATTTAAATCATTCTTGCCAAATGTGTTCTCACCAAAGTTTGAATTCAAACCAATGGTCTAGGCTAGGGTTTCGTTGAAAGAGGATTTTATCATATGAATACAATTGTGAGATCTTATAAACCAAAGGCTAGTAAATCTTGAATAGATCTAATTCATGAAAATCCTAGTATGATTTATTGAAGGGAGCTCCATGAAACCTAAAAATTAAGACATGACAGTCAATTTTTAGTAATATTAGGCAAGGTTAAAACAAAACCATGAACAAAATGGGCCAATTTCATTAGGTGTGGATGGTCTTCAAATTTTAATGGAGTACAAATTATCAATATTTTAGTGTTAAGGTTCAAAATAATCATAAGGGTCCCTATTTTTTTATAAATGGGGATATTTTGACCTCAATAATGAGTTAATTTGCACTATAAGTTGATTTGGGCTGGTAACTCGAGTTGTATTACCATGTGAATTGGGTTGCATTATGGCTTGGAGAAATAACAAGATTGTAGTGGTAGGCCATGTGGTAGCCTAAGGATATACCACATGGGCCTCTCTAATTGCTATTCATCCTACCACATGTCACAACCAGAAGAAAAAAAAATTATATGGTAAAATAGTGTAATTACAAAATTAATAAAACATTGTTACCATACATGGTGGTAGAGTACCCCTCCATCATAACAGTGGGCTCCATCAGTTATAGTCTCTATAGCTAGATATTTTTTAAAATACTGATGAAAATGGTGACCATAGTCCTTTGGATCAGCTTATATAAGTATTAGGACACAGGTGCCTATCAACTAATGAAGATGAAGAACAAGATGAAATTGAGAGCAAGCTCAATCATTAACTTGATGTTGAAGATGAAGCAATTTTTATTGACCAATCTGAGATATTAAAAGAAGACTTGTAGCCTCATGATTGTGATCAGGGAATTGATATGCTTTCTTCTAACATTTAGTTTGAATAAACCCCAATTTAATTGTAGTTTCATGAGAAAAATATTTAGATTTGTTTGGTATCTTTCACTCAAGATATTCTTTACTTGAAAATGGTCTATTATAGGCTGAGGAAAATGCCTTCATCAAGCAATAATTATTTTTTATATTAGAAGATGACATGTTTGAACTTTTCAAACATGGTAATTAGCTTTTCTCTTCAACTTTAGACATCTCTCTACTTTTAGATGCTGAGAATGAACTCAAATGGCCCCAAGAAGTCACAATATCAGATCCATCTCCTTTAAAGGTCATTCTTATAGATATGCTAAAGGAGACAAATCAATCTAGTCTATATGTTCATGATCAATAGTTCATGAATGAAGAATAATTGAAGTTATTCTTGCAAAGTCCACAAATTTGAGAAGAGTATGATTGGGTCTTGGACTCACATCTATAGCTTATGCACCTAAAATTTGCATTAGAGGAACTAGTTGCTTCCCCAAGAAGACATGATCATACAATTACTCTTAGCTATAGAAAAAATCTATCAAGAAAAGGCAAACATGCTTCAAAGTTCCAAGGTGTATAAAATAGCTTTCCATTTGATCTTAAAGGGAATATTGTCACTATAGGTTAGTTGTTCTAGGTTTGATTTTTTTTAATAAGTGATTATCACAAGCAATAATATTCTTCCCTTTTGTCTTGTTTCCCATGTTTCCTTAGGTTAGTGGTCCTTGCTTTGTTTAGGTTAGTTTCCCTTCTATTCTATGTTTCCATTTAATAACTACCTTGGGCACTTTGTTTTGTTGTATTGTATTCCTTTTGGTCCTTATTTGTTTTAACAGGATTTATCTAAGGGTTGGAAGCTAATTTTAGCTTCAAATCAATATTTTGAACTAGAGCAGAGACTCCATGCCCAATAGACTAAACAAGGTAAATGGTTTGGGTTCTCAAGCATAACAAGTATGCTTCCCTATGAGTCATTAGAAATGTTGGCCAATTTTGGCCTACACACAAAGATTCTACCTAAATGGAGGAGATTAAAATATTTTTGGATATAATAAGTGGTCCAAATATCTCATATTTATTACAAAGCTTTAGAAACACTTAAAGTAAGCTTAAAGTGTAATTTATTGATCTTTAGGAAGTAGGGTTGGAAATAGGTATAGGATTGAAAAGTGAAAGGGACCAGCTATTTTTCATGGTTTTCATGGTATTCATAGACATAAGTTAGGTTTAAAAATCCTTAAAAGTTAATTTAAGCCTTGGAAATCTAAACAATAGTTCAAAAATAAGCTTAGAAGACCCAAACCATCACAACACATCATATAGAGACAAATAGGCTAGTCTAATTTCACATTTGATAAACACACTTAGTAAATTGGTCCAAGTTAAAATATTTCTTGGACGTGATGTATTTCATGCATAGATCATCTCTTGCAAGTTTCATATCTTGATGCCTTTTCCTTCTCAAGATATAAATCTTTAAAGTTAAACTAGCAGTCTAAGACATGCACATAGACATCAATTTTAAGCCTCATAAAATATCCATTTGAATTCAAATGTCCCTCAAGATAATCATGGAGCTAAAAAGTGTCAAGATTTTAGGATCTCAAGTTGAGATATAATGATGCATGGTGACTAACAAAGCTAGTGGGTCTAATGAAGATGGATGGTACATGATCTATCGTACCAAGCAAATCTAATGATGAGTGAAAACTTGATGATGTAAATGGGTCCCAAATATCTAATGGATAATATTTGATCATGAATCAAAGCTTAATGGTGAGCATCAAATCAAAAGGTTATTAGATCCTAAAATCAAATGCATGGGTGAGAAGTGTCTTAAATGGATTAAACTAGTAGAAGATTTATGGCCGGCCTTCATTTGTATAAATAAAGATCAATGGTGTGAGAAAGGTCAATAATTCAATATAGATCAGATAAATAATGAGGCTATAAAGTGTCTAAATTTTATATTCTTGAATCAATAATTTTATGGCCAATGAATAAAGGTGATACCATGGGACTTTTGATAGAGGTTGACAAAGTTGTTGTCAACCTAGGCAAGCAAATACAGAAGAGCCAAGTTAGAAGATGATCCAAGTTAAACTAGAATGTATATTTTAGGGATCGATCATCACCATTGGAGCTCTATATAAGTATAATATGTCTTGTAGACCTAATATAGACAAAAGGGTAGAAACTATTATCGAAGTGAGATCAAACACCTAGCAAGCTTCATTTCATTGATATTAAGACTATATAGGAAAAACAATAATTGGGATTGGTTTTCATCTATAGTAGACCTAGGTTCATATTCAAAAGTAGGGGTAGATATATGATATTATGGAGAAGTGTCTCCTCCTTCTACATGGTCTTATCTTTCATAAGTAGGTACTTGTAACCACTTAAAATAGATATAGTCATGGCTCTATCAGATCCATGAATATGAATATTTTGTCCTTATAATGAGTGACATTAATGTAATTAGGATCTTAAGGAAGATTTGATATAGGTCATTATGACCCCTTGTCCACTCTTCCATGTGTTCTCCCCATCTCTCTCATCCCTTTCTACTATAAATACAAGCTTCTGAGCCTTAAGATCGATCCCTATCTTGGGCATGACTATACTCTACCAAGATTGAGCTTTATAACCTCATAAGATGAATATAAGACTATGTTAAGATTTCATTATGCTTATCTAGTGTGTTCATGTCAATTGATTTTCATATGTGGTAGAAATATATCCCTTTTCAAGTCTTGATCTCACCTAGCTACTAGTTTATCTTATTATATAGGTCATGTTTAGTGTTTAATGTCATTTAATTAAAGCTAGAATTTAGATACATTGACTTTTTAATGCCTTAAATCAAGAAATTCCATCACTTACCTTAGGTTTTGATCACTTGGTGAACCTCTGCATGAAATATTGATGCATAATAGACATTTGGAGTTATAGATTCAATCTTTTGCTTATCTCATTAGTGTTTTTAGAATTTCAAATAGAGTGGATGAATAATCAATATAGGTGCATCACCAAAATTAGCTTATATTTCCCTTTTAGTTATCTTTCTCTCCCTTTTCACCCTAGTAATTAGTAGGTTTTATTGGAAATGAGCTAAGTGATACATTAGAGGAGTTAGCCTCATTAAAAATCCTAAAGGTCTAACACAAGATTAGGTGACCCACTGTCTAGGGTCATTCTCATGTTGGACTAGATTTGAGTAGAGGACCTAAATAATCCCTTTCTCAACTAGGGTGCAATATATGTCTACAAAAATTACACATAGGAAGTTTAAATACAATACCAACCTGGTAATTATGCCCAAAAAGTCAATTATTCTCCTTTTTTTCACTCAAACTTTCTCCTTTTTCTCTTTTGTTTGATTTCCATTATATTTCATGTATCATGTCATATCCATCTCTCATTTCTTTTTATTCCTCTCCATTATCTTACTCACCATCCTCTTCTTCACCATTAATGGCAGATTAAACTGACTAAACATAATGCATGTAAAAATAGCTCAACCAACTCCATAGTCTACCACCATGCAATATAGAGCCAACTCTTCATGATTTTTATAAAATTATGGTTAACTCAAAGTCAATAGATGATTAGAAACCCTAGTCATCTCTAGGATTCCAAAATAGTCCATAAATAATAATTTTATAATCTATATTATATTTGCATGATATTGACTTCACAAACTAACCAAACAAAACAAATAAACCATAAGTCATATAAGCCCAATGCTTATTCCATGAAATGACTATCAACTAAAATAGAATAATGACTATATAGTATGCAATAAAATTTGGTATTATAAGATTATTATTTAATGTTAAAATGCTATCCACAAACACACTTTATAAATATAATGATTTCCTTAAATCATTTAACACTAATAACCAATGTCTAATGTACTAATAATATGGAACTTTTGATCAACATTTAATCAAATACAAAGATATTTTTTAAAAATACTATTTATATCTTTTAACATTTGGACACACACACACACAATTATTATAACCTAAATCTTATAGATCTAATAATAACAATAGAATTCTATACTTATTAATGCATACATAACATCATAATGTTATACCACAAAACTATACCTAATAAAGCAGTAAATTAAGTAAAACATAAATGAATTCACTCATTCAACCAAGTAATTTCACCATATAAGATAAGCTATGTACGATCACAAAAATTAATGAAATCACTTTAAGAAAATCAACATGATCATCAATAGCAGTCAAGATCACACTAGAAAGCATATTAACAATCATTTAAAGGAAAAGTACATAAAAAATGATACACTATATATTTCAAACAATTATGAAACATGATATACTAATGTGGGGTGTGCAAGGGTTTATGGATTTGTTCTCTATCATCACCCAAAATATCCATCTAACCCACCCTCTCTAATGATGCTCTCCCTTTATCACACTCTAAGGGAAGAATATGTCATGAATCCACCTCACAATAATGAAGGTAGTTAGCCTAAAACATCATTATATCCATAAAATAATGTATTGTAATTAACAAACATTATCACAATGTATAGAATGTAAAATTACTACTAACTCATATCAAACTAATCATGTAAACTAAGCAACACATAACTGTCCCATAATCACCATATGTCATAAAGCTTAATTAAATATTAGTTAATCAACTAATCAACCATAATAATCCACAGATCAAATAGGTTTTACATCTTAGAGATAAATTGGGATGTGACATGAGGTATATCAAAAATTCAACTTAATAATTCATTTTTATGTTTTATCTATTTATCATTTGTGATTGATTGAGCTAGGGTTACAAGTGAATAAGAAGGAACATAATGATTTTCACAATATATTGAGAGCTCCTACACAATTAAATAGTATATACAAGTAAAGTGAAATTATCACATTAGTCAAAGAGAGTAAACCCTCACAGGACATTGATGAACCCTAAGTATAATAACATAGGCCATCCCTATCTAATTCCAACAGCTTTGTCCAAAATCTAAATGAAACACTATTCCCAATTCATAGCATCATTTCATAATGACACAATCAGTTTCATAGTTGTACTTCAAGTCTTACATTCCTTTTTTATATCTAAGTCATTTCTTTCTAGCATTTTTCCTTTTTAACACACATATAAATTTGGAAAGTTCAAAATAAATTTATGTCATTTATTGCATATCTATAGCATTCTAATTTTATGTAGTAGTTTTTATAATTAGGATATATCACCTTATATTTCTTAAATTTTATAAAATATAATTATATATATTTAGAATGTGAATCTATGGAATATGATGTTACATGAGTGTGATGATTCTTCTCAACCTATGCCTAGTATACATTTTTTTCCTATAACTCAATCACATGTCTACAATAGTGTACCTATGACAACTTATAATAATAAGATCCAACCAATAAATTTACCTCTTAAAGATATTAGCATGCCTTACCAAGAATTCATTTCCTTAATACATGTTGTGGGTGCCTTGTAACATAAAATGCATACCTAACCCTAGAAAAGAAAGCTTACCATGTTTGGGTTAAATCTAATTCCATTTATGGAAACCCGATTATGCATAATATTATAAAATCCCCATTACCCCATAACTTCCTCATTCCTACATTTTGTATGTTTTATGGAAATAGTGATCCTTATCTACATCTCAAATATTTTAGAGATTCTATGGAAAAATGTGATGGTAATCAAACCTTACTAATTTTTTTTCAAAAAATGTAACTAGAAAAGCTTTGGATAGGTTTCAATCCTTTCCTAATAGGTCCTTACACTCATATCTTAAGTTATAAGAGACATTTTAATGTAATACATTCATAATAAAGAACCAAGAGTTATATATGAACATTTACCTTCTCTTTACTAAGGAATATCAAAGCCAATTTGTGACTACATTTTATAATTCAAATCTTGTATGCACCAATTGATATATCAACCAATAGATTTGGAAACACAATACATATTTTTTAGAGGTCTCATTTATTCTTTCAAAGTGGAATTTCTTATGACATTTGATACATTTCAAGCCCTTTGTTATAAAACTCTTGAATTATAAGAGAAGTTGACACCTAATCCTAATCCAACAAAGGCACATGAAGACATTAAAGTATAAAAATAAGAACCACACATGGATGTTAACGTGATGATTTCACCTTTTAAGGAAAATAATTAAATTAAAGAGAGTCAAGGTTTTAAATAAGCTAAAGTAATCTATTTACAAACCAATACATAATGTGAATAAACCCACCTATAATAAAAAATAACCACTTAGATTTGATAGTTTTAGAGATCGACCACATGATACTCTAAAACAATTGCTATATAAGAAGCCAATCACTTTACCTCTTAATTATTATCATCTTACTCACTATCTCAAGAAACTCAAAGGCAAACCACTTTATATTTATAATGGTATTAATGGACATCAAAACAATCATTGTTATGTATTATGAAAAAAAATTACACAACTTGAAAATAGAGGGGTTATTGCATTTGGAAAATTTGACACTCATTCAATAATATCCCTTTCTCCATCTACTTATACTACTCATTTGATGAAGACCAATATTTTCCAAGGCATTACTGTAAAGGAACTAATGATTCATTAGTCTTCTACGAATGATGTTTCTAGGAGAATATCTTATTCTAGTTCACATTTTAATACAACCAAACTATCCTGGGATATTCTCATTGTAGAACCAATGATCACTCAAAATCTAAATAGAAAAAAACCTAGAGAGGGGAGAGTTACAAAAGATAAGACATAATACATTGCAGCCATAGTTACATCACCTTCTAAATAAATATGGATACAAAAATTGAATCTAGAAACTAAAAATTAAATGAATCTACGAGTTAACAATATCTCAAAATAACAACAAAATCATTCAATTTATTCCACAAATGTACCATCAATTCACTTCACGATATTATAGTAACTTTTTATTATCCAGCGCATAGGGAAATAATTATTAAGCTTCAAGGGTATCAACATAGTACTACCTCTTTAGGTAGGCCCCACCATATCATTCATGGTATTAAAAATGAATGGGGTCTTCAACATGTTGTTAGGACACACATAGATGTAGACGTTTTGCCCATCTATACTACACTAATGCCTAAAGTACATATATTAAAATAGAATGGTTATAGTTTTAGGAGTATGGTATAAGTATCCCCAATAATATGTGATATATCCTCCACACCCACCACCACCATGATTGGTTGATACACTTATTAAAGATCATTATTAAAATATAGCTGATACGCCTATTCAGTATCAACATACAGAGTTGATTATTACACATATACAAGATTTTTCTATATAGCTAGATATTATACATCAATTAAATCAAAGAGTTACTCAGAGACTACAAAGGGCATCATCTTATATATTACATAATTATTTATCACCACAATAATTTTAATGCATTCTATAGTGAACACAAGCAACAAGACACACTCCTACTACACAATGGATACCACATAGTCCTCAACCTCATAAATCCATTCATCATACTCTAAGTTCTCTAAGTATTAAGCATTATAGACATGATACACCTTATGATTCCCCATCAAATTTATATCCTACCTAGTTGACACCTCCCATACATGTCAAGGAACCCCTCCATTATATAATATAATCACTCCTCATGTTACTTCCATTAAGTGGATCATTGGTTAGATTTTTAAAACTTTAAATATTCAAAAAATATAAAAAAATAAAATAATTAGAAAATATTAAAACATTCAAATATTCAAAAAAATATAAAATAAAGACTTGAGCATGACATGATTGATATTATACACTATTTATATATGTTATTTATCACATTTTTGGTATATGGAATATTATATACATACACACAAACCTTTCACGGTATCTGAGTGTTATATAGGACACAAGGTTACATGTGGACATACAAATGTTGGTTTTCACTCTACCCATCATCCATGCCGATACATGGGGCATATTAATCTATAAATTTTAAAATCATAGGTTACATATTTTTATGATGTTTGTACCATGTTGATCTACCTATATTACCTACACATGCATTTCTAGTTACTCATTTATTACACATGATACATGATATGTCATTTTATTATGATGTGACATTGGCAAATATGGATGTTGTAGACTAGTTTTTTTAGACACTATTTCTAAATTATATATCACCTTCGTCTTGTACACTTGGAAAATACATAACATGAATGTACTTTTAACTTATATACATTTTCTATTGTTGAAAGGCTCACATACACTATCTTTCTAAGATCATTGCTTATCTCTTAGTCAATCAATATTATTATGATGAATCAGACCTTATTGCATGCTCAAAATATTATAAATGCACTTATCATCTATCTCTACAAGTTCTATACCTATGCCTATTTTCTAGTTACCTAGAGACTTATGCCCAATCAGACACCTACATCGATGTAAGTGTTCCTATCCCAACACAAGTGTCCAATTCCCAAAAGTCATCTAATTTGTAAATAAAATGTATACCTATGGTCATCCTAAGTTCTTTGATGAAATATATTATCCAAAGGGATTGGTATAAATATAAGATCAACCTTCATTCATTATTCACCTAACATAGACCAAATAACTCATAAGACAACTTACCAAAGGTGTTTAATCAAGTACTCAAGTGAGTAAATATTCACTATTTTCTCTTATTTACATATCTATCATAGGAAAAACACATATAAAAGTATATAACACTAAAAAAACATTCCATGAGCCACATTTTCCAAGTTACAAACTAGGTCACTCTATGTACTTGTTTATCACACATTACATGATATACACACAATCCAACATGTAAAGTAGAACTACATAAGTATGAGACCCTATTCAGAGTATTGTATAAGTAGGTAGTGCTCATTGATAGATGGGTCTTTCAAGTATCTTGATACCATGTGCCCACTAACCCATTTTTACCATAGCCACTATGAAGATGAAGAACTAAGGTCTTGTTATTTTACAAGGAGTGATAGTCCATGACTCATATCTAAGTGCACCAAAACAAAGGTGATATAGAACCCAAAATCATCTAGGTGGTCATATCTAATTTTAGTAGGTAATCATACTAGACACTTGTTTCTAATTCAAATAGAAGCATTAACACACCATCCCATATCAATACAAGATTTCATGACTATAGAGGTGTAATTTATAGAATCAAGTGACTAGTCTAGAATTAACATCCAATCTACTTTCTTCCTTCTCTAGATCCAAATTTGTATTAGCATCATAACCAACTAAGTATATTGTTTTAATTATTATTTCAATATCTAACATAGTTATACTTTCTATTTTATCACATCTTCGCATAATAAATTTAGTATATATTTATCTAAGTTTTATAATTAATTAATTTAGTTTATAGATAGTCTATCATCCTCATGCCTTAGGCTATGCTATATCTACCCATTTAACCCTAGATTCTCTAATATATTTTTTAGAGTTAAAAAATTTCATTTTATATGCTCAATTGATGTTGTTACTCTTTTACATGATAGATTACTTTGTGTGTGACTACTGTGTGTGGCCCTTGGTCTTGCTTGAAGTGACATCCTTGATGTCCCTTGTTTGATAATTTTTTATGTATTTTTGTGTGTGGACCTGGGCCTTATTTTTATGACCTTTTATTTCCCTTATATGTGATCCTTTTCCTTATGTGTCACACTAAAAATTGATTTGTATAAGCTTGCTCACATTTAGGGGTGACTTGATTTATATCATGCACTATTACTACATAGTCTTATTCAATTATACTTTTACTAAATACTTCATTGATACACATATGTAGACATGAAACTTAAATTATCTACATTCCATACATTACATATATGCCTTGACTGATACTTATAATACTATGATAACATATTTTCCACATGATCAAATGATATTACATGATACTATATTTATACATGATATGATATAGTTCATCTTATTTTGAGATGAGTGACTTACAAGATACATCCCTCATCTCAAAAGGGGGGAATTATAATGGGCTTGTCATAGAGACATAAGCCTCCATGATCAAAAATCAAAATAAAATACAAGTTTCATATATTTTAGATATTTAGAGTGATTCAGATATTAGATTGCTTTAGATACATGACAGGTATTTGTATATCAATACATAGTACATTAACATATGTCATACATATGCATTAATTTTACATACACTTGAGCATAATTTCATAAACACTTGGATGCATATGCATCACATATACACAATAATTTACAAGAATAGGATTTCAGATTTTCACATATGTGTAGCTTTGAGTTATAGGTACTCAAATCTAGCATATAGATTCATAGAATTCTATATAAATGGTATAGATTTAGGGGGCATGATATTGGTTCATGCACATGTACATAATGGAATAGTTATATTTGAATGGAAAATGTTTTTCATTACACTTCACATGTTTCATATTTTTTTTCATGAGGGGGCATGGACATGGTCCATCCTATTTTAATCTTACATTTTATTCTATAGTAAGCAAAACTACACAATCTAACCTAAGTATGTCACAAGGGCATGAACACTATTCTTCCCTTGAAATCATGCATTTTTTTACATGGATCAAAATTGATTGAACTAGAGTGAAATATTACATTTGAATTTTTAAGCCATATATAGTGGTTGATTCATTTTAAACAAACTTTTCTTGATCAATTATTTCATTTACCTGTGTAGTAATTTATTTGAGTTGAACATAGTTACATGGTTCTCTCACTTTATTTTTCTTGTATAGTTATCTTGGTTAGTAAATTATGTACTTATCCTCACATTAACTAGGGTTGGAAAATATTTCCTTCCCAACTTGGGATCTTACATAGTTACACAAGTTTGTGGCATGATCACCCCAAATCTTCAATACTTTAATAAGGAAGCATCATCTTGAACAAGATATAAAGACAACATGGTTTACACAAACATAAAAGTATACTCTAACCCTTGCTCTTTCAATTTTCATATTTAAAATTTTACACATGGATATTGACTACACATTCATTTTAAGTTTGTAGTGAGTAAAGTAGTAAATTTGAAACCATCTTCCAAAAGGCAAAGTCTATTTTACACACTCAATTAATTTTATGATTTTAATCTATCAATTCTATTACTTGAATAAAATGGGGACATTTATAGATACTAAAAATTGGTCTTTGATACTTTAAAATTATAATATTGACACACATTTACCATGCATGACTTGAGCACTTAAACAAGGTCCTAAGTTTCCATCCTCTCCTACTTGCATGCTATTTTATAAGTCAACACTTTTGTTCAGTTGTTAAACACATAGAAGAACCTCATTGTCTATTTTAAACTTGATAAATATCCTACACATACATCTCCAATATTTTAATTCATTTTATCTATATACAAGTCAATTTTACCAAACTGGTCAATACCACTAGTAAATACTAACCAGCCTAGTTAGAACTAACCTACTCGTAATAATAAATATTTTATAAAACCAAACCCATACTTAGGTTTATCCCATAATCTTATCATGTTTGTGGCATGAGGAATTATTCAATTGAATCCATATATAAACAAATTAAGTTATTATTCAAAATGGACTTGGCACTTATCTAATATACATCTATACACTATTGCATATTGAGAGAATATACCTTATTTCATACAATTTGCAAACCTAACACTAAGAGTAGTCATAATCCAAGTATAAATCACTCAAAATACAATTCAAGGTAAGCATTGTCAATTATTAAGATCAATCATTAATTGTATACACATAGTGAAGGAGAAAAATTGCATAATCATAATAGATGGGATAACTACATGTAACTTGATTTCCATCCTTGGAGTATTATATATGTAGACAGTGGCCAATCATCACATGGAAGTGATTGGGGTCATCTCAACCCATTACACTTACCCCATTCTTGTAGTGTTATAGCACTCACAAGTACATGTAGTGTTTCAATGTAAATGAGGTTGATTTTTTAATTTCCACACATCATTAGGATTATAGATAATAAGCACAAAGTAATCAATGGCATTCACATGTGATAGTGAATTAATTATTCCCTACTTCCATGCCACTCAATATCATCCAACAAGTTAGTATCAACCAATGATACTGACCTGACCCTAAAGAACCAACCCAATGTAAATATAATATTAGTTGTAGAATCCAACAAACCACATGCATGTTTGTCCTTGATTTCACTTCCATAATAGAGTCACCATCAAATAGTTAACCAAAAAAACTAAGTATCATGATCTTTTTAGTAATTACCATATTTATCATGTGCCCTTATCAAATCAAAATAATTAATCTGTCTTTTACAATAAAATGTATGATTGAATTCCATATCTTAACCATATTGCATTTCAAATTTTTATCTTAATTAGATTAATCTCACCCATTAATCCAAATTAGGGTAAAATAATGCACAACAAGTGTAGTAGCTGCAAGGTAGTCTAGAGGAAGTGAAGGAAAGCAACATTCCCCCATAATGTATATTAATTGTAAAATCATATCTCAAAATATGATGTGGAGGTAGATGGACACATACCCCCAAATGAAAAGAGTTGGTGTATTTGTTTTTTTACCTAAATGTGGATTAAGGGATTAATATAATTAAGAAAAATTTATGAGTAATTTATAATGCATAAGGTATACAATAAATCATTTGAAACTCATTATTTTTATAAATGTGCTTAAATGGAAAAAATACTAAGAGATAAACTTAGATGAACTCAAATATAAAGGATTACAACAATGACTATGAAACTGATTGTAAGAATATGAGAGGTTATTGTGAATAAAAAATAGGGCTTCACATTATCCTAGGACAAGGTTGTACTATCTAGAATTAATTTGAATGTGTTAATGTATGTAGGGCATGACTTCATCCTTTAGGTTTTTTCCCTATTTGTAAATTATGATAGATGCACCTTCATTTGTAGGTCTTGTATGTATATGCATATTTCTTTGATTTAGTGTGGGAACTATTGTGTGCCTTTTTCCTCACTTAAACCCTATATCAAAGATAAAAGTTAATAAATATTGTAAAATTGGGGTAGAAAGAAAAGGGATGGGGTTTTATTGAATTTAATACCCCTTACGTTGAGAATTTCCTAGATACTATAGAGACCCATTTTCGTACAAGTACACATATTGCTATTCTTATTATATGTATATACCTCTTTACTAAGAATTGGACATCTAGTGATGTGGTCTCTCAGGGACCTCTTTGGTTCTATTTTATTTCACTTGATTTACCTACCTCTTTAGCATATGTATTATGTTTGTTTATCCTCATCTAGTGTATACCAAAAACCCTTACCTATTGTGCTTATTTTCTAAATGTTTTTATCCCCTGGACACTTTTATCCATCCTAGACACTAGCATCAACATTAGTTTCCAATCTTGATGTAACTATTCAATCTTATCTTTTACTGTATCTTTAATATTGTGACCATTTTGTTATCCTTCTTTACCCATCCTATGGTCATATTTTTTCACATCATTAAGTTCTAATTAAAATTTTAAAGGGTCCTATATAGATAAAGGATATGGTTTGATTAACAACACCTTCCAATTTGATAATTCAATTTTGTAATAAGAAAGTATTGTCTATTTCAAGCTATCAAATTACACTACAACACTATTTTAAATATCTGAAGCATTCAAAAGGTCAAATATACTACTAAATCACTTTTACCAATTTTTATTATGAGAAATATCATATATTTCTATTATTATAATTACACACACATAGAGGAAAGATAACTACATGCAAATATGAGGCCCTCTTAGGAGAATTGGCTATGTAGGCAACACTTAGTAACAGCAGGGTTATTAGGGCTAGTTCAACCCATATTAATAACCCATTTTTACCACATTATAATAGGTAGAATTCAAAAGAAACAAAGTTGGATTATTATCTAGATCTGACACATAGAGGATTATAAGTTGAGACACAAAATAATTACATAGGGGGTAATGCAGGTCTGATCCAAATTTGAGGTCATTCTTATGTATATATATCTCTCTCTAGACACTAGTGTCAAGTATGGACATAAGCATCAATATTACTATTCCAGATCAACACAACTATCTAAAGGTAAAAAATAGTCCAAACATAGAATGAAAAAAATCCAAATCTCCAAAATAGCCTTGTGATGACTTTTGACCACTGCTACGATCCATAATTGAACATTAAATAACATATGCTCTCTTTTCCCCTTTTTTAATTTGTACTTATTGTATTTATTTCACATGCTAGATTAGTAAATATGTATTACTAAATATGTTTTAATGTAGATATGAATATTTTAATTCCTTTCAAATAGCTTTATTTGCTAAGGTATTATCTTTTAAAACTCCTATAACACATACAATATTTGGTGAACTCGACTTCTGTTTAGTGCACCAAAACCCTAGTTTGTATATTAAGGTTTTTACCTTCATTAAAAATTTCATTTTGGATTTCTATATTTTATTTTTTATATTTGATTTGTGCTTATTTAGGCTTAGTTTAGTAATGTTAAATATTCTTATTACTTTGGATTTCCTAGTTGTACTTTGAAAAAATTTCTTAAAAGCTCAACTCTTTATGGATTCCCTACTTTATGGCCATCCAAAGGACCCTCAACCAAAAGAGACTCATCCTTTTGATATTATTTTAATATAATAAATTATCAATTTATTTGATATGAGGATCCTATGGAGCATCAAAATGGTCTAAATTCACTACTTTTCCTTATAATTATGATAATGAAAGAACAAATGATGAAAATACAAATCTCAATGACCAAGCTAGTGATAATGATATTTATTCTTATGGATATGAATATAATTATATTATTCTTGGTTATTTTAAACCTCATTCTACTATTTCTTTTCTTTACAATGATGAGGAGTCTCAAGAACCAACAAACATGCAAAATGATACTATTCTTATGTTGAAAAATCCAATTATGACATCTACACCTTCTTTGGCTATCGTAAAAATTAAATATGAGTTTCCCCTTCTAATGTTGAAAAATTAAATGAGGTTGAATGTTCCTCCAATGTATCTCATAATGAAAATATTGATGAAATCAAGTGTGTGCCTTCACCTCCAAATAATACTAATCTTAAAAATCCCATGTCTTCTTTGCATGATTCAAACACACGTAGTCCAAGTTTTTTCCCCCTCTAGTATGTAATAAACAAAATTCATGTATTATATCTCACCTTTATTTATCTAAATGAAAAATGAGAGTGCCAATAAACATCCTAAGGAAACACTTACAAAAATTGAATTGTTTAGGGACACATAAAAAGTTCAAACTTTGCTTGATGTATCTTGCTTAAAGGCTAAATCATAAAAATATAAGAAACTCAAAATTATCATTCCATTATCTCTTCCTTTGTTGACTACAAAATAAATTGATAGTTTACCCCCACCCCCCAACTCATGATATTTCAAATTAAGTGTCAAATGTCCCTTTTCCTCACTCTTTTACATGTTTAGCTAAACAAGAACAAATGTTTACAAGTGAAATTATTTCACCAATTCCTATTTAAATTAACCAAATTTCAAGTGAAATATCATATTTTAATGGAAATGGTGTTACCCTTCATGATATCCAACATGACATACTTACCTCTTTAACCATGGGTACTCCTTTACCAAATATTACAAATGCATGTGATGATTCTCCTCTCGAGAGTGATACAGATCCCACAATCCCTATGTTTCATGTGAAAGGTATTTTAAAACCTCTAACACAAACTTAAACCTCTCTTCATGACATTTTATCTACTATGACCACCAATGGATATTTGAACCAATAATTCAGTCTCTTAAATTATAGGTTTCTTCTCATGAGGATCCTTTTGAGTATAATACATTATTAGGATAACCTATTTTTAGATATGTGCTTAAATACATTTCTCCATATAAATTTATCATATATAATTTATCCTTATTAAATGGTTAATGGGATCTTTATATTCATTTGAAACAATATCTACAAACATTTGGACATTGGGCCCAAAATGGAAGCTTGTTATTAAAACCTTTCCATCACACTTTAACAAAAGAGGCTCTTAATTGGTTTTATAGCTTGTTATATTATTTATTTTATAATTTTAAGTAACTTTGGGATGTTTTAGTATCACATTTTCACTAATTTACATTACCTAAGTTACCATTGGAACATTTTCAAACATTGACCCAAAATGATAATGAATCTCTATAGGACTATTATTCAATTTAAGGATGCTTTATATTATTTAAACTTTACACCCTCAAATTTAGAAGTAAAAATTAAATTTATTATGGGTATTCTCTATCAAATTAGAGAGATACCATTACACAATCCCTTTACTTTACTCAGTTACCTATTTTTCCATCACTAACCAAACATGCTAAGACTCATGTTTCAAGGGCACCTAAACAAGTTACAAATGATCATGAACCACTTCAAAAATATTTTTTATATATACTAGTACCTATAAAATCACTAATAGTTAAAGTATTGAATAGAGGAAAGAAACATGTTTTTCAAGTACCTCCCATAGTTAGTCCAAATAGTACCATTGAATGCTAGCCCCTTAGTTTGATTGGTACCAAGATAAACCACATGATATATTATGAACTTTGTTGGATAAATTTTTGATCACACTCATTAATAATTCACATTACCCACCTCATATGTTTTAGAAGGTAAATTGACACCACTTTTGCACTTATCATGGTATTAATGGTCATTGAGATAATGAGTGTTTTTCCCTTGAGCAAAATCTTACAAATTAGTAGATCAGAGAATTATTTCATTTAAAAAAGAGGAATCCAAAATTCATTCACATACTTATTATAAAGGCATATATAATATGTTAAATACACCCCATGCTAATCCTTCTAAGTAAAACATGGTCCATATACCTCTACAAAGGAGGCCCGCTAGAAAAAATTCTTATCCTAATGTGTTCTATACTAGCATTGATTGCTCCCACACTGATCCTAAAAAGGGGTAATTTTTTTCTCATATATTAGATAGAGTCATGTGTGGAGGGGATGTACATACATAATAGATTTGTATTCCTAAATATATACCTATAGATTCATTGGTTATGACTATGATTCTATCAAAATTAACTATAGAATCAAAGCCAAAAGTTACTTTACCACATGATCATTACAGTAAAGCATTATTATTCCCTATATGGTTCCATTATATATGATGATTAATTTATTATTCAAATCATATAATAATTTCATTAAATTTAAATATTTGTTATACCTTTTACCATATCTACAATAAACACCATGAAAGTAAAATATAATTAACAAATCATATAATGATCAACAGAGTATAAAGTAGTGAAAATATATCAAATACCAAATCAAATCCATGTGAATAATGTAATATACATATAAACTAATATAAATATTTTATAAATAAACATATCAATCATAAGTAAGGGTATATCCCCTAGGGTATACTCATCATCACTATCAACATCCATAAATCTATCTCCTCTATAGGTAGATGCACCAAGATCAAATGGTTGGCCTCATTCATGTGAAATCACACATACTCTCTCATATAAATCACCTAGCTACCACATTATCTCCTCATGATCTCATATAAAATAATCATATCTCTTACTAAGTGTCTACATGATCTCGATGAAACTCCACTAAGGATGTCTTATATATCTAACTCTGCACAACTCCTCACAGTTTATGGATACCATATGGTATGTCACCACAACTCTCATAACCAAATCAAAAAAAATGGTGCATGTGCATAATAAATATAAAAAAATCTATGTATAAATCCATCTTTAGATATTTCCATCAACATACTATGACTAAGGGCCTAAATCTCCCAATCTACCATGCTCAACTAGTCTTGGTTACCTATACACATTTTAGATAATACACAACTTAGTGACATATATAAAACCTAGTAATTTTATAGAAAAATCAAATATAAAAACTCAAAACTAGGATACTCATATATGTCTCTAATGGATGCCTCATCAATTGGTGTTGGTCTTACTATATCATTATCTCCTTTATTGCCACCTATCTCTCCACCACCACCCTCTGCTATAGGAATGACACTTGGAGTTATAACTACAATTAGGAATAACAAAGGCTATTAGGCTCTGATCCACCACTACACACCCATTAGTATAACCTAAATCATCTTATACTATCAAGGAAACCATGGGGTCTCGCTCACTGCCTAGGTGTGAGTCTAAATCTACAATAATTGGTGCATTTCTATCAAGTGTCCTATGACCACTCCATACTATGTGATGCCATGGATATGGTGTTGAAGGCACACCTTTATTGATCCTAAAATATAGTGTCACTAGATCATATTGAAATAACCCATAAACTTTAGGAAATAGATCAATCAACCACATACTCAGATGAACTCTCTATAACTCATGACCATCCTTAGGCCACCCAACAAAATTTTGATAAGGATGCCATAAAATATGATCAGGAGTAATCCTATCTAACATATTTTGGTATTCCATCATGGTTGAATTTGACCATGTGGGAATACACACAACTCATCAAACACATATGGCTAGGCCCATCCAGGAAGGTGACGACCAACTAGTTGCACTACTATAATATACTCATATACCCAAGTGTGTAAAAAAATTGCCTCACCAATATCACCACCATGGCTCTCGAGTGTAAACTTATGTATATCTTTGTATAAGTGGGATAATATAGTGTGAGACCAATAGTATTTATTCCTATCCAATTAAATATGATGAACTACTTGGTATAGAAAATAATATATCTCAATTATCCCACCTTCCATAGCTACAAATGATACTAATAAAACATAAATAAACTTCCACAGTCATGAAACATCACCATTGATAATGTTATCAAGTTGAATCATAATACTTATCTCTTCCTTAGGATCTCTCTGACTATTAAAATATACATGTGACCATTGAATATAGCCATGACTACCATCATCAATAACCTACACCTTCTCATCCCAAATTGACAACCAAAATATTTGATATACATCCTCCAAGATGATAATGATATCACTAGTAGGGATCTAGAATGTATAGGTATATGGGTTTCACCTCTCCATTAGAGCAATAATGAGGTGTATGTTATATGGAATTTATCCCAAGGTGGACACATGCCCTAATCTTTCTTGATCAATAACATCCCAATCAACTGCGTCTAAACCCAACTCCACCAAAGTCAAATAGTGTTAGTCATGCTAGAATTTTAGAATATGAACATCCTTATGTAACCAAGAAAACAATAATAAAAAATCATTAGTGATAAAAAATTTTATAAAAATATTAATAAACAAAGTACAAACTAAAAATATGTTATTGTCCATGTATGACAACTACATCAGATGCTAATATTCACACCAAGCACATACATCAAATGGTAATGTCTAGTAGTGTATGGTTATATCATCTTCCAAATGAAAATGTCCATGATGTCAATGCAAGCATCTAAAATCCCATGAAAATGCTAAAAAATAGGCTCAAAATGTAGATTTTCAAAAAACAATATCAATAACTTACCAGTTTAGAAAAGTCCTATCCAACTAGGGCACTCTAGTGCATATCAAATCACAACAAAAGAGGAGAGATCTTACATGGAATTTTTCTTATCTAGTCTCAAATATCAAAATTCACAAAGGTTAAAAATGCAAATCATTTCAAAATTCTATTCCAACCCACCTAATATACCACTTGCACAACTTTAAATGACCATATCTTGAGCCCCAATTATCCAAATTCAAAACTACAAGTTTTGTTGGGATCTAGACATTGAGCCCTTCCATACCATACCAAAATTGTAAATTTTCAAGCATTATCAAATATCACTAAAATTTTTGATACATAAATATCTTATGACATTTTAGATATTACCAAAAATTATGTTACAAATTATTGGCTATAACATTACCATAATATTACCAAGTCAAATGTTACCAAGCAAATTATCTATTATTCTTTTTATGAGGAGACAACTAGAAGGAACTATATTCTCTCTGAGGGGTATATTAGTATGGGCATGTTTACAAACATGTTCTACATAATTGAAACACAATTGGCACAGTTCTCAAATATAGTGAGGGCATGCTTTAGAAACATGTTATCCTTATTTATTTAGTATGTGGTACTTATATCAGCTTTCAAATTTAGTAGGGGCCATGTCATATGCTTATGGTTTCCACACATTCATAGTTATTAGTCATTGGGGGCATGCTTGGGAAGCATGTTCCCCATGACTATTCAATATTCAACATCTCTAGTTTATATTAGGGGCATGTGTTGGAAAACATGTCCTCACAATTATGGAAAAATATTATACATTGGTAACATTTATTATACATAGTTATAGAATGATACATATCCAAGGTGGATATGCTATGAAACATGTGCCTAATATTAAAAAAATCCAAATCAGCTTTAAAATTCCAAAATTCTATGTATTAATACCCCAATCCACTGATACTCTAATTGAGCATTTATGGACTATATTAAGGCTTACCCATATATAGTAGTTGGTTCTTATTTTTGGTATGATTGGAGGGATTAAATCATCTAGACTCATCAATTTTTTGTGTTATCTTTATTACACCACTCACCCTATATTGGTTTATATACACACATATATTTTTCACTCTAGTTGTGATCATCGAGAAACAATACACCTGATGGTTAAAGCACCCCTCTTCATATTATAGGTTGAGGGCATGATCACCTCCCAACTCTCCTTACTCCAGTTACATTACCACCATGGTGTAACACACTTTTACCACTTGTATAATCATTCATCTTCATGTCCAGGAGATGGATGAGGTTTTAAGTTCCCCTGTTTACTTCTCTAGTTTCCAACACTCTAGACCCAATTACTATGTAACACATTTATAGGCATACTCTATCCATGTTATTTTTTATATTACTCTTTAATATTGCATACATACATATTATATAAATTTATTTATCTGTTTTATGGCATATGCTTGGTTATAGGTAATGATCAAGGATAAAATATTGAAGGAACAACTTGAGTAAAATAAGGTGTGTTATCCACACCATGGTATGTATTTTCTTTTCCTTTAAACTAGTAGTTCTAATTTTGCTTGCATTACTAGATTAAAGAGGGGAAATGTAGACACCAATTTTGGTACAACTACACACTTTACTATTATTCTTGTATATATATATACCTCTTTACTAATAATTAGACATCTAGTGATATAATTTTTTAGGGACCTCTTTGGTTCCATCTTATTTCACTTGATTTACATGTCCCTTAGGCCTATGTGGTAGGTTTATTTATCCTCATCTGGTGTATACCAAAAAATCTTACATTTTATGCTTATTTTTAAAAAAATTTAAACCCTGGACACTTACATCCATCTTAGACACTAGCATCGATGTTAGTGTCTAGGCTCGATGCAACTATCTAGTCTTATCTTTTTATCTTTTATTGTATCTTTCATGTTATGGCCATTTTATTATCCCTCTTTTCCCATCTTATGGTTATATTTTCATGCATAATTAGGTTCTAATTCAAATTTAAAAGGTTCTTATATATATTATGGCTATGGTTTAATTAACAACACCTTCCAATTTGATAAGCTAATTCTATAATAAGAAAGTATTATTTATTTCAAGCTATTAAAGTACACTATAACACTATTTTAAATATCTAAAACATTAAAAAGGTTAAATATACTATTGTATCACTTGTATTAGGGGTTACTAAGAAAAAGAGCATATAGTCATATTATTACAATTCCACACACATTCATAGGAGGGAGATCTAGATGTGAATCTAAGGACCTCTTAGGATTATTTTCTCTATAGGAAACACTTAAAAATACTAGGGTTGTGAGGGATAGATTGAATCACATTACTAACCCATTTTTACCATGTTACAATAGGTACAATGTAAAATAATTAGGGTTGGCTTATTATCTATATATGGCACACAAACAAGCATAATTTAAGACACAAAACTATTACACATGGGGCAATGTAGGTTTGATCCAGATTTGAAGTCACTCCTATGTATATCTCTCTCTAAACACTAGCATTGGGTATGTACATAAGCATCATCATTACAATCCTAGATTGATGCAATTATCTAAAGATCAAAATATTTGAAACATATAACAAAAAAAATCCATATCTCCAACACAACCCTATAATGGCTCCTGCCCACTATTACAATCTAAAATAAAAAATTAAATAAGATACACTCTCTTTAACCCTTAGTAATTTTGTACTTTATTTATTTGACACATTAGATTAGGTGAATATGTATTATTAACTATGTTTAAGTGTAGATATAAATATTAACATTCCTTTTAAATAGTTTTATTTTCTAGGGTATTATCTTATAAAACTCCTAAAGCACATAAAATAGATCAAACTCCATGTAGTTCTTCCATGTTATGGTGGTGTGTATAAAATATTGGTGAAATGTTATATGATGGTGCAATATTGGTGTGAATATATAATTAAACAAATGGCTTGTAACCTTGTTTTTGTATTCAAACCTAGTTCAAGGCTTCTTGGGTTGTAGGTACTCAGGACTGTGAAAAATATGTACTTTATTCTTAATGTGTAATTATATACTATGATGTTTCTAATGATAAAATCCTATTGTAATCATCTAATGAATAAATGGGTAGAAAATGTGCTTATATAGTGGACCTTTTGGTTTTTCCTCAAATTAGGTTTGCAAAATTTATGAAATGACCCACTGAGGTGGACTTAAATTTTGGAAACTAGTTGTTAATTGTTAGGAGGATGAACCAAGTGGTTCCAAACATGACCAACCTATGGGATTATCCTGAAGGAGCAATTTCATTTGAAAAATAAAGGCAGTCAATCTATAATTATGAATCATTAAATTAATGAGTCTAGGCTACTTTGAATAAATAATAAGAACATTTAGTATCAAATTTTCATAAAAATATAATGTCATCCACATAGAAGTAGAGGACTAATGGTTTAAAATTGTGGAATTAAACATATGTTAAGTGTGTATAAGGAGTGGTTATAGGTGCATTATTTTAACATTAAATCTTAATGTTATTGTCTACAATTTCCCCCTTTTTATTCTAGTAATGTAACAAAGTGAAATTACTAGGTCAAAAGGAAGAGTGTTTTACTTGAGCTTACTTATAAAGAATGGTCTTGAATGTAGATAACATGATGAATTTTGATTCATGTAATACATTTCATGTACATGAAGAATTATTTTTTCCAATGCAAAAACTAGTAGCAAGAGAGAGTGGAACCCTTGGAGAATTATTCATTCAAACACTTAGATTAGACTATGCATGCCACAAAACTCATTGGTATGATAATGTGCTTAAAAAGTCAATATGCACTTGACTTCATCATTACCCAACTCAAGGTAATAAAATAGCTTAAAATCCTTGTATGAATTATAATAGAATATTCTAGTGTAAAATGTTGAATCAACCATTATAGATGGAATAAAATTCATTCTCATGCAAAACTATTGAAATACTTGGTACAAAATTGGTAAAAAAACAAAATTAATTGAGTTTGGTGTATACAACATAGATAATGACATGAATTGTCATTCTTTATATGGAAACTAGTGCCAAAATGAGAAATAAAGTGATCGTGTGTTGTGTACATGCCCCAATTTGATGTTTGATTATATTTGATTTTAATAATTGAGTAATGCAAACTAAATATATAATTAAAACTATGTAAATTTTGGAATACATTTCATGTATGATGCCCCTGATCTAAGAAAACTCTATAATAATATTGTGTATAAATCTGAAACTCTTTTTAGGTAACCATTGAAAAATATTTTGTAGACTCTGTATGGTTTTGAGAATTCTATAAAATATTATTTATTGTTAATGGGATGAAATCACATTTCTTTGGAAAATCCCAAAATGTGCCATTGTCCCTAGGGTGTAGTAGTATTTAAAAATAATTAATGAGTAAAAATTGATTATGCACTCTGATCAACTGAGCCTACTATGATTTTTTATGTGTAGTGGACTATTGTAGCTTAGTCTTTAAGACAATTTACTATGTTTTCCCCTCTTTTGAAGTGAGTTGTGAAGCCTACGTAATAACTTCACTCAAAATAAAAATAGTGCAAATGATGTTATAAAATAATTTAAATCTAAGATAACAATGAAAACATTAAAAATCATGGCATAATATTGATAATATTAGTAATATAATAATGTATTATACATGTAAATCAAAGCATATATAGTGGCATGTCTAGATATATGTTAAAAACTAGGCACATAGGAACAACAGTCATATATTGAATACCCTAAACTATTATAAAACTTTACAGGGAAGATGCATGATATCTAATCACGACATTAAAAATCTGAGCAAAACATAGCAAAAAAGATTCATTACATTGATGTGCACACAAAGAGTACACACAAGATTATGTAAATCACACAAGAAGGCCAAGGGGCCACATATAAGGGACATGTTCAAATTCACTCATGCACATAAAAACACACAATAAATCCTATATCCACCATTAAGGACATGTTCAAATATATTTAATCCAAAGAACTTGAATATACACAAAGCATGAAATAAAGAAGCAAACATGATAGTTTTGCATGAATAATTGAAATTAATCTACATAAACAATTTTCAACATCATCATATACAAAAACTCAAGAATCTAGGAAGATAATAACATGAAAGTAAGTGAGAAAATGATGAAAGATTCATGCAATATATTTTATTGTAGTAGGATCAAAATGGATAGTCATAAAATGATAAAAATTGAGTAAAATATGGCACTTATTAACTTTTTGTAATGAAAAAAATATGTATAAGTCTTATGACTATTTTAAATCTAATGAATTTAATCCCATGTTCACTAGGATGATTCTAATAAAATAGGATAAAAACATAGTACATGACTATCAGGAGTAGTGCAATTTTGTCTATGTAAATTTTATGAGCCTGAGACAATATCACCACTTTCAAATACATCCAAAAGTGACTACATGTATGTTTTTTAACTCACTCAAGTACACTTGTGAATCATATTTGATATAAAGTGGTTATAGATAAGTATTGCATATACTGAAGCATAAATCAACTCATGTATATGAAATACACATGTTATGTATAAGTCTTAATGTTTAGAATTTTTTAACTATTATATTTTTTGTATTTTGATATATATAAATGAAAAGGAACATATTAACCATAGACACTTTTAATAAACTCACAATCAATAGGTATTGTATCAAACATAAGAAGGATGACCTATTATGAATGAAAAGTATCCTGCCAGTATGAAGTATTTGGTCTCAACTCAGAATCTAAAAACTAATTTAGATTTGTTACATAATTATCATTTTCATGATGATAAGTTTTAGTATGATATTCATATTTTTTATTATTTTTAACTTTAATACTCTTTGGAATCCATTGTGTATAAAATAACTTTGTATTGGTGTTCTTTGTGGAACACTCTTAATTTCCTATAATACCAATTGAGGACATAGTGGAGTAGAAAGTGCCTCTCTAGAATATATGACAAATCATTGATTATGTGGATTTTAAATTATAGGTATCATTTTAAAATTTATGAATTTCTTCTAAATTATCTAAATAAGTTGAGCCATTTTATGTTTTTTAATTTATATCTACTATGTAGGCACAAAAACCTTTGGTTGGAAGGGGTATTCATATGGCATAGCATGGACTATGATAACCTCATCAAAGAAAATTTATTTAAAACATGTGTGTACTATATAATTCACTACATAAAGTTTTTAAATCCAAGTATGTCCCAATAATATATAAAAGGCTCATATACTAGGTACTACGATAAACTTGGTGGCCACATGTGATGGACCAACCTATAGCAATAATGTGAGCTCACAAATATAATTATGAACATGTCTATTTAATCCCTTAATTATTATTGTTTTATAGATTATATCATTATATATGTATTCATAATGTGAAATAACTGTGATAGTGAACATATTCACACTTGAAACATTATCAACCATAACACTCTATCTAGGTTGATGATCAATGTAAGATCAAATGAACAAAGAGTGCAAATCAAAATCATTAACTACTATCTCATGTTTTGAAAATGTAATAAGTGGTATTGAAGGCACTAAAATATGATGTGTACCAATAATTCCTTTTAAATGATGGCGTGCCTCTATCTAAGAATGATAGTTATCTAGTGGAGGATGTGCCTTATATGTGTAGGGAACTTATTATTTATAGGTTGTTTCTTGACCTATAAGCTTAGGGAAACGATTGATGACTATATTTATTATTTTACTCTCACTTATTTTTGACTTTGTAATTTTATTATATGTACCAATATAAATTATTTTATCATATATAAAATTAAATACTATGTCTCAAAATCATGTATATATTATTAGGATACATTGGTGCTCTATCAAAATCGTAAAAATTTATTGGTCAAATATATCAACATATTTAAATGGAATGAGTGATATAATTTGACATTCTAATATATTTTGTAAAATTTTATAGGTAGCTTCTAACAAGCTGGTAAATTGTCTCTTTAGAGGCATTGATAACACATTACATTGAGTAAGTTCTAAAACTGCATTCACTATGGTCTTTAGATCATTATTATTTTCACTTGGATTCACCTTGTATAGTGGCCTAATATGATTTTTTGTATTATAAGTATAGATTGGGTTGGTTACACATTTTATTTTATGCATTACTAAAAACTTAACCTCTCTCTCCTTAATTATGTGACATATATCACAAAATGATAGAAACTTATTAAACATAATAGATTCATGGAGAGGAGGAATCAAACTCTATTTTAATATTTCTTGCACATCCATATCTACCATAGGATTCATCATCTTAGATAACATGGTCTTATATCATAATATATAATAGGATCATTATATTATTGTTTATGTTTATAAATCTAAGCATATGAAATCTTTTCACTTATGTTAATGTAAAATTATGTAAGTAATAAATTTTTTAAAGGATTTATTACATGAACTAACTAATGTAGTAAATCATAAAACCATCTTAGAGCATACTATTTTAAACTTTTTGGAAATAAATTGTTCAATAACCTATCATTAGATGCATAGTCCAAATATGTTGTGTGAAAATCTCTCAAATGTTGCTTGGGGTAACCTTTTCCATCATATAATGTAAGCTAAGGTGTCACAAAATGAGTTGGTGAAGGATAGGCTGAAATATGTTAAGACAATGGAGTGCGTAGTAAAGTCTATGAGTCAAGTGTTTGATTAGGTTTCAAATAACCTTGTTATAAGTGAAACCCATTGGTATATAGAGTTAAAACATTCTGCATAATGGATTGTGAATCATGAATAGAGTGTTTGTTAACTAAAAGTGGCATGAAAAATGATTTAGTAGGGATTGTTATGGTGATCTATTAAAACCCTTGGGTTACCCCCATAATATATATTTGTTTAAGAGTTATATTTAAGGATGTAAATAAAGGAAATGAACCCATAGAAATGTAAGTATCAAAGGATTTGCCTTCATATGATTTTTATATTTCCTCTTTAGTAATTTTTAAAAAAATGTCTTGCATATTTGGATTCTTTGAAAGATACCGTGTTATTTGTCTTTTATCAATATCATCAAATCTATTAATTAATTATACCATTATGTTTTTATCAACTAGGATCTAAGAATGTTTAACTTTAAGAGTACTTAGTCTAACACTTTTCTATTAAATATATAAATAACCTTCTCAAATTATAAGATATTAACAATAAAAACTTTAAATATTATTGTTAGCAAAGAAATTATGAAACCTAAAAAAACCTTATAAAATAATTGGAAATAATAAAAATAAGGAAATAAACCCTTGAAACATGAATAGTTGGGGATTTTCAATATTCAATAATAGTAAAGATCACAAAAATGTTTGATCTAAATTTGGATTAAGAGGTTAATCTAATTAAGATAAATTTTTTAGTAAATCAAAATGTATAAGATACACAGTAGATACACACAACTAATTTACAACTTATTATTTTTATAAATATGTTAAAATGGGATAATACTAATAAATAAATGACTTAACTAAACTTAGATCTTTAGGACTAAAATAATGACTGTGAAACTAACTATAAGACTATGATATGTTGTTATGAATAGAGAATAGGGCTTCATGTTATCCTAGGAAAAGACTACACTATATGAACTTAATTGGCCTATGGTAATGTATGTAGGGTATGACTTTTGTGTTTTGTATTTTTCCCATTTATTAAAAAATTTATGGATTCAACTTTACCTTTAGGACCTTTGTGTATATTCAAATGTATTCAATTCACTACGGGAGTTGATGTATTCCTTCTTCTTAATTAAAACCTTAGCTCAATGTTAAGAGGGAATAAATAATATAAAATGAGGGAAACAAGAAAGGGGATGGGTTTTTTATTGAACTCAACACCCCATGTCTTGATCCCTTCCTATATACGACTGCTTTGAAGAGGGATCAGACTCCATGTAGTTCTCCCATGTTATGATGGTGTGTGTATAATACTAGTGAAATGTTATATATCGATGCAATCATGGTGTGATTATTTGCTTGAAAAATGATTTGTGACCTTGATATTTAATTCATACCTAGATTAGGTTTTCTTGGGTTGTAAGAAGTTAGGATTGGAAATAATAGTTATTTTATTCTCAATGTGAAATCAAATATTCATGTGTTTGTAATTATAAAAGCCTATTATCATCATCTAGTGAACAAATGGGTAAAAAAGTGATTATGTAGTGGAAATTTTTGGATTTACACAAATTGGGCTTATGAAACATGAAAAATGACCCATTTATATGAATTTAAATTTGGTAAAATAGCCATTAGATGGCATGAGGACAAATTTGGTGATTCTAGACATGACTAGCTTGCAAGATTGTCTTAAAGTAGTAGTTTTGTCTGATGAATAAAAATAGTAAAACTAGAAATATGAATCAATAAAGTCATGAGTTTAGTAGGCTTTGAATGAGGAAGATGAACATTTAGTATCATAGTTTCCTAAAGATAAAGGGTAATTTGTGTAGAAGTATAAGAATAGTAGTTTAAAATGATGAAATTGAGCATATGTTAAGTGTGTATAAGGAGTGGTCACAATTGTATTAATTTATCATTAAATGTTAACTTTAGTGTCTACGTTTACCCTTTTTAATTTTTATCAATGCAAAAAATCAAATTACTTGAGTAAAAAGAAGAGTGGTATACCTGAGCCTACCTATAATGAATGGTCTTGAATATAGATCATATGTTGAATTATGCTTCATGTAAAACCTTTTCATGTATGTGAACCACTATGTTTTTTTGGAGGAAAAAATGGTGATTATTAATGGTGTAACCCTTGGATAATTATTCATTGAAACACTTTGATTGGACTATGCATGCCCCAATTCTCTTGGTATTAGAATTTGGTATTGAAACATTATGGTGACAAACTAGTGCAAAAATATGAATAAACCATTTTAGACAAAATAAGATTCATTTTGGTGAAAAAATAATATGAAATAAGTTTGGTGTATAAAACATAGATAATGACATGAATTACCATTCTTTCTATGGAAAGTGGTACAAAATAGAGAAATAAAGTGATCATGTGCCATGCACATACCCCCAATATGATATCTTGTTGAAAATAAGATTAATAAGATGGGGGGTCAATCATTCTTTAAAAAATTTCATTCAATTCCACTTAACCATACATGACCCATTCTAACAAACATGTACATCTTAACAAACATAATCATCAACTCATAAAAGCATGAAACACATGAACACAACATATATGTGGGAAACCCTCTAGGGGAAGAAAACCCACTTATGAAATAATTGGAATATATTCATATAATAAAAACATCAATCTTTAGTGAAGAACTAACTCCACATGGAGCACCAACCCCAACTAGTTCAACACCAACTCAACTAGGCTTTAGTAAGCACCCACTTGCAAGGAGGCACCAACCCCTTAGATGACTCAAAAATAAATCATCCACATAATTATTTTATCACCTTTAGAAACCATTTTTTCTTATAAAATATATGATTATATTCTCTTTCAGCTCTTCTCTCACTTTTGTCCATCTCAAACTAGCCTTTAGCCTTATTTACTTAATTATCCCTCTTTATGGCTTGATTAGGTCTTTTGACCTTGACATTCATATGTAGAACCTCTGTTATATATTCATGACACTTATCTAATTTTTTCATGACCTCCTTATTCTCATCAATGATCTATATCATTTGCTTATGCTCTTCTGATCTCACTCTCTTAGCATCATCTTACTCTCTCACTACAAATAAGCCTAAACTACCTTATTTTTATACAAGTCACATGATCATATCTTTCTTAGTTAGAAACACATTAAAATAACTTATATCATCCATGAATAGGTATTATAATATTAAAATAACATACCTTAATCATTAATTAATCAATACAATAGGTCAGCCATACATCAATTAGCCCTTAATCCTCTTTTAGGCTCATGGAGACCTAATAGGCCTTTTTAGCATGTTACCCTTTGATATTTTTGAAGCATATCCAAAAATATCACATAGTAGGAACACATAATATCCCACTTTAATATACCTTATCCACTTTCACTTTAGGTCCACAACACCTTTTAGGTCTAACCGCCATTTGAACCCTTTCTCAAGTCACTGCATATAAAAGGCATATGCATATGCATAAAATATATTTTGAAAAACTAAGGCATATACTTAATTTTTAAAAACAAAC
Organism: Torreya grandis; assembly: GCA_037957365.1. Classification (NCBI taxonomy): domain Eukaryota; kingdom Viridiplantae; phylum Streptophyta; class Pinopsida; order Cupressales; family Taxaceae; genus Torreya; species Torreya grandis. The sequence goes on along the minus strand of JARHVA010000578.1, from coordinate 3,664,626 downwards.
AAGGAAAAAAATTACATATTCAAAAACCCCATGGCTTCAGGGTCATCACAAACTTCATTTGATGCTTCAACTCAAGGTAAACATGCTTAAACACTTCTTTGCAAAAATGTTCACTCATAACTACAAATAGACTTCAAAATATAGTCAAGGAAACATGAAATTGACACATGTTTGAACAAATTAAAGAGATTTTAATTCATGAAATATATATTATATTATCCTTAGATCAAATTCCATTAATTAGATCATAAGCTCTAATGGAAACTATTGGTCTTATAAACCAATTTGTTGACTTCCTTTCTCATAGACTCCACTCAGTCAGATAAGCTATTTTGGCTTCAATGTTCCAACAATTTACATTGACTTCCAAGCTTATAAAAATCTTGGATAGACTATTCAAGTCCCAAAAAACATCATCATGCATTTTAATCCATCACTCTTACATGAAAATGCATCAAGAACCATCTTCTCACTTCTACTTGATTTTCTTATTGTCTGCACCACTAGGTCTATTTAGAGTCTAGCCAATTTAGATCACTAAATTTTCACATATGAGATATATAACATATCTATAAATATTCATGAACAATAACTACAAGTATCACATTTTGATCTTCATCTACTTAGAAACTTTGACTCAGTCAACTCTATCTTCTATATTAAATCTCTAAATACAAGCACTTTCTTATAGGGTATTCTCACTTACCTAAGAAACCATTCACACTTAGAGATGATTGTGAGATTTGAACAAAACCTCCAATAAATTTTTTAATCATATCAAAATATTTTGATCACTTTAGAATAATATCCTTAGCATCGGATCATTATCAAGGTTTTATGAGGGTTTAGACCATTTTCTAGTCTTAACGATCATTCATAAAACTTAGCTCATCTTTCTAGAAACCAGTCCTTGTAACTTTAATATATAACCATTCCTAATGTGCTATGAATATCTTGGTTTCTCATATATATTTTTCATGTGCCAATGAGCACTAATAAAACTTTCTCAGGTAGACAACTCTTCATTTTGTGGGCTCAAGAAACCTTGAAATATGAAATACTTTTCAAGCTTTTTCTTGCAAACAAAGACCTAAAACTTCATGCACATACATATAACAACTTGAATCACCTCTTAAAATGTTTACCTACTCACCCATGTCATGGATACTAATGATATTAGCTCATCTATCTACCATCTCTCTTCTTGATTTTTAGACCTTAACTTGCAAGTCTTATTAAGCCTTGAAGATGACCTTTTAGCCATTGTGTTCATGTTATGTTTAAAATCTCATGTGTTTCAATGTATATTTTGTATTCTCAAGAACTTCATACACTCACACTTCTTTGGATCTTCAACAAAACTTCTTCAGAGCTACTGACAGATTTTTAGAGATCAATTGGGATATTCATAGCATCTTCAAAGCTATGAACACAGATATTTGGAGATGACCTTTTAATCAATTACAATTCCATCAATATATCTTGAACAAATTAAAATAACCTATCTCATGCTCAAATATTTTCAAGTTTTATTCAAATAATTCTCATATTTGTAGCTCATTCTAAGCATCTTCATAGTTTCTTACATAGATCTTTGAAGCATACTACTTCTTCAGAGATCACTCATTTCATCATGCCACCTAAAAATACCATCTCACAAGGTCTAGAAAAATAATTATAATATACTTTTCACTTTCTATACTGACCTATATTTACTCAATGATATTCGATTATATTACTATCATTATTTAAATAATATTTTCACATCACTGCTCTTCATATAACAACACTCATTATGCTGGAAATAGAACTCATTAATATACATACCTCAAGGATTACTTGACCAAAAAAATTCATAAGAACCTATGGCATTAATGATATTAAATTAACATTAATGAAATAACTATGCATCATCAATAACACTCATTATGCTAGTAACAAAACTCATTCATATCCATACCTCAAGGCTTACTTAACCAAGAATTTACACAAAAACCTTTGATGTCAATGATATTAGATTGATATCAATGAAATAACTATGAATATTCATAATAACCTTTGACATCAATGAAAACATTAAATACCAAATCTCAACACTTAATGACAATGTTCAACAATCTCTCCCTTTGTCATTGATGGCAAACACACTCAAAAATTTATATCAACCACTCTTGACAGTAATCATCTGTTAGACTTGGTTTTTGACTTTTTTTATCCCTTTTTGATCTTTATTTCCTTCCTCATCTTTTATGATCTTTCTCCTCCTTTTAAATTAATGACAAAGGTCTTCCATAACTATCATCTCTTTCAAAATGAACTCAGATTATAAGATCACTTTAACATAAATCAAGCTTAGTTAACAACTTCAATAGATCCCCCTTAAACCAAGCATCCACCATGATTATATTAACATTAGACATAAAGGATCATATACAAATACTAAAATCATACTCTCTCATTGTGAGATGATACTATCTCTCAAAGACACTAGATGACACACAATCTTCATAAACTATGGCAACCACTTATGATAACCATTCTCAAAAACTTCTCTCAATTAGGTTACTCTCCTAGCTGATCCATCAAAATTTCAAAAAACATAGTCTATAAAGAATCTCAGACACAATATCTCCTTAAATCCATATATATCAAAGATAAATCACTTTCTTGACAAATAAATTAGAGCTATCAAGCTCCCCCTTAGAACATAATATCTTCTTTAAAAAATAACTAGGAGCTCAAATCACCTACCTTCCTTGATATGTCTGAGTAAAATCAAACTCTTGACCACACACACAAGACTAACTCATTATTGATACCAACTACTAAAATAGAGACTCCCATTTTGTCTTCATAGATTAGGCTCAACTATACATATAAACATATATCAAAAGCTTACCTCTTATTTATCAATTGTCTGCATATTTAACTTTAGATTCATAATTAGACTTAGATCTTTCATCATGTTACCTTATTATTTGAATGAAACCTCATTCTTATAGTGATATAAGAATGTCTCTATGAATATTAATTGAGTCACCCCTTTTTCATAGGGCTAAAATAATATGAACTCAAGAGAGTACCAGATCTCTATAATCTTACAAAACTAAATATTCTTCAATATCCTTTTAGGCTTGATTGGCACTTTAGACTTGATCTCATCATCAACTATTTTATCATCAATACGAGCTAACAATAGACATTCCTTACTTTATTTCACATTTGAGGCATGCTCTATCTCAACAAGCAATCCACTTGAGCTTGTAGACTGATCATAACTTATTTTTACTACTTTTGTTTTCCATACATTAATTTTCCATATTTCTTGTAATCTAGGAGCTTCAAACTTCCTGATTTGACTTGATGATTTTCTAACTCTATTAGGATATAATTTTGCAATGTGTCTTATATTATGAAAAGTGTAATATACCACCTTATACATACCATTTTATTGATGATGAATGTGATCTTATTTTGACCAATTATTATTATTTGCATAGGTCTATGAGTACTTATTCTTGGAAGGTCTTCTACATTCTCTTTCTCTATGACCAAACTAACTGCATGTAAAATAATAGCCATTAAAATAACTAACATACCTTGTAGCTTTGGGATGTCTAAGGTCTTTTCATGTTGACCTTCTTGTCTTCAATAGTTTTCTTCTTGACTTGAGATGCCTCTTTTTGGTCTTATTTTAAACCAAGACCCATCTTTTCACTTTCAAACTTTTGAATACTAAATATATCATCTAAAGCCTCAATGCTCTTTTTAAATTTCACAAAGCTCTTCACCTTTCTAAATGCTTGATCCAACTCAACTATCAGAGATTCCATATCAATTTCATACCTAATTCACTCTTATTATTTAATTTTTAGGCTTGTTATCACAATATCCATATGGGTTTCAACTTGTTGGATGATCTCTTCATACTCCTTGGAACTATTGCTCAACCTTTCCTCAAATAATCCAATTTGCTCCTCATAGTCTTGAACTAATGACTTCATTTTCTTGTTCTTTTTCTTCACAATCTTGATTCTTTTAGGGAAATTACTAGCTCTACCTTAAGATCCACTTCATCTTCTCCTTCTTCACTATCATAGTATATTTCTTTATTTGATTCTCCATCAATCATAAAGCCTTCTCTATTTGAATAACCCTCATTATCTAATTCTATGCCTGTGAATAGAGCTTAATTATTGTCATGTTCAGATTCAAAACTACCATCATCACTATCAAATGTGTTTGAATCACTTACATCTGATGAACTATCTTCTTTGGTATATAAACTCTTCTTATTCTTGAATGATCCTTTCCTTCCTTCATTATTCTTGAAAACTCTCTTATTCTTTTTAGACTTATAGATTTTTTTTTCATCTCCATGGTGTTCATTATGTTCTTCATTTTGCTCAAATTTGTCCTTGTTAAGACACTTGGTTGCAAAGTGACCAATATTTCCATAGATGAAACATTTGAATGGTAACTTACCCTTATACTTACCTAAGATAAACTTTAACTTCATAAAAAACATAGCAATGAGTTCATCATCATCAATATCTAAACATACCTCATATTTGACCTTCTTATCCCTTCACTTCTTTTCAACTTTGAAATTTTCTTCTTTTTTGAGAGGTCTTCCTTCATTTTTTCTCATATCATAAGCAATTAAGATGCCATGAAGCCCATCCATCTCTAGATTATCCAAATATTGCATCTCTTCTACTATAGACACTTTAGATTCAAACTTAAGAGTTAGTTATCTCAACACATTTTGGACAATAGTAGATTATTTCACTTTTTTCCCCAATCCTCTAATGATATTGACAACTTTAACAACCCTCAACATGTAGGATGTAATTATTTCATCTTTAAGATTTTAAACTATCTTCTATGAGTCTACAACTTGACCAACTTCACCTTGGTGTCTCCTTCATAGATGGTATTCAATTTTTCCCATATATATTTGGATGCAACATAATGAATTACTTTTACAAGCTCTACCTTTGATAGGCCACATATAATAGCATTTATTGCCTTGGAGTTATTTTCACTAACCTTCTTATATGTTGCATCTATTGGTGGAATTAGAGGTGAAATATAACCATCCATAACTAACTACCAAATATATTATCCTTATGAAATCAGATATATCTTCATTATGACAATGCAAAAGGCATAGTTAGATCCATTTAACCTTGATCTTTCTAATTATTCATCCTTGATTCTTAGGATCTCCTTTAAGCTTTTAGACCTATTTCAAAGGACTAGGATCTAACACTAATTATTTGAAATAAAATTATTAACAGGGGGGTGAATTAGTCTTCAAAACTTTTCATTCAATCTACTTAACCATACATGATCCATTCTAACAAGTATGTGCATATTAACAAATAGGAGCATCAAATCATAAGATCATGAAACACATGAACATAAAATATACATGGGAAACCCTATAGGGTTATAAAACCCACTAATGAGTGAAATTTAATATATTAATATAGTAAAAACATAAGTATTTATTGAAGCACCAACTCCATATGGAGCACCAACCCTAACTAGATCAACACCAACTCAACTAGGCTTTAACAAGTACCCACTTGTAAGAAGGCACCAACCCCTTAGATGACTCAGCACCAACTCAACTACCTGATTGTTTGATCACCTTAAAAAACCATAATTAATTTTATTATATATGATTATATTCTCTATCATCTCTTTTCTCTCTCTCAAACTAGCCTTTATCCTTCTTTGCTCAATTATCGCTCTTCATGGCTTGATTAGGTCTTCTAACCTTGATATTCATATGTACAACCTATATTATATATTCATTACACTTATTTCATGGTATATATTACCTAATTATTCTCAAAAATTATCTATATCATTCACTTATCCTCTTCTACTCTCACTTTCTTTGCATCTTCTTACTCTCTCTCTCCAAATAGGCCTAAACTGCCTTGCTTTTATACAAGTCACTTGATCATATCCTTATTATTTGGCCACACATTAAAATCACTTAGGTAATACATCAACAGGTATTATAATATTAAAATATCATTCATTAATCATTAATAAATCAATACAATAGGTTGGCCATACATCAATTAGCTCTTACTCCTTTTTTAGGCTTATGGAGACCTAATAGGCCTTCTTAACAACACGTTACCCTTTGATATTTTTGAAGCACATCCAAACATATCACAAAAAATTAAAACATAATATTCCACTCCAATATACCTTATCCAACTTCACTTTAGGTCCACAACACCTTTTAGGTCCAATCACCATTTGAACCCTTTCTCAAGTCACTGCATATAAAAGGCATGTGCATATACAGAAACTATGTTTTGAACAAATAAGGAATATACTTAATTTTAATAAAAAATCAAGGAAAAAAATTACATATTAATAAATATCATGACCTTATGGTCATCAAAAACTTCATCTGATGTTTCAACTCAAGGTAAATAAGTTCAAACACTTCTATGTAAAATATTCACTTAGAACTGCTAAATGACTCCAAAGCATAGTCAAGGAAACATGAAATTATAACACATAATTAAACACATTAAATGGATTTTAATTCATTAAAAATATATTATATCATCCTCATATCAACTTCCATAAATCAGATCATAAGCTCTGATGGAAACTATTGGTCTTACAAACTAATTTGTTGACTTCCTTTCTCATAAACTCCACTCAATCAAATAATCTATTTTGGATTCAATGTCCCAACATTTTACATTAAATTATAAGATTATAAAAATAATTTATAGACTATTAAAGTACAAAAAAACATCATCATTTATTTAAATTAATTACTTTTACATGAAAACACATCAAGAATCATCTTCTCACTTTTGTCTAATTTTCTTATTGTCTGCACCACTAGGTCTGTTTAGCGACCGACCAACCTGGATCACCAAATTTTCACATTTGAGATATATAAAATATCTATAAATCTTTTTGAATAATAAATTCAAGTATAATAATTTTATCTTCATCCACTTAGCAACTTTGACTCAATCAACTTTGTCTTTTATAGTAAATCTTTGAAAGATAAGCACTTTCCTATAGGGTCTTCTCACTTACCTAAGAAACTAATCAAACTTAGATATGCTTAGGAGAGTTTAATACAACCTAAAATAACTTTTATAATCATATAAAAATATTTTGAGCTCTTTATAATAATATTTTCAACACCAGGTCATTATTAGGGTTTTATGAGGGTTTAGACCATCTTCTAGTCTTAATGATCAGTCATAAAACCTAGATCCTCTTTCTAGAAACCAATGCTTGAAAATTTGAGATATAACACTTAATCATCTACCATGAGTATATTAGGTTCTCAAGTATATGATGCACATTCCAATGAGTTCTAAAAAAACCTTATCAGGTAAATAACTTTTCATTCTATGCACTCAAGAAACCTTGAAATACTTCTTAAGATTTTTTTTTAAAACCAAGACATGAAACTTCATGCACATACTTAAAATAAATTGAATCACCTCTATCAATGTTCACCTACTCATTCATGTCATGGAAACTGATATTATTACCTCATCTTTCCACCATCTCTCTTCTTGATTTTTAAGCCTTGACTTGCAAGTCTTATTAGGCCTTGAATTTGACCTTCTAGGCTCCCTATAAACTTCACATTGAAACTCTCATATGTGTCAATTTCTCTTATGTATTCTCAAGAAACTTCATACACTCACTCTTATTTGGATCTTCAATAGAACTTATTTGGATCTACTTACAGATCTTTGGAGCTCGATTAGGATCTTCATAGCATCTTTAGAGCTACAAACACAAATTTTTAGAGCTAACCTTTTAATAAATTTCAAGTCCCTCAACATCTCATGAAAAAAATTAAAACAACCTCCCTCATGCTTAAACACTATCAAGTGTTCTTTAGAGCATTCTCATCTTTGTTGTTCATTTGGAGCATTTTCATAGTTGCTTACACAAATCTTCAGAGCATACTACTTCTTCAAATCTCACTCATTTCATCATGACACTTGAAAATACCATCTCATAAGGTCTAAATAAAGCATTAAAAGATGATTTTCACTTACTATACTAACCTATATTTACTCAATGATCTTCAATGATATTATTATCATTCATTAAATAGTGTTTTCACATTAGTTCTCTTCATATAGAAATAATACTCATTATGATATAAAAATAACTCATTCGTATACATACCTCAAGGCTTACTTGACCAAAAAAATTCAAAATAACCTTTGAAACCAATGATATTAAATTGACATCAATAAAATAACCATGCATCAGTAACAACACTCATTATGTTGGCAATAAAACTCAATCATATACATACCTCAAGTCTTACTTGACCAAAAATTTTCACAAGAACCTTTAACATCAATGATATTAGATTGATATCAATTAAAGAACCATGCATCTTCATAAGAACCTTTGACATCAATGAAAAAATTAAATACTAGATCTCAACACTCAATGATAATGTTCAACATATCTATGTATATTTTATTTTGATAAATAACACCAACTAAATTTCTAAGTAAAATTGTGTACATTTTGGAACACAAGTCATGCATGATCTCCTCAATCTAAGAAAAACATCTAATAATCTTGTGTAAAAAACTAAAAATATTTTTTATTAATCAATGAAAACTAATATGCAGATTGAGTATGATTCTGAGAATTATGGAAAATATTATTTCTAAATTTTGGGATGAAATACAATATTTTGGACTATCTTGGACTACGTCATTGTCCCTAGGGTGTGTTATTATCTCAATATACTTTTTGAATAAAAAATGAGTACAAACTGTGATCAATTGAGAATTTTTTTTGTTTGTGCAGTGGACTATTCTAATTTAATCTCTAATACAAGTCACTGTGTATGCCCCTTCTTTTGAGGTGAGTTGTGAATCTTGCACAATAAATTAGCTCAAAATAAAAGAGATGAAAATGATGTGTTATAAATATTTAAATCAAAAATATTGATGATAACATTGAAAATCATGGCATCATATTAATAATATAGTATGTATGATAAATTTAAATCCAAGCATACATAGTGTCATGTCTAGATAGATGTTAATAATTTGGCACACAGTGAACAATGATCATATAGTGAGTACACTAAAATGATATATAACTATTCAAGGAATATGCATGATATCCATCAAGACACAAAAAATTTAGGGAGATTCATGATATACATCATGGCATTGTAAATCTGAGAAAAACATAGCAAATAAGAGTTATCATAATGATGCACACAAAAAGAGTACATGCAAGAGCACGCAAATCACACAAGAAGGCCAATGGGCCACATAAAATGGACATGTTTATATTTCACTCACACACATATAAACATATAATAATGATTAGATTTACCATCAAGGATATATTCAAATGTCCAGAATCCAAAGAATTTAAATATACACAAAACATGAAGCGAAGAAGCATACATGATAAGCATGCATGAATAAATGAAATTAATCTACATAAGTGATTTGTAACTTAATAATATACATTAACTTAGATATCTAGTCAGATAGCAATGTGAATGTAAGTGAGCAAACAATGAAATATTTGTTTAATATATTAGAGTGTATTAGGAACAAAAGGGATACTCATACAGTGATAAAATATGAGTAAAATATGCCCCTAGTGAACTATTTACGATGCAAAAAAATTGTAGTAGGCTTTTAATTATTTTCAATTTGATTAGTTTGAGCTAGTTTTCATTGGTATGAGTCCCCTAGAATGGGACAATAGCATAGTGTGTGACTATTAAGAGTATTAAATATTTTCTTATGTAAATATTTTGGGCTTGAGATAGTATCACCACCTATAATTACTTTTAAATTGAAAATTTTTATGTTAAGTAACTCACTCAAGTACACTTGTGAATCATATTTTATATAAAGTGGGAATAAAGATGTACTATATATACTAAATCACAAATCTATTGATGTAAGTTAACTACATATTTCATGCATAAGTATTGATTTTTATAAATTTTAAATACATTTTGTTGTTTATATTTTGAAATGTATATAATTAAAAAAGAACATATTAACCACTAACTCATGCAAGATTTTCAAAATAAATAGGTATTGTATTAAACATAATAAGGATTACCTCTCACTAATGGAAAGTATCATGCCATTGTGAAGTATATGGCCTCAAATTGAAATTTGAAAATGATATAGCTTTGTAACACAAGTACCACTGTCATGATGAAAAATTGTAGTAGGTTGTGTATGTTGTTTAATATTATGAACTTTACGACTCTTCGAAACCCATCATGTAGTGTAATAAATATGTGTTGGTGTTATTTGTGGAACACTCTTAATTTCCATTAATACTAATTGAGGACGTGGGGTAGTATAAAGTGGCTCTCTAGAATCTATGGAAAATCATTGATCAAGTGGATTTTCAAGGATAACTCTCCTTATAAAACTTGATGAATTTATTCTAAATTCTCTAAATAGGTTGAAGATTTTTAGATAGTTCAACTATATCTTTTATGTAGGCACAAAAACATTTGGTGGGAGGGGGTAATCATATGCAATATCATGAACTATGGTAACCTTATTACTAAAAAATGTATTTTAAACATTTGTATATTTTACAAGGTACTACATGAATATATTGAAACAAAGGACATCCAAATAATATATAAAATACTCTTTTGCTAGGTACCATGATAAACTTGGTGGCCACATGTGCTGGACCAACCTATAGTGTTAATTTGATCTCACCAATAGAACTTTAAACATGGATATTGAATCCCTTAATTACTATTTTTGTAGAAATTATATCCTTATTAGTGTATCTAAGATGTGAAAGAAGTGTGATATTTCACATATTCACATTTTAACCATTATCAAACATAACACTCTATATAAATTATTGATCAATGTAATCTCGAATGAACAAAGAGTGCAAATCAAAATTGTTTTCTACTATCTCATGTTTTATGAATGTAATAAGTTGTCTAGATGGTGTTGAAACATGATATGTACCAATAATGTCATTCAAATATTTCCTATCTCTAAGGATGATAATAATATGGTGGAGGATGTGCCTTATATGTGTATTATACTTCTATTTTATCTTTTATTCTTTACTTGTATGCCTAAGGAAAGGATCAATGAATATCTTCATTATTCTACTCTCACTTAGATGCACCTTTGTACTTTTAGTATATGTACCCACATAAATGATGTTCTCATTTATCAAATCATGCATCTTATGTCTCAATCTAATGCATCTATTAGTAATATTCCCTATGTTAGATCAACATACCCCCACTTTCTTGATTTTTCAAATGGGAGACCCTTATGAATGTTTAAAAACATCTGAACCTTGAAAGCTTGCTTGAAGAGGTTTTTTTTTTTTGAATTTGAAGATCCTTCACTTGAAAGGGATATGTTTCATATATGCTTAATGATAATGATTATGTTTTTGGACTAAATTTGCTAATGGTTTGTCCTTGAAGATTAAATTGTAGGTTACATAAATAAGGCTAGGTTTCCTTTGTAGAAAACCCTAACTTTTGAATTCAAAAGATGGAGGAAAGACTTGTTCAAGTTTCTTAACCCCTCTTACTTCAGTGTCTTCTTTATCAATCTAATCGGATGGTGTAAATAAAATGAAAACAAATGAGCCCACCTAAACCCCAAATATCCCTTTGGAGTTTTTTAAAGTGTCCCTTTGGGAAAGTTGTCTCAGTCTACTTTGGCAAAAGTACCCTTCAGAGTTTCTTAAATTGTCCCTTTGGGAAAGTTATCTCGATTCACTTTGGAAAAAATACCCTTTGGAGTTTCTTAAAGTGTCCCTTTGGGAATGTTGTCTCAGTCCACTTTTGCAAAAAGTGCCCTTTAGAGATTGTTTTGGGCACTATTTATTGTAGACATTTTGTCTGAAATAAATCAACCCTTCGGCATTTTGAAACCTACCCTTCAGAAGAATTGGTTAAGACACTTTCCTGAGAAAGTGACCCTTCAGAAAATGTTTAAGGACAACTACATGAAGTCTTTCTAGGTTCCTTGTTTTGTGCCTAACCCTAATATTTACTCTTTATAAGGAATAATCATTGATGAGTGCATAAATCATAATCAATGGTTCATGCTTTATCATAGGATTTGATCTGATGGTGTGAAGTCATTGAAGACTTTTCAATGCAGTGTAACCTTGAGGCCTAGTAAAGGGATGTATTTCTCAATTGTTAGAGGAACCCAATGTATTTTTTAACATAAATAGACTTAAGAAACATAATTTTAACCTAAGTCATCAAAGCTCAGAACTCATTAAGTCATCTACATCTTTACAGATCTAATAGTCTGTGCTTTATCATAGGATTTGATCTGATAGTACAAAATGGCTAAAGGCTTATAACCTAATCTAAGTTTAAGCAGATATCAAAAAGGACTTAAGTTATCTTGGGGCTCAAAGACTTGGTCACATGGCCCAAAGAGCATATTTTTAACTTAAATTACAATGTGTTTTTCAACACAACATGATCGCAAGGCTTAAGTTTAAGCACTTTAACTACATTAGATGAGCTTAAATTTAATAGCCTTGCATCGATCATTTGATGTTTATGAGAATAATTTTGATGTTCATGAGGCCATCAAATTTAAGATAATATAAGTAGATTAGATGAGTTTAGATTTGATAGCCTCACACCCATCATTCAACATCTGTGAGAACATTTTTGACATTCATGAGGCTGTCAATTTTAACATAGTCTAAAATTTCAAGCCTAGCAAAGGAAGTATTTCTTGACCCTTTAAAATACACCTTCACATATTTTAACATGAAAACTTAGTATAATGGATTTTAACCTAAGTTTTTATTAAGATCAAGACTTATTTTTTGTGTATTTTCATAGATCAAAAGGCTGCACTTCATCACAAGATTTGATCTACTGGTGTAAAATGGTTGAAGACTTTTCAATTAGAAAAGGAATAATGAATGTGACCAATCAAAAAAGAATTCACTGATTGATATCAATAAACTGTGCTCACTCATAGATCTAATCTAACGATGCAAAATGAAGGAAACTTTCAAAGACTAATGGTTATCTTCTGAAAGGGATTTCATAGGAGTAGCATGAGAAAATTTATGAATTTGCCACCATTAAATCTACAAAAAACCCTAATTTTCTAATATAAATCCCTAATTCTTATTCAATTGAGCATAAATTACATTCAAAAGAACTAGAAACACGCAATGAGACTATGCAGTCTAAGGGAAATTAAACAAATATAGGAACATGATCGATATAAGAGAATAATAAAAAGATGAAGCTGAGGTTTATTTGTCTATCGATAATGAAGGAAGACATTTCAAAGACATAGAATTGGATGTGAGAGCCTTAAGTAATGGTATGAAGAATTGGTTAGAAATAGTATTTGTAATCAACCTTCATAACCATTGGCTCTTAATGAACAATGAATTTATATAGTTCAGAGGAGATATGAAGATCTCATGGCAATCCAAATGTTAGGACTTCACCTCATAACTGCCAAACCAAAGGTACTCTATTGTGTTGATATCCTAACTCCTATGTTCATTGATTTTAGAGTAGATGGAGACTAGATAATTAAGGAGGGTATATTAAATAGGGTTGCTTATATAGCTCTAGTAGCTTTTGAAGGCTATTATAAGCTTCATGAGACTCACATAGACCTCTCTAAAATGAAGGAATAGACCACTAAAAATGACTTAGATAATATATTAAGACCATGGCTAGATAGAAAATTTCATATAATGAGAAACCATGATGGTAAAATCCCAATTGTATAATTCAAAGAAGGGATTAGAATCATCATGACTTTGTTAAATAGGTATTTTTGATCAAAAATCACATCCTATGTTGACCCCAAGTGGGTCTCCTATGTTTATTTCATTATAGAATAGAAGTTGACTCCACCTATTGGAGAAATGATAAGTATCCATCTAGGGAGATAGTTCAATGAAATTAAAAATAAGACAAGCCAGTTATTCACAATGATACCTTACTTGTTAGACACCTTCATGACCTCAACCTTCTTCACTACCATCAAGAATTGGTCCCCTCATTGCATGATTACCATTTCTCACGATTACTCCAAATTTCACATATTCAAGTATAGAGACCACATGCAATTCATTTGTGATTGCATATATCCCACTCTAGTTGGGATAATTAATAGAAGTCCAATGCCTAGGGTTGCCCCCCCTCATTGAGCAATTTTTAGAGCCCATTGGAGATATCTAGTTATGCTCAGACTACATAGTCATTAGGATAAAAGGAATCTAAACCTAACCCTTTAGATTACCAGTGCATGTCCCAATCAAGATATCCAACAGTGAGATAGCTCATCAACTCTTCCATGGTATAGACCATGTATGCAGAGAGAAGAAGAAAGGTATCCTAAATCTATTCCCATATCTGATTAGGAAGACAATGATTCATGGATGGAATCAATTAGAGATCTTATCAAGGAATAGAGAGGCATTTTAATTCCAATTAGATGACCTCAAGACATGGGATCCAAAGGGCAATGTGCTCTCCCATCTACAGTTTAAGAAACTACATAAGGTACCTTATGAACATCAATTGGGTCCATATGACCCCTTATACATAAAGGCATCTAACTTTGAGGAAGTGTTGACTAGGTTTAATGGGTGTGGAATCAAATTAGAACACAGATTATAGAGGGAAGAAAAACCATTAGGAAAAATATGTAAAATGAATCCCTTACAATACCACCTCTTACCTTCCACTTTGGGTCCACCACAAGTGCCTCAAGGTCTAACTCAGTAATAACAACTACCTCAACATCAAGTGTCTAAAATTGAAGGACCTAGTGAATAAAAGATGGAATATAGGTTAAGAGAGGGACCCTCTACCTTATCACTACCTAAAAGACCCCCTTCCCCTATGGAATACATTGATATGGTTGCCTTGGAACCTTATGAAATAGTGCATGAGTTCTTCAAGGAACTTACAGATACATATAGGTCAAACACGGAAGGAGATGAAGATGAAGGAGCCATAGCTAAGGTGGTACTAATTGAAGGTCCTCAAGCTAAGGAGATAGACAAAGGTAAAGGTGTTTCCTTATATTTGGTCCCTATGTCTAAAAGAAAGAGAGAGATAGATATGGATTCGGTGCCCAAAGCCTCTAAGAAACCCAAGTGAATTTACACAAAAAGTGAGGTAAACTTGTTTAGTGAAAAATTTCCCATACATGGACATGTCATCCTTGATTGACTCATCTATGGGAGGTTCTAAAAGATACCCTCTCATATGCACTCATGGGATTTGAATAGCATTGGTAATGTTGAAGTTAATGATGAAGTCCAACCCTAGATCTTAGCACTCATGAAGAAGTAATAGAAGAGGAGAATGATTGAGGCTACTAAGGAGAACAACAAGAAAATAGAAAAATTAGGGAAATCAAGTAGGTCTAGTCTTGAAACACTAAAAGCTTCAAAGATTTTAGAAGCAGAGCCCAAGGTAAAATTTAACCCTGACACAGCTACACTAAAGAAGGTTACTACCAAGAAAGTAAATATTGGAATAGAAGAAGTCACTCTTCAAAGAGTTAAACCATTTGCAAGACTCGTTCTTGTCCAAGGCCAAGTAGTAGGGGAGAAACCCATTCATAAATAATATATTGTAAGTGTGGTACAAGCCCAATTATCAATGGCTATGGTGGGAATTCAAGGAATGAAGTAAAGGATCATGAACTTAGAGAAAGAGAAGAAAGATTTGGAATCACAAGTCTCACTATCAATTCTAGAGGACCTACTAAAGATGTTAGATAAGTACCTCTTAGATGCCTTTGAATGATTAAAATCCATTAAACTCAAGCTTAATACCTTATAACTTCAATCCAAGAAGACACAAACATTAATGTAGCAATAGAAAGAAATCAAAGGCTAGGTGATAGAGTTGATCAAAGTGCACATCACCAAGCAACCCTTGGATTTCAAGATCATTAAAGAAAGGAAATTGAATGACATTTAATGGATCTTAGTGGTTAAAATATAGGAATTAATTTCATGGTAAAAAAGGGCCAATGACTTCATAAAAGAAGATAAGGACTTGGTGAACAAAATTGAGAGGTTACTAAGAGCCTTATTAGTGACCCCTTCTCAACCTACTGCCACTGATCTAATGCATGACATGGAATTCCAATAGGGAGTCCAAGCCTTGATCCAAATCATTAAGGATGAAATCTAAGTCCAATACAATAAGGATAATTTAAAGGTCCTTAATGTCATCTTAGCCATAGGAGAGCAAATAAAAAAAGCAAGGTGCTTACAAGAGGTCACCATCAAAAGTGACAACGAATATGATACATTGGTTGAACAGGAAGAAGAGATTCTAATGAATCCCATGGTGGATTTTGGGAAAATCAAAGAAAAATACACTTAGGTGAAATATTTCCTTTAGACTAAGTGATCACAGGGGCTTTCCAACCCAAGAGCAAAGTCAAGATTATTCTTTTATAAACTATATATACTAGTTTGTTATCATATATTAGTATTTTGATATACTAGGTGTCTAATGGCCATATGTACTATATAATTATTTATAAAAGGACACTTTTCCTTACATATTGTAAAATTTTGAAATAAATATGACCAATACACTGCCTATGTCTTTTATAAATAGACAAGTGTTACCTTTTGTAAAGGGGAGGGATTTTGGGCAATTTTATATGAGAGCAATTAATATAATTGGAAATCTACAAAGATTGTCTAGTGTTGTGTTATATTATTTTTGTTTTCTCTCAATTACAAGTGGATGTCTTAGATTTGAATGGTTCTTGGATAGATGAGCTATATTTCATGTTCATGAGGTTTCTAGTTTGTGATGTGCTAGACTAGTTGAAGGATTCTAAGTTTAATTCATTTTATTTGCTTTGAATTTGAATGTTCTTATGAAATTCAGATTAACATAGAAAAATATTTAAGTAATCTTAAATTTTACTCATGATCTTTATATTTCCTTTGAATCATGCCTAATCTTTGGTGAAGCTTGGGCTTATGCTATGTTGCATCACTGATTGGTTAAAAGTATGCTCAAATTGAATAGAACTTTGTCATTATGTTTGATACTAATGCTTGAAATCACGTTTATTCTCTAGCTTAGCTTACCTTTTTCTTATTTTTTATCAATTCTCACTTTATTTTAAATATCACTATAAATATTCACTTAGATTAGCTTAGAGTTATAAATCATGACCAGGAAGACTATAAGACTATAAAGACTAGACCTTGGTGGCTCCCAACCACCACATCAAACAAATTTTGTGAGCATCTCTCATACTTTGAAAACTATTCCACCATAGACACACTACTTATCATAAACTACAACTCATGCCTTGGATTCTTACAATCCTAAAATTAGAAGTGTTCATCAACACTAAGGAACACTCTATGGAGCAATTAGAAGCATCAACAAGAGGTGGTTCTTGTTGGCTCTAGAAGGAGGGAATTATTTGAAAGTATTGATGTTTTCTTGGTTAATCTTAGAGGGTATTTACATCCTTTGTGAATATCTTTGTTATGTGAGTGCTTTCTTGCTCATCTTTGCACATAGTAAGGCAAATATCCTTGTTCTTCATAAAGTTCAATTCAAACTCTGGTAAAATAGCTTTAAAATTGAGAATTATTAATCTTTTAGGTTAGAACAACTTTATTTTGATTAAATATTGATGTTATCTTGTGAAATTTGAGTTTAATTCTTCAAAATGATGCAAAGGATGGTCATCTTTGCAAGATCAGACATATCTTTGAGATAATTTAGTCAAATATCAGTGTCCTTTACATTTTCATACATAAATATTTGTAAATTAAGATTAGTGTGCATGTAATTTGTTTTTATTTTAGGGAATTAACATGTTACACCATATTTTAAAGTAGGATTCTTAGTTCTCAAGCTGGAATTACCTAGAATTAGGACTAGATCTCATTAAAAAACTAGGGAACCTCTACTTGAGCTTGAGACACACTGACAAACTAGAAGAGACAAAAGAAGGCATAGATGTATGAATTATTTACCCTCTTCACCATTTTAAAGATTCCCTATATTAAATCTTCAACTAGACATGTCTTGGCTTGGAAGCTCTCTTATCAATGTTCTAGGTATAGCTCGTGACTTGCCATGAAATCTTGAGAAATATTTGCCTATTTTCAGTTCAACTAGTATGATCACTATTGAGGAACATGTCAAGTCCTTTAAATATTATTTGAGGATCTTAAATTTCATTCATAAGGATGTAGCTTGTAGTTTATTCACTTTTACCTTAAAAGATGTTACCTATGAGTGGTTCTTAAACATGCCTAATGATTGCATCACTTCTTGGAATAAATTTGACACCATTTTTATTGATCAATTTGGGAAGATCATTAACCCCTATGTCATATATCATTAGTTTACTACCATCAAGAGAGATGAAAGTGAGCATATTAGGTCTTTTAATGTTATATTTCAAAAGATGTTTAGTAGAACCATATATCCTTACAAGCCTAATGAACCTTTGGCCTTAGAGATCTATAAAGCTGTTGTAGATCTAATGACTTCTATGTTTCTGAAGAGAACCCTTCTAGATATTACCATATTAACTCAAGCTTATTCAGAAGCAGTGGTCATTAGTGACCAAATTTAGCCTCAAGAACAAATGTCTTATTCAATTCCAAATATCAACCCATAAATGCTAGCTTTGAACTTTTTCCCAGCTAATAACCAAATTTTCTAGCTTTGAATCAAATACCAGCTCTAACTATTTTGCCTACTAGTCATGTTGCTCCTAATTAGAACTTAGGTTTCTCAGGTTAAGAAACTACCAATGGATCTCAAGATAATGGTCAAAAGGCTCTAATACCAATCAAAATTACTAACAACAATCAATCTCAAGCTTCTTAAGCTCTAAAGAATTAAAATGAGTCCATACTCAAGATGGTCCAAAAGCTTGGTACAGACTTCTTGCAATTGCAAAAGCAAGTTGGTAATGCTAACAACAACTATAGAAGGAACTTCACCTTCTAAAATTTTAATAGACCTAGAAATCAATTCTAGAATGATAGATTCTTTAAAAGCAACAAATCCAATGAGCCTTCTTCATCTGGTAAGAAGACTATAGACATCAATCTCATAGATATTGCCCTACCTAATTATTGTAGAGTGCATACCACTTCTAAGCATGATGAGATAGATTGTATTGAATTTTGTAAAGCTTTTTAATCCTTCCAAGAAGAGCTTGACACCTTTTAGGTTATCCCAAATAAGGTAAATACTACTAGTACTTCCATATCTAAAGCTCAAGTTCAAGTACACATGATGGAGATCATTAAATTCCCTTTCCAAGAAGATAATAAGCCTGACAATATTCCTAAATAAATCCAAGCATTTCAATAGTTGTTAAAGACTTACCCTCTAAGGAATAGGGAGCAAAGACAACCCTTGACTACTTCCACTCCTCCTAATAACTATGGGAATCCTCCATATATATCTTTGAAAAATGATCCTAAGCCACCCAAAGGTAGTTCTTCTAAGCCTTTGGCTGAACCTTTGAATAAGACTGGATACAATATTATTGAGGACATGAAGAAAATCAAAGAAGACATCACTCTACATGATTTGACATAGATAAATAAGCAAAGAGACCTTTTCTTGGAATCCATGTCCAGGAAACCTAGAAAGCCACCAAAAATTGGTATTGTCAATGTAACTATACAAGTGGCAAAAGTAGAGTCTCCACCCTTTATGCTCACAATTAGAGTATTTGGTAAGAATGTCCATAACTATATACTAGATTTAAGAGATTCTACTAATATTATTATAGTTGGAATTTATGAGAAGCTAGGATTGAACCCAATCAATTTTGACTAAGCAGTCACACAATTGCATAAATCAAAAGTCAAAGTCATTAGAGAGCTACTTAATGTGCATATTCAATTGACAAGTGAACCTAGATTTTAACAATTTATTGGCATTCAAGTAGTGGACATCCTTAATGCTTATGGGTTACTTATAAGTAGGGAATGGACCAAACCTTTGAATAGGTACATGTCCACTAACTTTTCTCATTTGTGGTTGCCATGGAAGGGTGTTCCTTATCAGATAAGGGTTGAGAGAGAGCCTAAGATGATGCATATAATAGCTAAGTATAATGTAGTTAATGAAAGGGTAAACTTACTTGATTCTGATCTTGGAATCTTCACCTTAAAAATTTCATATTATCTAGATTCTAAAATTCCCCCTCTAATGCCTAGATTATAGAAGTTACATGTTGATGGAGCCAGATGCAAATTACGATCAAGATCTAGCATTGTGTTAGTAGACCCTATAGACAAACACTACCATGCATCTTATAAATTATAATTTACTTGCACTAAAAACTTGGCTGAGTATGAATCTCTTATTCTTATACTAAAACTTGCCATCAAGTATAAAGTCAAAGAGATTTTGGTCTATGTATACTCTAAACTTGTGGTCAACCAAGTGAAGAATAAATACTAGTGCAAGCTGCCTTACTTGAAGAGATATAAGTTCAGGGTATGGGATATGATTGAATCTTTAAATGCCTTCAACATCTTAGTTGTTCTAAGGGAAGAAAACAAGGTTACTAATGAGCTTTCTTCTACTATAACCAACTTCATTCCAAATCAAGATTCCCCCAACTTCAACATTGAGTTGGTACCTTGCCCATTAGTCCCTAATAACATCAATCACTACCAAGTTTTCAATATTGATCAATAGATCATCAATTTCTTAACCAACTCTAGGGCCTTTGGAGCCCATATCATTAATAAAGTGGATTAAATATCTCTTGAGAAGGAGCCTAATGGTAAGATCATCTAGCTTACCGATAACAAGATACCCAAAGGGATGATCTCTTTAGAGAGGCTATTTGATCATGATAAGTTTATGGAGGTGATTAAGGTACTTAAAGTGAGTGGAAAAGACTACCATCCAGTCAATCTTGATCCATAAAACCAACATTAACCTATTAACATAGGGAAATCATGTACTAAAATGGAAAATAAGAAATCAAGGGAGTTGCTCACAAAGTACAAAGATGTCATTGCTTGGTCCTATAAAACCCTGAAGATATTTGAACCAAGGGTCATAACTCATAAAATACCTCTCAAATAAAATTTTAAGCCTTTTCAATAGAAGTAAAGGCCATTAAATCCTATCTTAGAGCCTATGATCTATAAAAGAGGTCAAGAAACTATTATATTCAAGGATTGTCTTTCCTATTAGGAACTCCACTTGGGTTTCAAACTTGGTCCCAATAATAAATAAGAATGGGGAGATTATATTATGCATTGACTTTAGGAAATTGAAAAAAGATTTTGAAGAGGATAAATATCCTCTACCTTCTTTATACCAAGTCATACAATCTATTTTAGGGTCAGCCATGATGTCCTTTTTGGATGGATTCTTAGGGTATAACCAAGTGTTAGTTAACAAATAGGATAGGATGAAGACAACTTTCATGACCAAGTGGGGAACATATGCCTATAAGAGGATGCCCTTTGCGATTATCAATGTAGGAACACCATTTTAAAGGTCCATGTACCATGCTTTCCAAGGTCTAGTAGGAAAATATATCATCATCTATATGGATGATTTGATAGTTGTCTACAAGAACAGAGAGGATTACTTCATGAACTTACAATAAGTGTTTGAAAGGTATAAAAGATATGGCATTTCCATCAACCCAAAGAAGAGTATATTTTTGTCATAGAAGGGAACCTACTAGGCCACATTATCACTAAGGGATCTCCATAGATCCTGATAGAGTGGAGGCCATCTCCAAAATTGAATTTCCTAACAATAGAAAAGAGCTTAAGTCAATTTTTGGGAGAATTAACTTTGTAAGAAAGTTCATCTCAGGCTTTGCTGAAATTGTCAATCCTTTAAATGACATGTCAAAGAAGGATGCCAAGATATTTTAGAATGATGAATCTAAAAAAGCCTTTGCTAACATTAAAATGGAAATAATTGAAGCCATAGTCCTCATAATTCCTAAATTCTCAAAGGATTTCTATCTATATTCATTTGCTTTTGGGCATACTATGGCTATAATACTAACTCAAACATTTTATGGGAATGATCATCCCATATCTTTCTTGATCACCAATTTCAAGAATGTTGAAGTGAACTATTTTATGATTGATAATCAAGCTTATACATTGGTGAAAGTAGTTAAGAAATTCATGCATTATATCCTTAAGAACAAGTTACATGTTATCTTGCCAGATCCAACTACAAAACTCATGATGAGTCAAAATGATATTGGAGAAAGAAGAGGCAAATGGATGTTAGTTCTACAAGAGTATGATATTGAAATTAAGATTACCAAGTTGGTAATATGTCAAGGCTTAGTTCAAATGGTTGCCAATATAAACCCCAAGCTCCATGTCATGCAATTTGACCAGCAAAACTTCCAACCTAATGAGTGGTATGACACCATCTTCCACTTACTTATCAATGATGTTTGTCCCTAAGGACTTACAAGAGAGCAAAGGAGAGCCTTAAGGCTCAAATAATATCATTACCTCATCAAGAGTGAAGTCTTTTATAAGAGAAACTTTGAGGGAATTTATTTAAGGTGTGTATCCAATGAAGAAGCAGCTCAGATCATGACTACCTTCCATGAGAAGCTAGGAAGTGGACACCCTTTAGGGAGAACCAAAACTCACAAGATCCTTAGAGATGGGTATTATTTGCCTACCCTCTTTAAATATGCTCATAATCATGTGAGGGAGTGACATACATGATAGATATTTAACACAAAAGATCCAAAGGCATCCATTCCTTTGTAACCTATGATATTTGACAAACCCTTTGCACAATGGGGGTTGGACTTTGTAGGGGTGATCAACCCTAATTATTTTAAAAGCCATAACTTTATCCTTAATACTACTAATAATTGTACAAGGTGGAGTGAAGCTGTTGCCACCAAAAATTGTAGGATAAAAGAGGTAATTAACTTCATGAAAGAAAACATTTACATAAGATTTGGAACCCCAGTCTCTTTGGTCTGTGATAATGGATCTACCTTCAGTACTATTAAGATGACTAAATGGGTATATGACAATGGCATCACTCTAAAGTTTGCATCCAATAATTACCTCTAAGGGAATGGAGTCTCTAAATATACAAATAAGAATTTGATGAATCCTATCAAGAAGTTTGTGGAAAACAAACCTAGAAAGTAACATAAGCTCTTGAAGTATGTACTATGGGCAGATAGGATAAGAATCAAACAAGCTCTCAAAGCTTCACCATTATTACTAGTGTATGGACATGAACCTATCTTCCCCATAACCCTTAAGTTGTGTATATTTAATTTCATACAAGAGTATATGGAAGAAATCCAAGACCTTGCTAGCTCAAGTCTACTACACATTATTCAGATGGAAGATGCCAGAGACAAAGCATTTTTTGACTTTAGCAGGTATCAAACAATAGTAAAAAGGTGGTTTGATAAAGGATCTAAAATCAAAGTGTTCAAGAAAGGAGACTTAGTCCTCTTCTAGGACAAATCTTTAGATCCAAAAGGGAAGCATGGAAAATTCACACCTTTATGGATTGGGCCATATCAAATTGTAGAGACATTGGGGAATAACACCTTCAATCTGAAAGACCTCCAAGGAGCAGAGTTCACCTTGCCAACCAATGGGTAGTATCTCAAGAATTACTTTGTTTTTTCTCCATCAGGTGTCTTCATGGAGTAAAATATGTAAGACTTGTTAGATTAGATTAGGTAGGTGAACTAGTTTCTTTTCTTGCTTTCCCTTTTTCCTTTACTTGTACATATTTTTTTGCTTCTTGATTATTGATTTCTATTATGTGTTTGATTTTTGTTTTGTTTTCTTTTTCTTGGTTGTCCTCTTTTTTCCCAATAAATCCTATGGATAGTTTATTTCTCAAGTTTTCATGATATTTCTTAAAATTCTAGTAGCTTGAAATTGGAATATGAATCTTATAATGATGAACATAGGTTGTCATAAATCACCATGATGCAACTCAAAGATAATGGTGTAGATCAATATAGAAGTTAATTATCATAAAAAGTCTTAAGCATAATCTTAAATCAAGGTTTGGTTGAAATAAGAATCACATGTGCTAGAAGAAAACTTAGGTTGTTGAGGCACATTTAATGCTATAAATTAAAACACATCCTTATATAGGATAGAGGTTACAACTAAAATTTATTACCCAAGAATCAAACATTTGACCAAATCCCTAAAACTTGGCTATATTAGTTCCCAACCTTTGCAAAAAGACCTAGAAAATACAAAAAATAAGAAACTTATTGCAAAATATATGGACAAGAAGCAAAGGTGATTCGGGTAACCTCTATCAAGGCTATAGATGCTTGGCTAGCAATGGATCAAGGCTTTTAGAGGGACCAAAGGTATCTCTATCATGGCTATGAATGTCTGACTAGAAGTAGAGCAATGCCCAAGCCTTCCTTGAACTAAGAGAAACTATTCTCAATGAATATCCAAAATGCTACAAGTCAAGTGTTATAACCAAAGGTATGACCTAGATGTTGTCTTCTAAAGTTTTATGACAAACAGTAAGTGGAATCAAAGCACACACTGCATGTCTATGTTTCAACATTTTGAGTTTGAATTTTACACATGTGAGGTTTATACCAATCAAGGCTTGATTTAGACATTGTTATGGACCCAATGGATGAAAGACTTATGTATTGGTCTAAATGAGAGCCTGAGGCTCTAACATAATTATATGTTTCTCATGTGAGTCACCATATATTAGATCAACATACCCCCACTTTCATGTTTTTGCAAATTGGTGACCCTTATGAATGTTTAAAAACATCTAAAACTTGAAATTTGAAGATCATCCACTTGAAAGGGATATGATTTATATATGCTTAATGATAATGATTATGTTTTTGGACTAATTTTGCTAATGGTTTGTCTTTGAAGATTGAATTGTAGGTTACATAAAGAAGGCTAGGTTTCCCTTGAAAAAAACCCTAACTTTTGAATTCAAAAGTTGGAGGGAAGACTTGTTTGGGTTTATTAACCCCTCCCACTTTGGTTTCTTCTTTCCAATCCAATCAAATGATGTGAATAAAATTCAAGCAAATGAGCCCACGTAAACCCTAAAGAGCCCTTTGAATTTTCTTAAAGTGTCCCTTTGGGAAATTTGTCTCAATCTACTTTGGCAAAAGTACCCTTCAGAGTTTCTTAAAGTTTCCCTTCGGGAAATTTATCTTGGTCCACTTTGGCAAAAGTACCCTTCAAAGTTTCTTAAAGTGTCCCTTTAGGAAAGTTGTCTGAGTCCACTTTGACAAAAAGTGCCCTTCAAAGAAATTTTTTTGGGCACTATTTCTTACAGATATTTTTTCCAAAACAAATCAACCCTTTATCCTTTTGAAACCTACCCTTCATAAGAATTGGTTAAGACACTTTCTTAAGAAAGTGACCCTTCAAAAAATGTTTAATAGCAACTACATGAAGTCATTCTAAATTCCTTGTTTTGTGCCTAACCTTAATATTTTCTCTTTTTAGGGACCAATATTTGATTTGATGGTGATTTATCAATGATTTATGCTTTATCATAGGATTTGATTTGATGGTGCAAAGTTGTCAAAGACTTTTCAATGCAGTGTAACCTTGAGGCCTAGTAAAGGGATGTATTTCTCAACCCTTAGAGGAACCTCATATGTTTTTTAAGATAAATAGACTTAAAAAACATACTTTTAACCTAAGTCATATCAAAGCTCATAACTCATTAATTCATATGCATCTTTGCAAATCTAACAGTATGTGCTTTATTGTAGGATTTGATTTGATGGTACAAAATGGCCAAAGGCTTACAACCTAATCTAAGTTTAATCAAATAATTAAAAAATACTTAATCAATCTTAAGGCCTGAAGACTTGGTCACATGGCTCAAAGATCATATTTTTAGCTTAAAGAACAATGTGTTTTTTAACACAACATGACCACAAGGCTTCAGTTTAATCCCTCTAAATACATTAGACAAGCTTAAATTTGATAGCCTCACACCCATCATTTGACATTTGTGATAACATTTTTGACATTCATGAGGTCGTAAAATTTAATATAGTCTAAATAGATTAGATGAGATTAAATTTGACAGCCTCACACCCATCATTCGATGTCCATGAGAACATTTTTGACATTCATGAGGCCATCAAATTTAACATAGTCTAAAATTTCAATCCTAGTGAAAGGATGTCTTTATCGACCCTTTAATGGAACCCTTCACATAATTTAAAATGAAAACTTAGTATAATGGCTTTGAATCTATGTTTTTATTAAGCTTGAGACTTATTTTGTGTGCATCTTCATAGATCAAATGGCTCATGTTTCATCATAGGATTTGATTCGAAGGTGTGAAATGGGTGAAGTCTTTTCAACCAAATGAGTCATAAGGAAGGTGACCAATTAGAAAAGACTTCACAAATTGAGATCAATGGACCATGCTCGCTCATAGATCTAATCAAACAGTGCAAAATGAAAGAAACTTTCAAAGACTAATGACTAGTTTCTAAAAGGACTTTTGTAGGAGTAACATGAGTGAATTTATGAATTCACCACCTCTACCATTAAATCTATGAAAAAACCTATTTTACCAACATAAAGCCCTAATTCTTGTTTAATTGAGCCATAATTACTTTCAAAAGAACTAGAAACACTCATTGAGACCATGCAGTCTAAGGGAAATTAACCAATTGAAGGAATATGGCCACTACAAAACAACAATGAAGAGATGAAGATGAGGTTTATTTGTTTGCCAAAAATGAAGGAAGACATTACAAAGACAGAATCAGATGTGGGAGCCTTAAATAATGGTATGAAGAACTAGTCAAAAATCTTCTTTGCAATCCACCTTCTACAATGATTGGCTCCCAATGAGAAATGAATTGATACAGTTTAGATGAGATATAAATATCTCATGGAAATCTAGTTGTCAGGACTTCACTTCATAGCTTCCAAACCAAAGGTACTCCATTGTGTTGATATCGTAATTCCTATGTTCATTGATTGTAGAGTAAATGAAAACTAGATAATTAAGGAGGGTACATCAAAGAGGGTTGCTTATATAGATCTAGTATATTTTAAAGGCTATTATAAGCTTCCCAAGACTCACATAAACCTCCCTACAATCAAGTAATGGACCTCTAAGAATGACTTAGATAATATCTTAAAACCATGATTAGATAGAGGAACTCATGTAATGAGAAACCATGATGGTAAAACCCCAATTATAAAATTTAAGGAAGGGATTAGAATCATCATGAATTTGTTGAATAGGGATTTTAGAGTAGAAATAACATCCTATGTTGACCCCAGGTGGGTGTCTTATGTCTATTTCATGATAGAAGAGAAGATAACTCCACCTATTGGAGAAATTATAAGTATCCATCTAGGGAGATAGTTTAATGGAGTTAAAAGGAAGACAAGCCAACTGTTCACAATGATGTTTTATTTATTAGATACCTTCATGTCCTCAACCTTCTTCCATATCATCATTAATTGATCCTCTCACAGTAAGATTACCATTACTCCAAATTACACATATTCAAGTATAGAGACCACATGCAATTTAGTTTTGATTGTATATATCCCACTCTAGTTGGGATAGTTATTGGTTGTCCAATGCCCAGGGTTCCCCCCCTCATTAAGCAATTTTTAGATCCCATTGGAAATATTTGGTTATACTTAGACTGCATAGTCATTATGATTAAAGGAAGCAACTACATAAGGCACCTTATAAACATCAACTAGGTCCATATGACCAATTATACACAAAGGAAACCAAATTTGAAGAAGTGTTAGCTAGGTTTAAGGGGTGTGGATTTAAATTTAAACATAGATTATAGAGGAAAGAAAAAACATTGAGATAAATATGTAAAATTATTCCCTTGATATACCACCTCTTAACTTCCACTTTGGGTCCACCATAAGTGCCCCAAGGTCCACCTCAGCAACAATAACTACCTTAGCATCAAGCACCCAAAATTGAAGGACTTAGTGAACGAAAGATGGAACATAGGCCAAGAGAGGGACCCTCTACCTCATCTATACCTCAAATACCCCCTTTCCCTATGGAATACATTGATATGGTTGCCTTGGAACCTTATGAAATAGTGGATGAGATCTTCAAGAAACTTGTGGGTATATATGGGTTAGACAAAGAAGGAGATGAAGATGAAAGATCCATAACTAAGGTGGTACTAATTGAAGGTCCTCAAGCTAAAGAGATAGATAAAGGAAAAGGTTTTGCCTTAGATTTGGTTCTTATGTCTAAAATAAAAAGAAAGATAGATATGGCTTTGGTGCCTAAATCCTCCAAGAAACCCAAGTGGATTCACCTAAGAAGTGAGGTAAACTTGTTTAGTGATGAATTTTCCATACATGGACCTACCATCCCTAATTGGTTCATCTATGGGAAGTTCTAAAAGATACACTCTCATACACATTCATGGGCTTTGACTAGCATTGTCAATGTTGAAGTTAATGATGAAGTTTAGCCCCAGATCTTAGAGCTCATGAAAGAGCAGGAGGAGAGGAGAATGATTGAGACTGCTAAGGAGAATAAAAAAACATAAAAAAATTAGGGAAATCAAGTAGGTCTGGTCTCAAAACACTAGAAGCTTCAAATCTTTCAAAAGTAGAGCCCAAGTTACAATCTAACCTTGACATAGCTACACTAGAGAAGGTTACTACCAAGAAAGTAACTATTGGAATAGAAGAAGTCATTTTTCAAATAGTGAAACCATTTGTATAACTCACTCCAATCCAAGGATAGGTAGTAGGGGAGCACCCCATTCATCAAGAAGATATTGAAAGTCTGGTGCAAGCCTAGCTAGCAATGGCTATGGTGGAAATTTAAGGAATAAATAAAAGGATTGTGAACTTGGAGAAAGAGAAGAAATACTTGGAAGCATAAGTCTCACTATCAATTCCAGAGGACCTATTGAAGATGTTAGATAAGTACCTCTTAGATTCCTTTGAATGATTAAAATCCATTAAACTCAAGCTTAATAACTTCTAACTTCAAGCCAAGAAGACAAAAACATTGATGCAACAATGGCAAGAAACCAAAGGCTAGGTGACAGGATTGATCAAAGTGCACGTCACCAAGCAACTCTTGGATTTCAAGATCATTTAAGAAAGGAAGTTGAATGCCCTTTAATGGATCCTAATAGATCAAATATATGAATTAAGTTCATAGTATAACAAGGCCAATGACTTCATAGAGGAATATAAGGACTTAGTGAACATAATTGAGAAGTTACTAGGAGCTTTATTGGTGACCCCTTCTTAACCTACTACCATTGGCCTAATGCATGACATGAAATTCTAGTAGGGAGTCCAAAACTTCATCCAAAGCATCAAGGATGAAATCCAAGGCCAATCCAATAAGTATAATTCAAACGTCCTTAATGTCATATTTTCCATAGGAGAGAAAATAATAGGAGCAAGGTGCTTATAAGAGGTCACCATCAGAAGTGACAAAGAATATGATACATTGGTTGAACAAGAAGAATAGATATGATGAAACCCATGGTGAATTTCAATCAAATCAAAGAATAATACACTAGGGTGAAAGATTTCCTTCATCCTAAGTGATCAAGGGGTCCACCATCCCAAGAGCAAAGTCAAGATTATTCTTTTGTAAACTATATATGCTAGTTTGTTAGCATATATTAATCTTTTAATCTAATAGGGGCCTAACATCCATATGTACTATATAATTCTTTGTAAAATGATATTTGTCCTTAACTCTTGTAAAATTTTGAAAGAAAGATGACTGGTACACTGCCTATGTCTTATATAAATAGACAAGTGTTACCATTTGTAAAGGGGAGGGTTTTGGAGCAATTTTATATGAGAGCAATTAATACAATTAGAATTCTACAAATATTGTCTGGTGTTGTGTTATATTATTTTTTTCTCTCTCAATTATAGGTGGATGTCTTAGATTTTATAGGTTCTTGGATAGATGAGCTATACTTCATGTTCATGAGGTTTCTAGTTTGTGATGTGCTAGACTAGTTGAAGGATTCTAAGTTTACTTCATTTTATTTGATTTTCATTTGAATGTTCTTATGAAATTTAGATTAACATAACAAAATCTTTAAGTAATATTGAATTTTACTCAGGATCTTTAGTTTTCCTTTGAATCTTGCCTGATCTTTGGTGAAGCTTGGGCTTATGCTATGTTGCATCACTAATTGGTTAAATGTATGATTAAATTGAATATAACTTTATCATTATGTTTGAGACTAATGCTTCCAATCACATTTATTTTTCTGATTTACCCTAAATTTTGCTTCATTTTTATCAATGCTTACTTTAGTTTAAATATAACTATAAATATTCACTTAGATTAGCTTAGAGTTATAAATCTTGACCAGGAAGACTATAAGACTACAAAGACTTAGACCCTGGTGGCTCCCAACCACCACATCAAAAAAAATTTGTGGGTATCTTTCATTCATTTCTAACTATTCCACCATAGACAAACTACTTGTCACAAACTATAACTCATGCCTTGGATTCTTATAATCCTAAAATGAGAAGTGTTCATTAACACTAAGGAACACTCTGTGGAGTAATTGGAAGCATCAACACCCTAGTACTCTATTATAATCATAAATATTATGTTAGTTAAATCCTTTTTAAATAGGTATACTCATAATTCACATAAACCCCTTTAATGGGAGGGAGTGATACAGGTTGACATTCAAATAAATTTTTTAACACTTTATATGAATTTCTATCAAGTTAGTAAATTATCTTCTTATAGGAGCTAATAACACAATATGTTGAGTAGGTTATAAAATTGCACTCAATATTATCTTTATATCATTATTATTTTCACTTAGATTTACCTTTTATGGTGGCTTAATCTAAGCCTTCGTATTATAATTATAAACTTGATTGGTTACATATTTTAGCTTATTTTTTATCGATAAATTAACCTCTCTTTCTTTAACCATGTGACATAAATCATCATATGAAAGAACCCTCTAAAACATTATAGATTCATGTAGAGGTGAAATCAAATTATATTTTATTATGTCTTGAAACTCCTTATCTACCATAGTATTCATCATCTTAGATAACATGGTCATATAGTGTAATACATACTCTGTAGTAGGCTCATTAGACTCTTGTTTGATATTTATAATCGAAGCATATGAAATCTTTTCACTTATGTTAATGGAAAAATGTGTAAGGAACAAATCTTTCAAAGGATTGAATGCATGAATTGACTGATGTTATAAATCATAAAACCATATCATAGAATACTCTTTTAAACTTCTAAGAAATAAATTGGTAAAAAATCTAACATTGGACACAGTCCAAAATTGCTATGTGAAAACATCTCAAATGTTGCTCGAGGTCACCTTTTACATCATACAACATAAATTTAGGTTCCACAAAACTATTTGGGGTATAAGATAGGTTAAAATATGTTGAGCCAATAGAGTATTTAGTAAATTCTATGAGTCAAGTGTTTGAATTGGTATATAGCACCATATTCCTAGTATTTCATTAGCTTTCTTGTCTAACTCATAAGGTTATTCCCGTGAGATAAAGAATCATAAAATCCATTCAAAAATTTAGTGTACAACATAAAATATTTACAAAAGGGATAATAAAATCTAGTTTTGACAACACATCAATGTTTTTCTTAGAAAAAAGAGTCTTTTATCTCTCTATAGTCATTTAAAATACCTTTTCCACTCTCCAAATTTCTATTTCTTTGTTGTACTTTTTATAATAACTTTAAAATGTTATATTTCACTTTTTTAAGTCATAAAGGAAGACAAACTATAAAATAAGGAGTTCTTACTAAAAAATTGGTTACAATATGGTTATAAGGTAGTTATGCCTTCATAACCTATAAATATAAGCTCAAATCATTACACAAAGACTTTTTGATGTCAGAAGCTTTTTTTTTTTTTAATTCAAGAGAGAACTATATTTGCATGTCTTTAAAGAATCAATACAAGAGGATTTTGTAGAAATTTATGCAATAGAATTTTATTGAATGAATGGTATGTGTATATGCATTGATGCATTTTGATTATTTTTATTTTTCCCCTGTTAAAATATTATTATTCAATCATCAAGAGGTATGATATTTTTAATTTATAAATCTCTCAAAATATATATTGAGAACTTTTAATTAGGAAACCTTAGTGAAAGTGTTTTAACTTTTTAGGACCTAGTGACTATAAATCATATGTTTTAAAAGAGATAAGTATCATAAATTAGGTTAGAAATATGCAATAAATACAACCATCAATTTTTTATAGAATTTATTAAATTTAACCTTTATAAAAATAGTAATAAATAATTTGAATGAGAAATTAGTTAGAAAATGACTGAGATGGATGATCTGAAGGCTAAAAACTAAGGTAGATGTTGGTTTGTATGTCACAAATAGGACCCAGGTGTTAAAACCCCCCATGAGTAGTAGCACCCTAATTAGTTAGTAGTGTTTTATCTCCAATAATTTGAATAGAACCAATAGTGTTTGGTAGGGGGTACATAGGGTACTTAAACAAACAACTAGAAGGCTAGAAGGTTCATGGCTTCTATGGGCTACTAGAGATATATAGAGGCTATATGATTTACCATCTTTCACTAAGTTATAGAAAGACTCAAAAACTAGGTTAGGGCTAGCATGATCAAAAACATAAAGGATGTAAGTATCTCTAATGGGTATAGACATAGTAATTTCAGAAGCTAAGACTAAAAATCTACTTGCATACAAATTACATAAATGACAATGATGAATAAAGAGAGATAACAAGTACTATGTAAAATTAGAATAAAAAGAACTTTTATGCTAAATGAAATATGTTTTAGGAATTAAATACATTTTAAATCAAGGGTGAAAGAGCATTCCTAATATAATCCTAAGATAAATCTTTATTTTCAACACTATTATTTCCTAATAATGTAACTCCTTGGTTTAGCAAAAGAGGAAATATTTTTATGAAAATTGTATAGATTGTTTTGAGAATTTAGGATTATATTATGCAATGGGAAATGTTTAAAAATAAAGAATGACATGTAATTTAATATATTTCAAGAAATGAAAGATATTCTTAGCCACATACAAATTCAAGAAACTTTAGAAACTATCTTAGATAATTCCCTAAATAAGCTAAATCACTAAAACAATCAAAACCTAACATATATACTACTACAAAAAATAAGAATTTTAATTTGCATAGAAAATTTCCATAATATAAAACTCAAAAGTATTGTGTATACTTTCTACCAACTGATTGGCCAAGATAGGAAGCAATGAAGGAGGAGGATCAGGCTTTGTGTAAGCTGAGTCCAAACCAAGAGCCAAAAGCAGTGGAAGAGGTAAAAGAGAATCTGCCAACTAAGAGAGAGATAATATATGGATCACAAGAATAGGTGAATTTGAGTCTTGAATTAGATAATATAAACTAAAAATATTTAGGAGCACTATAGAGAGCAATGTGAATCACCAAGATGAACTATAAAGTAGTAGGGCACCCCCTATCACAATGAAAGCTAAGTGTGCCAAGAATGAACCAAGTAAGATTCAAGAAGGTAAAAAAGATTTAAGATCAATGATAAAGAGATAATATTAGAGAAAAAATTTAAGAGAGAGAGGAAAATTAATGAATAAGCACCATATAAGGTAACCCTAATCTACCAAAGGCCAAAACATGACCATTTCTAGTCATTTGGGCCAAACTAGACCCTTTTTTGCATGTTCTGCCTGGGCCACAACCTAAGATATGTATTTTATGAATTAAACATGTGGCATATTCTACATATTTCATACCTAAGCCATGATTTGGGTCAAAATGCCACTCTAGGTGGTCAACAGGCCTCTGAAAGGGCCTCAAGAGCCATCTAGAGGGCCTATTTATGCATGAAAGGGTAATAAAATGATAGGGATGTATAGGGGATTGATATATGAGGTGGGAAAGGTCCATGAAAGTGGAAAATGTCTCTCATTAAGATAAATAGGTTCATTAGTCTATGCATGAGCTGATGTGTAATCATAGGGAGGAGTAGGGTCATAAGAAGTACGATTACATATGCCCCTAAGGTATAAGTGTTTAGTGTTGAAATGAATAAGGAGTGTTGTGCAGTACCTAGAAACCACAAAAAAGTAAATGAAAACAAAAATTAAAAAGATAAAATAGAACATTACCTATATTTACTAGATAAGGATGGTGATGGAAGAAGTTAATAGTGTGATCCATAGGTGAGAGTGCAAATGCTATGTAATCCAAATCCAACTCTAGCTCCAGCTCTAGCTCTTAAAAAGAAGGGATACAATTAATATCAAATCAAATCATATAATCCAAAATGATATTCACTAGGACATCATCCCTAGTGTTCTCCCTATGAGGGATATGGGTAACCTAGACATCCTTAAAGAAGGAGATCAAATTGTGCACTGCCTTGAAGAGGGGGAGCAACTCAAAGCTAAGGATATACCAAGCACTAGTGAGTTGATACAAAGATAAGAGTGATTCAAATAATAACTACACATAGCATGCACCTAACTCATGAGTATCAATTAAGGCACTAATGATTATGTGATACTCAGTGGCATTATCTGTCTCACTAATAAGGAAGAAACTAGCTATAACAAGCTCATGGCCCCATAGAATATTGATAACCCAAGTCATAGTAGTAGGTCATAGGTTTCCCTAACTACCACTATCTATGTAAATCACAACTGAGAGGTGCACCATGATGGGGATTAAGGATGTAGGACTACCAATTGTCTAAGGGTTATCTCAAAGCAAAGTAGGGTAAACAAGTTGCATGAGGGAAACAAATGATGAAAAAAAGTCATAAACAAAGTGGTTGACCAATGCTAGCCATGGTAAGAAGTGACAAGGGAAAGTGGGAGGAAGTTTAGAGAAGATGAAGACTAGTCAACAAGATCAGAACAAGTTTTAAACTATTGCAACTAGCTAACGACCCCACCTATAACCATGGTAAAAAATAGAAAATGGGAGTTAGAATGGATCAACTATAAAAGATCATAAAAATGACTAACTAAAAGATGTATGGTAAACAACTTATATCCTTCAGGGCCCACAATATGGAGCACCATCTTCGGAGGTCAACAGGGACCCGAAAGGGGTCCCAATGACCAAAAAGGGATATAGTCCAAAAAAGCCTCAAATTAAAAAATTAAGGCCATCAATGCACTTTAAATGGGCCAAAACCCCTAAGAAAGAGGTCTCAGGATTTGAAATGCAATAGAGGGTAAAATACCCAAAAAGGGCCCACAAAAAGTAACAAAAAAGGCTAAAAAGAGGAAAAAGAGTGAAAGGTGAATTATTTTCACACTGATGTTCACTCTAAGAGAGCCTAAGGAGAGCCAATTAGCCACCAAATCCCAAGTAGAGAAAAAAAGTATGTAGGAGTATACCACAGGCACATAAGATGGTCTGGGTAAATCCTCTAATCAAAATTTTGTCAAAATTTATCTATTTTTTGGGTTTGGGAGGCCCAAAATCCATTTTGACTAAATATAAATGATTTAGTAGATGATTGGAATGGAAAAACTAGTCAAAATGACTAGGAGGCTAAGGGGAACACACAAAAAAAGATAATAAATCAAATTATGGTCCCAAGAGGGAGAAATGGAAAGCCTTAGGACTTCTCAAAAAAAAAATCCCTAGGCCATGGCCTTGTGGGGCAAAGTCTCAGACTAGGACACTACTAGGCCATGGCCTGGGCCATTTCTAGGCTATATCTTTGCCAAAAAATCCATGACCTAGGATAAAAGGCCCCAAAATAGGCCTCAGGGAGCTTAGGAAAGCCTAGAAAGGATCGGAATAGGTTGGAGGGAGGGTAAATAGACAAATAGCTCAAAATAATTGCTTTTTACTCCAATTTTCCTATTTCATGGCTAGTGATACTAATCCATTTTCCTATTACTTGGTTCTTTAGATATGCAGAGGGGTTAGTGTACTAGTAAAGGGAGAGCCTTCATAGGTGAGGTAGTATCCAACACACAAAGAGAGTTTCATCATGGTTTGTTAAGGAGGTTAATGCTATACCTATAGAGGATTAGGATCACCTACAAAGTGTAGTGCTTTAGAGATTGGTACACGTGCCTTCATTATATTACTTCAAGGATTTGGTAAATGTATTAGTGACCACATTGGTACCTAAGAGACATGTATTCTAGTTGGGGCCCAAACTAGAGGCCATCCTGAGAATTGAGGATGTCTACCAACTCAATGGGGTGGATAATATATGGAGGGAGATAGAGCTTCCATAGGTGTAGGAAATAGTTCTAGTCGATCTCTATCTAGTAGGACCTTGCTAAGAGCAAAAAGACCATGGAGTACAAATCACATAACTATTACTAGGGGTTCCACCACTATAGATAGTGATCACAAGCACTATGGTTAGGAAGCTCTATGTTAGCTAGAGTATGGGGAGACTACCACTATCTTAGATAGGAGTCATCTAATGAGTAGAGGGAAGACAAAGATATGTGTGGGGCTAATATATCTTGGGTGGAATATGCTAGAAATTATATCAAGTTTGGTGCACAAGGGTAGGAGTATTGACAAATCCAAACATACTTCTATCTTGGGCTTATAAGAGACTCCCATTGACACAATTGAGGACACCATAGGGCAACAAGGCATACCCTAAACTAGAGGAGGGCAATTCATGGGCCATGCAATTCATAGATAGGGTTAGGCCTATGTAGACCACCTTAGATTAGGATGTAGTGGTTAGCTATACCCAAGATCCATATAGATCCATGGTGTGGATAGAGGATGTTAGGGTGAAGATCTATTTAGAATAGGAAGAGTTCTGAGGTCCATAAGGGCCATACCATCATCCAAAGAGATAGGCTTTAGTAGTATAGGAGAGATGAACACAACCTAGGATAGTTAGGGCCAGACACAAAGGGAAACCAAGATAAAGTGAGGGAGTAAATTATGGGGAGAGGTATCCATGAAGAGGACCACCACCATTATGAGGATCATGACCTGCTAGAGGGCCATAGAGTCCATCATCATGACTAAGTAAGAAAAGTGAATTTCCTAGATAATACTTTATCTTTTGTACTCATCCTTTAACAAGAGATGATATGTGACTAAAATATGAACTATATGTGTGTGTATAAGAGACAAGCCTAGCTATAATAGGCCCCAGGTGGACCTACTACTAAGGGATCTATTCCCTGATGTGGTAAAAACACCACTCATGGAGAGGGTGCCACATCTACCAGTGGGGGTAGAGCCACATACTCACTTCTGGTAAGAGGGTATATAAGTATCATTCAATATATAAATATCAAAACACTAGATACCATGGCTAGAGGTAGAGTCAACATGGTATGAGGTAGTCACGACATGGCATGAGATAGCATAGCATGAATTAAGGCATAATTAGAATAGAGTTCAAGATAGATCGATTATGGGTTGAGATAGTCCAAAATAAAACTAGATGATCAAAGGCACTTGGGGAGAGGGTAGACTATTTGGATGCCCTAGAGGAGACTATGGTTTGACTATTTGAAAGGCAAAGATTGAGATCTCCACCTAGAACAGGGCTACCATAGATAGATCCCAATCATAGGCTAACTAGGATAGTATCATATATGTACCAAACATGTGTTAGTTGTTATCACTTTTATTTTCATATTTTGAGGAGATGTCAAATACTCATCCATGTGGCACAATAGAATCACCTCTAGGCTTGTGGGTAGCCTAAAGAATGAGGTAAATCTCTAGATAGGGCTAGCTCCTTTGAAGTACCACTTTGGATTGCAACTACTACTAAACTTGGTGGATGAAAAATTAGAAGGATAACTAAAATCAAATTAATCTAAGGGAGGTGATACACAAAATAACATTATTACATAACCATATGCATATTACACTTGAAATCAAAAGACAAACTAAAAATGCACTTCTCCAATCTTCATCTTCTCACATCAATGCTGCATTATGTGGTTATGGATGAATGTGAAAAGCTAGGAGAACTAGACAAGAGGTATATGAGGTAAATAATGAATATAATAACTCACTTAAACAATGGACATCTCTTGGAAAACTTCACATGCCCTACAAAAAGAGGCTGCAAATAGGTGAAAGAATAGAACAACATACTAAAGAATCCATAGTTTTCACTAAGAAAGATTCATCATCCAATTGAACACACTAATAATAGTCATAGAGGAGGTAACAATAAGATATCTAATTGATCAAAATTTATACATTTTATTACTACTTCTCCATACTCACATGGAGCATAGAATACAATGGCCAAAATGGCTAGTTCTTATAGAACTTGAGAGAGAAAGAAGAGAAAGAAGTCTAATGGTCAAAAAGACACTTTTTAAGATGATAAAATCAGTTATTTTTTCATTATAAGATTATTTGGTATGAACCATGCAAGGTTAGGAGCTTAAAATGTCAATCCAAGTCACAAATGTTATGAAAAGTGGCAAGAAACTCCTCATTCTGGCTCAAAAAACTACCTACATGATTATCACTATTTTAATGCCTTATAACTGATTGGGACTAGGTATGATAATTATAATCAATATTAAGGACATCATACATTACTATCCATGCATTTTTTGTATGCCTAGTTATTTAGAATCACTTGGAAAGGAGCAATCATCATCTGATGTCTAGAAAACTACTCTTCCATGAAACATGCACACTTGGCCTCAAAATTACCATTAGTTTCTCATGAAAATCCATGGGAGGAAGTGAATAAAATGTCTCAATTCCTTACATATCTTTATAATCATCAAGGACACCTTAAAAATCTATCCACTTGAAGTTTTCACACTTCTCCCTAACTTGTCCACTATGCCAATTTTGAATGGCTGAGTTGAAGCACCTAGTTTGGACACTTAAGACTTCATCTGGAGTATAAAATTAACATTAGGGGTTATCTCAAGTCTATATATTCCTCTTAAAGTTGGTTTCACCTTCAAACTCTTCTTGTAGCCTGTACAACACAAAAAATGGTAAAAAATACATTTTTTTCCATGTCTATATAAGTTCATATAACTCATCCTAGTGGGAAGTAGATCGAGTGAGTATTATATAGGGTTTAAAAGTTTTCATGGACAAACTAATTCATTTGTGTGCATCTCCAACCTTGTTTCCACAAACTAGTCATAGGCAAGGGTTTGCAAGGGTTTTAGCTTATTTTCACTCTTAAGATTCATTCATAAAAATATAACATCCAACCTATAGAAAAATTCCACAAACATGCCCTTTAATACTCAGATAACATCATTGAAATCCCTTGGCACCATGCAAATCCTCATGAAATATATGAGTGCTCAAACTTGTCCTATCGAGCTTGTCTCCTTTATTCCAATAGGCCTGAAGGGTTTCTGAGCCAAAAATCACTTCTCCAAAGTTTATTTTGCATTTTTTAAGATTAGAAACATATATTTATACCCCATTAACATTTTCAAATTAATTATAATTCTTTCCAAATATTATAATTTAATGTGACTCATCATTTGAAACTAAGCCTAGTCATGTTCATGTAGGTCTAACTACAACTTAAGGTCAAACTAGCCTTTGATGGCTTTTCCTTTCCTCCTGATAGCCCCAAGACACCTAATTAAATCCCATAAAAAAATTTAGATGCATTTTAAATCTCACCTATTTCTAGAATTGATAGTGACTTATCATTTAAGTATTTAGGCATGTTCATGCATAATAGGTTTGCTTGCATTCTTAAGAGGTTTAGACCTCTCTGTTTAGTTTCATCTTTCGGTGAGGTTTTTTCTATGTTTTTTATATGTAACTCAACTTCTCATAACCTTTTTAAAGTTACCATGGCTCCTGGATTGATACTTTGCCTTACTCACCAAAATCTATCAATCTTGGTATAAGGGGAAGTACCCCCTATCTGAGATAAAATAAGGGGCACTTCCCATGTTTTTCTAGGAAAATTTTATATTATATAGGATTCATCAAGTATTAATTATTTCCTCCACAAAATTTTATCATTTAACTCTAAGCATATATCCTTCAAAAGTTTCAAAACTTAAAACCAAACTCCTCACATAATAGATTGTGTAGGGTTTTGACTGTGTATGCTTTCTTTTGAGATCCTTATTTGAATTTTAATGATTTTACCATTTATAATTACATTTTAATATTTCCTTAATACTATCTAAGATCCATTTTTATGTGTTTGGATTCATCTATCTCATTTCATGCACTGCCAATGCTTATACTATGAAACCAGTTCACTGTCAACCACCATTACAACTAATTATAAGTACTTATCAGACCTTATGTAGGTTCATTTCACATTTCCAAGGGATTTTTGAGGTTATAATGGTCTATATGGAT
The DNA here is from genome assembly GCA_037957365.1 of Torreya grandis. NCBI lineage: Eukaryota > Viridiplantae > Streptophyta > Pinopsida > Cupressales > Taxaceae > Torreya > Torreya grandis. The sequence goes on along the minus strand of JARHVA010000578.1, from coordinate 3,624,193 downwards.
ATTTTTAAGTTCACTTCATCAGTCCATTGGGCTTATACCCTTCACATGCATTTCAATTTGATAGATTGAGTCCTTACCTGAGTGATCCTTGTCTCCATGACCTTTATCTCAACTGAGCCTAGTCATAGTTTGAATTAATTCTCCATTTAAATATGAAAAAAATAACCAATTTATATCCTCCCAAACATTTTCCTCAACTTATATTCATTTATCACACTCCAACCTCACTCCTTAGTCCATTGCTTGTACCAATCATAACCTGGTTGTAGGTTATAAATAGGGCTTTATGGGGTCTAAGTAGGATTTGTTCACCATGATTAGAGCATATTAGGTCTACTAAGACCCTAATGGTTATGATCATATTATATTTTATCAAGTCCACCTTCTCCTTAACCCCTCACATGTACCCTATGTTTCAAAATTGAGTCTTTTCCTATTGATTGAGATAGTTTGCCTTTTGACTATTGTAGATGCATTTCTTGTGTGAATTTGCCTTGAATTCAATGGACATAACCCTCCTTAAATTTTTAATTTCAATTACAATCTCTTTAGGCTTGTTTTTATCTTACACAAACTTTAGTAATCATCTAGGCACCACATTTTGCTCACTGTCTACTTTTTTTTCGGTGTAGGTGATCATTTTAAATGCAAGGGTACCTATAAGTGCCAAGGAGACTCAAAAAACACATATCAACTCCTTTTGATGCTTCCATCTAGCTCTCACATGTTTTTTTCCACCGTCACAATCATCCAAACATGAAATCATGGTTTGAAATTGTGACATTGGGTGGAAAGGTCTCTTTTGGGGCATATTCCTATAGATTTTACTAATTGATTTTAGTGGTTTTAGGGGCATCTTTGAGATTCTAAAATATTTTCTTCCTTTACTCATTATTCCTCCATCTCTATAAATATCATTTAATCATATGGAGATAGAAAATAAAGTCATTATGATTTACCAAAGTATTGGTAACATTTGTGTATAGCATTGGCAAGAAAGCCTCAAACCTCTATTTTCATTTTTTAGGGACTAAACCCCTGTACATTATCAACTCATGTTAGAAAGTGATTTATACTTTCATGTTGTAAATTGACACTCCAAATAAAATTTTCATGTTTCATATATCATGATATTATTTCCAAATAAGGTTTTTTTATTTCAATAATCCCCTACGAAGCTTCAGACCTCTGCTAGGGCCACCTGTAGATGTTGATTCTCAATACATAGATAGTAGGTCTATGTGTAGACAGTGAGCATGATTTTTCCTTAAAATGTTTCTTTATCCTAAATTTGTTAAAATGGAAACCTAAAGATTTTTCAAGGCTCAAAATAATAGTTCACACCGCCCTTTCAACATTTAAGAACTTCCATGAAAGCACCTAGAGATGAGCAAAATGGTGGGAGACTATGCATGACTATGTTAGTTGATTATCATATTCCCTCACTCACCCTTTGGAAGATTTGATTTCTTTTTCATATATTTTGGATCATGATTAACATATTTAAATCATACGTAGGATCTCCAGATAAACTAGGGAAAAAATCTGCAAAGAAGAATAGAGAGATGGAAAGCAAGCACAATATTGCAGATGAAAAATAGGAAACTCTGCCGAAATGGCTCTATACCAATACAAAATAATGAGAATCCTTAGCTGGAATATTAGGGGGCTAAATAGCATATACAAAGTATATTTAGTTAGGAATTTTGTCAGAGAGCAAAAGTCAGATTTCCTTCTGCTCCAAGAAACCAAAATGAGTAAAGAGAAAGTAGAACAGATCAAAGATTTTAAAAATTATACTATTAAGGCGAGTAGCTCCGAAGGTGATTCAGGGGGAACCATGATGCTATGGAAAAAAACCAATATTCTGGTTCGATTCTGATGGAAAGTAAAAAAAAATTGGCTATTAAAATAACTAGTTTTGACCAAAAGGAAAGATGGTATGTTGTAAATATCTACGCTCCCAACATCAAGAACCAAAGGAAAAAGGTCTGGGAAACCATCTCAAATCTCACAAGTAAAGATTATTGTGGGTGATGGATTATTATGGGAGATTTTAATGTTCCTCTCTATGATTATGAGAAAAAGGGTGGTAACACTATTCAAATGGAAGGGAGATTTGATCTCTTGGAGTTTATAAGTAAAGAAGGCTTTATGGATGTGGAGCTGCAAGGAATACAGTATACTTGGAGCAATAGGAGACTTGATAATGAGTGCATACAGGGCGAGCTTGATAGGGCTCTCATTTCCCCAGACTGGACTAAAGATTACACTTGTAAGTTGGAAGCTTGCCATAGAATAGGCTTGGATCATTTCCCTCTTATTTTCACAGTTGTCAAAATGAACCTAAAAAAGAATCATCTGTTCATATTTGAAAAGATGTGGATGCAGCACCCACAGTTTGAAAGCAAAATAAAAGAGTGGTGGAATATACCTATTGAGGGAGCAGCTCTCTTTAGAGTTGCTTCCAAGCTCAAAAATGTTAAAAAGGAAGTTAAGAAATGGAATAAGGAGTGTTTTGGAAATATCTTTGAGAAAAAGAAGACTATTAAGGAAGAAATTAGTAGAATTCAAGGAAAAATTCAGCAAAATGGTTATACTTCTGACTTCTATAGAGAAGAAAGTGAACAACTGGTTCAATACCAAGATATTATAACTAAGGAAGAAACCTATTGGAGACAAAGATCTAGGGTGCAGTGGTTGAAAGAAGGAGACAAAAATACAAAGTTTTTCCATCTTTCCACCCTGAAACACAGAGCTAAAACTCATATTCAACACTTGAAAAAAGGAGATCAGAAGATAACAGAGGAAAAGGAAATAAAGGAGGAAATGATTTCTTTTTTCTCCTCCCTAATGAAGGCTGATAGAAACATCAACTTGAAAAGTTAGGATGATATCCTACACGTGGTTCCTCCTTTGGTCTCGAAGGAGCAGAATAACATGTTATGTTGCATACCTAAGGAGGAGGAAATCTTCAAAGCGGTTAGATCTCTAGGAGGTGATAAAGCACCTGGACCAGATGGGTTTCCCATGTTCTTTTTTCAAAATCTCTGAAAGCTAATTGGCAAAGATGTCAGTAATGCGGTGAAGGAATTCTTTGGAGCCAAATAGATGCTGAAGGAAGTTAATGCTACTTTTCTGTGTCTGATTCCAAAAAAGGTTGGTGCTGATAGTCCTAATCAGTTTAGACCAATTAGCTTGTGTAATTCTCTCTATAAGATAATATCCAAAGTTCTAACAACTAGATTAATTTAAGTGATCCCATCGATAATAGCTGATCAGCAAAATGGATTCATTCTGGGCAGACAAATCCTCAATTCTGTAATAACGGCGCATGAGAATATTCACTCGCTATTCAGCTTAAACAAAGAGGGGTTCATAATGAAAGTGGATATTGCTAAAGCATATGATAGGGTGGATTGGTTATTCCTTTATAATAGCCTTATTGCCTTTGGCTTTGAACAAAGAGTGGTTGATATGATCAAGCAGTTGATATCTACTACTTCTATTGTTGTGTTGGTAAATGGGAGTTCGTCTCATTTTTTCAATCCGTCAAGGGGATTAAGACAGGGGGATCCTATTTCCCCTATTCTATTTATAATTATGGCTGATAGTATGGGGTGATACTTAGGGTACTTAGTTTGTAAAGGTTTATTTAAGGGCCTGAAACCCTCTTCACATCCTTTAATATGTTCCCATGGTCAATTTGTTGATGACACCATCTTCATGGGGCAATCTGAAGTCACAGAAGCTAGAATTTTAAAGGAAGCAATAAATTTATATTCCTCTGCCTCTGGACAATTGATAAACTAGAAAAAAAGTACAGTATTCTTTACTAATACCCCAAGTCACAGACATAACAAAATAGCAAAAATCTTTGAATGCTCCATAGGATCTTTTCCTTCCTCTTACCTTGGTCTCCCTTTTGGGATGAAAGTTCCTAAAGCTTTCTGGGAAGGACTAATTAACAAATTTAGTAAGAAATTAGCAGGATGGAAAGGTAGTTTTCTAAGCCAAGCTAGAAAGCTCACCCTCCTTAAAGCAAGTCTACAAAGTATACCCACGTACGCTTTGAGTCTTTTCAAAATCCCTACTAAATTTGTTGAAGCTATTGAAAAAATTCAGAGAAACTTTCTTTGGCCAGGTACTGAGGAGAAAAGAAGAATGCCTTTAATAGCATGGGATAACATCTGTAAACTTGTTACGGAAGGTGGACTAGGAATAAGGAAAATTAGAAGTATGAACACAGCTCTCTTAGCTAAGCAGGGTTGGAGGGTTTATCAGGAAAATAAAGAATGGAGCAAAATATGGAAGCACAAATACTTATTTAAGGCAAAGTCGCTCCCTAAATTCTTTTCTAATCCAGACATCTCCCATCCTTTGGCCATATGGGGAGCAGTCCAGGGGACTAAACAGGTTTTAGAAGAAGGAAGTTCCTAGAAAATTGGCAATGGTAATAAGGTGAAATTTTGGGAAGATATTTGGTTAAAAGGAAAATCTTTGCAAGATAAAATCCAAGATAAAGATGTTATAAACCATTGCAAGCAAAGAGTGGGAATAATGGTTAACCAATACTGGTAGAACAACTCCTGGGTGAACCTTACTGACTATGATCAAGATTTCAAGGATATTGAAATATCCCTAAATGCAATATCTCTATACCCTAATCTTGAAGATAAGATTGTTTGGCACAATGAGTTAAGCGAACAGTTTAAAGTTTCTTCCATTTTCACTTCAAAGGGAAATGGCAACAAACCGCTGTGGATGAAGGCCTGGATTAAGGGGCTCATCCCTAAAATCAAAATCTTTTTCTAGACCCTTCTCCAAAACAAAATCTTAACTTTGGACAATTTACAGAAAAGAGGAATATATATTGTGAACAGGTGTATCCTTTGTAAGAAGGGTCTTGAAGATAGAGATCATTTGTTTGTAAAATGTTCTTACACACAGCTAGTCTGGAAAGAAATTTTCAATATGTGGGGTATTGCATGGATCCATCATAAAAATGTGGAATTATCTCTTAAAAAGCTGGTACTACCCCTCTAAGAATTCTAAAGCAATTTTTTAATGGAAACTTACTCTTCCCCATATTTGGTGGGGAATATGGAAGGAAAGAAATAACTAAATCTTTAGAAATAAAGAGCTTCCTGGATGGGTGGTAGGACAGAACATCATTAGAGCTATTAAGGAGAATTTTTTATCACAAAAGAATCCAAGCTCAACCTTCCAAGTGGATGAGCCCTTAAGTATGAAAAATTATAAAGGTAAACTTGATAATCCCAGACTAGGAGTTACATGGAATGCTCCTCCTCAAGGGTGGATCAAAGGAAACTTTGATGGAGCTGCTAAAGGGAATCCGGGGAATGCAGGTTGTGGTGGTGTCTTGAGAAACCATACGGGAAAGGTTATTGATGCTGTTGCAATCCCCATTGATAAATAAAATTTTCACATTGCCGAAGCTACTGCCGCCCTTCAGACCATCAAAATAGCTATGGATTTGGGATATCCCAAATTGTGGCTTGAAGGGGACTCACTGAACATCATAAATATTCTTAACAATAAAAATATTGTGTCTTGGACTATAGAGGCTATGGTAATAGAGATGAAAAACTTAATAATTTTTTTTGATAAAGTGACTATAACCCACACCTATCGCGAAGCCAATGGAGTTGCAGATTGGTTAGCAAACTACGCAGTCCGGACAGGTCAAAAAATGAGGTGGCAGGAAACATTAGAAAAGAAGGTGGAACTGAGGGCACTCATTCTTCATGATACAACTCATGCAAAGGAGGGAACGATTAGACTGTTATAGTAACATAATGAGTTGAAGAAGTGGTTTCGTGGGGAAAGGTTTTCAATCATTAAAGAGGAAGGCTCTTGAAAGTGGAAGGCTCTCGAGGACCTTGAACATGCCCAAACATAGCTGACTCTCAAATCAAACTGGCAGCAAGCAGGATCATTGTAAAGTTCACATTAACTGGGTTTCCAAGGAAATGAGTATGGCTCACAAAAAGAAGGGAGAACCAAGGAAGCAGGAGCCCAAAAACTATGACGAATGGAGAGAGAAACAAGATGTCTGGAGAATCCTGCAGAAAGGAAAAGTCGTGAACTATATGGAAAAGCTCCATGGGTCAAAACCGCATATCACTACGGCCTTTTTCAAAAATTGGATTGATGAAAGGGTCACATTACATGGTATAATAGTGAACCTTACAGAGGATTTTATAGCAGAGGTTACAAGGTTGCCTACGGATGGACTTAAATTCTCCAAGCAGACAAGCATTTCGAATGAGGCCTTTTGTAAGTTCCCCAAGATGGATGTGGAAGAGCAGAAGCTGGTCAAAAATGGATATTTCTATGAATTGGAACAGATTAAGGGGATATGGAGGGATGTCTTATGCTGTATAAGGGAGTATTTCATCCTAGACGGTAGGAGCAAGAGAGTGCATAAATTCCACTTTGTCTTCCTTAATCATTTTAGGCACAAGGTAAGACTGTCTTTTCCCTTTTACTTGCGCTATTCTTTGGTCCAAAGTTTATTTGCTCACAGGAAGAAGGAAACGCGTCCTATCCTGCATGAAGGCCTAATTCTGTTAATCGAAGGCTACTGCAAGAATAAAGCTATGGTTAAGAACCCTAACCAGGGGAAAAATCAGGAGTCTGGGAGCAGAAAGAGTGATATCGTAAAAGGGAAAGACAAAATCAAGTTCTTTAGTGCCAATAATCAGAATGTAGAAGAAGATACAGAGTGGGAGAGAATTGATAAACCCAGGGAGGAAAATTTGGTGGAAGAAGAAGGAACTGAAAGCTGGAATACAAATTCAAATGAGGAAAAAGAATGTCAAGAGAAGAATGAGACAGAAGGAGTCAGCAAAGAGGAGGAATCTGAAAATAGTAAAGAAGAAATAGAGGAAAATTAGAAAATGTCAGAGGAAGATATTGTCCAGGATGGCCCGGTTGAGGACCCAGTTTCAAGAAATGAAAAGGAAAATACAGTTCAGGATGACAATCAAGAAATGGACATGGAAATTCAAATTGGAACCAAAGAACAGTATCAAAGGGGCTATGAGGATCACTTTGAAGAAGGTGGGAATAGTCCCAATAAGAATTCTGAGGAATGGAGAGAGAAGGGGCAGAACGATGGTATGCACACACCTATGAGTTGGGTTAATTGCAAAGCAGAGGCTTCTCTCCAATTTGATTCTTGGATGTGTAAGGAGATTAAGGATCTCAAAAGGAAAGTGGAAATTATGGAAGATAACTAGAAAGCTTGCATGGAACAAAATTAACATCATGGAAAAATAGATAAGAGATATCCCCGTCAAGCTCAAAGATTACGAGAATAACCTTCGGGAACTCATTAAGGAGAATAGAACGAAAATGGAGGAAGTAACGTCCAATATTTGTGCTGCAGCTGTCAATATTGGAAAAAGAGTAAATGAGGAGACCAAATCCTTGGAGGGGCTGAGCAAAAGGATGAGACAAAGCTCTAGAAGGAAGGCTACACAAGAGGGAGCCAAGTTGGCGGCAACTACTACTCAGGACACAACTGTTGTGAAAGGTAAAGAAACAATGAAAATGATATTGGAACTGGAAGAATAGTCTGGTTCTTCTTATTGGTTATGTTTACTGGTACTATTCTCTGGTTTCTTTTTGTAATCTTCTGTCTATGGTGCAGCCAGATCTTTGTTAAATCTGGGTTTTGACTGGAGGTCTCTCTGGTGGTTTCAGGTCCATTTAAAACCTGTTTTTGCTACTTCTCTGTAGTAGTTTTTTAGGTTCTGCCTGTGGTCGTTGAGGCTTTATCTTTCATTCTTTGTACTTGGTTTTGAGGTCCCATCAAAACCTGATTTTACTATAGAAGGAGTTTAAAATCCTCAATAATCAAAATTAGTAGATAGATTTTATGGAATTTCCCAAAATTATGTAAAACCTATAAGGTGCACAAAATAGCTAGCATAAAAGTAAAGTCAACTTGCAAAGGATGGTTCATGAATCTCAAGAAACCATTATTTTAAATAATTATATTTAAATTAAAGTATATAATTTTAATTTAACCTCCCAAATTCATTTAATCTTAAACCTCATGAGCTATCCATACTGAGCAAAAACATAAAGGTCACTACAATGTGTCTAGAAAACCAAGAAATGAGTAGAATGGTTTTGGCCTTAAAATGGCACCTTCAAATCAAAATAAATGTGTAATTTAGCATGGGGAAGCTAAATATTCATTTCCTAACCATTTCCAATGTATCACACTTCCCAAGGAGGTCGTACAAGTGCTAAATTCACCTTTTCCTTCAAGAAAATTGCTCTTTTTTGAATAACCTATCAATTTTTATTTGGTTTCAGTTACTTAAGACTTCTTAAGACACACATCACATGAAATAATCCTTTGACACCTTCACATTTCCAAATAAACCCATACAAAGCATTAAATGCACCTTTTTGACACCTAAAATGACTCAAAATGACTAAAGGGACTAAGAAAACTAATGGCCAAGGCTAGTATAACATCAATTGATCCTGATTGACCTATAAAACACCTTTTGACATCCATATTACACCCCATATATACCTATAAAGTCAATTTTTACCTATAAGTGCCCCAATTTGACCTAAAAGTCAAATTTGGTCAATAGTAGTTTTGGAGACTGTGAGCCTAGGCTTAGAAAAAGCCATATGATGTACCTAAAGAAAAAACATGTATTTTTTATGATATATATATAATCATTTCTAATTATTAGCACATGTATATATTATTTTATGTGGGATGTGTATGCTTCATCTTATATAGACTACTATATACATGTGATTAGATAGTAGGAACTGCTAATAAAAAACCCACATGCACACACATATACAAACAACACAAAGGTTAGTCATACAAAAAGAGGCAAAAGGTTTGCCTTACCACCATAGGTAAATTTATCGAAGGTCCATGCAGTCCCTAGACATGAAACATCCTTAGGTGAAACCCATTGATCAGGTGTTGTAGGGGCTCACCTTTGAAGGTCAAGAGATGATAAGCCCTATTCTCTAAAGAGGCAATGATAATGAAGGGGAAAAACCACTTATGCACAAGTTTTCCCTTTTTTTTCTCCTTGTTAAATATGAGGATTATATCACCTACTTTGAATGAATGTAGGTGCACCAATTTGTTGAATTGGTGGTATTAATGGTGTTGATAAGCATGATTATGCTCAAGAGTGTTTATATGGTGTTTATCTAGCTACCTAAGCTTGGTGAGGCAAGTATCACATTCTTCCTCATCAGAGAGGGATACAAACATCTTAATCTCTAAATAAGGGATTAATACCTCCAAAATAAGAACAACCTTGGACCCATTTATGAGTGTATACGGGGTTTCTCCCATGGCCATTTGGAAGATATTTTGGTAGGTCCAAAGGGTAGGATAAATCATGAGATGTCAGTCATGCTTGTACTCAGAAATGGTACAAAAAAGTATCTTCTTCAAAGTCTTGTTTAAGATTTAGTGTTGGGGATCAACCAACAATAGATTACACTTGTGAAAGCAATAAATGCGGAAATAAATTAGATAGACAAGTAACTAGAATGAGATAATAGCAAGAACAAGAGATACAAGAAACCACCCTGAAAACTTGTATTAACAAACTCTTTACAAAAGGAATACATTGAAGAAACTTCTTTCTTCCACACCTCTCCTAGATGTATAGATCTCTCACTAGATCTCTATCCCTCAAGAGCTCTCTCTCTCAAGAACAATCAACTCCAACAAGCCTGGATTGATTCAATTCTGTACTATTCTTCAACATACCAATTCTTCTACAATACAATAAGCTAGGAAGATCTAATTCTACATATAGAATTAGGAGACTTGAGCATGCACTTCCAACAAACAGTTAAGCCTCTTGAACAAGGACTCTAAAAATAATATTACTAATAATAGAGACACGAGCTTAAGACTACAACTTAAACTCATCATGTAAACACTCACTTCTATCCTCAGAAATAGTTTTCTAGACACACAGGTAACTGACGCCGGTTCTTGCTGCTTGCCTATGACCACTGTCGGCCAACCCACTGCCGACGCCGGCACCTCTGCAACTACACCTGACCGACGTCGGTCGCTCCTAACCAATGCCGGTGTTTGTGTAGACCCAAAACTATAAAAGTGTGCTCCTTGGTGAAGCTTTTAGCTCCACACCCTAACAATCTCCCACTTGGAGATAAATAGTTGCACCAGTACCTGTACACAGTAATATCTTCTAGCTCCTCCATCTTCAACTCAATCATGAAGATTCAACTTCTCCTTTGTAACCGGCTTGGTTAACATATCAGCAGGATTCCTATCCGTATGGATCTTCTCCAGCTTCAACTCACCATCTTCCAATACCTATTGTATGAAATGGTACCTTAGCTATATGTGCTTTGTTCTTGAATGAAAGGCTGAATTCTTAGCCAAATAGATTACACTCTGACTGTCACTATACAATCTACAACTCTCATGCTCCCTACCAAGCTCATCCATGAACCGTGTCATCCATATCATCTCTTTGCTAGTCTCTGTGGCTGCAATATACTCTGCTTCTGTAGTTGACAAGGCAACAACCTTCTGCAACTTAGATATCTAGCTAACCACCGTTCCACCTACAGTGAAAACATAACCTGTAGTGCTCCTCCTACCATCCAAATCACCTACCATATCTGAATCTACATAGCCATGTAGAGAAGTATCTGAACCTCCATAGCATAAGTGCCTACTACTTGTTCTTCTCAAATATCTAAGGATCCACTGAACTGCTTTCCAATGTTCCTTACCTGGATTGGCCATATATTTACTTACCACTCCCACTGCTTGGGCAATATCCAGTCTAGTACACACCATTGCATACATCAAACTTCCTACTACAGAAGAATATGGAACCTTACTCATGTACTCTACCTCATCATATGAATTATGACATTGTTCTTTACTCAACTTAAAATGTCCAGCCAAAGGTGTGCTTACCAGTTTAGCATCTTGCATATTGAACCGTTTCAACACCTTGTCCACATAATCTTCTTGAGACAATATCAACCTGTGATTTTTCCTATCTCTCTTAATGCTCATGCCAAGAATTTTCTTTGCTGCTCCCAAATCCTTCTTAGTAAACGTTTGAGCTAATTTCACCTTAAGCTCAGAGATATCCTGCATGTGAGATCCTGCAACCAACATATCATCTACATACAACAATAGAATAATATATCTACCATTATCAAATCTCTTGAAACACATGCAATGGTCAGATTGACACCTACTGTAGCCATGCTCAGTCATAAACCTATCAAATTTTAAGTACCATTGCCTAGGAGCTTGCTTGAGGCCATACAAGCTTTTCTTCAATATGCACACTAAATTCTCCTTACCCTTGACCTCAAAACCTTCTGGCTGTTCCATATAAATTTCCTCATCCAAATCTCCATGAAGAAATGTTGTCTTAACATCTAGCTACTCAAGATGCAAATCCTCAAAAGCAACTAAAGACAATACAACCCTTATAGAAGTCATTTTAACAACAAGAGAAAAAATCTCACCAAAGTCAATACCTGGCTTTTGTGCAAATCCTTTTACCACCAATCTGGCCTTATATCTCATCTGTCCATTCTCACCTTCTTTCAACCTGTAAGTCCATTTGTTCTTCAGTGTTCTTTTATCTGCTGGCAATTCAACCAAATCCCATGTTTGGTTCTCTCTTAAGGACTCCAACTCCTCAACCATGCCACGCTCCCACTAACTCTTGGACTCCACCTATATTGCTTCTTCAAAACTCTCTAGTTCTCCACCATCAGTTAGCAATAAATAAAATAATGAAGGAGAATATCTAATTGGAGGCTTACTCACCCTTTCTGACCTCCTGATGGGTGTCTGAGACTTGTTCACAACATGCTGTCCACCCAAATTCTCTGACAGTGACCAACCTCGGTCACATCCAGACCTATTACTGGCTGATGTTGGTTCTACCTGACTGACCTTAGTTTCTGTACTGCCGACGTCGGTCTCTGTATGGCTGATGTCAGTTTCTGTCCTGCCGACGCCGGTTCTTACCCTATCGACGTCAGTCTCTGTGTTTTCCTACAAGTGATTATTTCTTTTTCCCATGAGCTCATATTGGACCTTTACCTCGTCTAATTCACCATTGCTCTGCTTAGATTAATTCAGCTTCCTTAGCTGATCACAATACATCACTCTTTCATTGAAAACAACATCATGGCTCCTAATTACCTTGTTAGTTTCTAGATTCCACAATTTGTAACCAAAATCATTTGAGCCATAGCCAATAAACGTGCACCTCATAGACTTAGCATCAAGCTTCTTTCTATTTTCTTTATCTATGTGCACAAAGGCTTCACAACCAAAAACTTTGAGATATGAGAGATCTACCTCTTTACCTATCCATGCCTCTTCTGGAATACCACCATCCAAAGCTATAGAGGTTCCTCTATTAATTAGGTATACTGCAGTGTCAATAGCTTGTGCCCAAAACTGTAAGGGCAAACTGGCATGCAATCTCATACATCTTGCATACTCCATTATTGTCCTATTCATCCTTTCAACAATTCCATTCTGCTGAGGTGTCCTTGGAACCATCCTTTGCCTGTGGATTCCATGCATATAACAATAATCTCTAAACTTATGACTGTAGAACTCACCACCATTGTCAGATCTCAGGCACTTCAACCTTTTACCTATTTCATTCTCAACCATAGCTTTCCAAATCTTAAAAGTCTCAAATACATCAGATTTTCTCCTAATACAATAGATCCATACCTTCCTTGTAGCATCGTCTATGAAAGATACATAGTACTATGATCCTCCAATGGAAGCAACCTGAGCCGGTCCCCACACATCTGTGTGAACAAGTTGCAACTTATGCCTCTTCTTAATAGACCCAGTCTTGAGAAAACTAACCCTTTTCTATTTTCTAAATACACAGTGCTCACAAAACTCTAGATCTATGCCTTTTAAATCTAAAAGCATACCTTTGGACTTGAGAATTGACATCCCCTTCTCACTCATGTGGCCAAGCCTTGAGTGCCACAATTTAGCATCCACATCTGAAGTAGATAATACAGAAGGAGATTTGTTAGTAATACAATTACACAAATAGAGAGTACCTTCTCTCTTACCTCTGGCCATAACAAGTGCACCTTTGGTCACTTTCCAAGATTCTCCTGTGAGAGTTACTGTACAACCCTCATCCCTTAACTTTTCTACAGAAATCAAATTTCTCTTCAAGCTAGGAACATGCATCACATCTCTCAACACCCATGTGTTGCTATTCTACATCTTCAACTGCACTTTACCTTTGCCAATTATTTTACAGGGCTCATCATCCCCTAGATACACTATTCCAAAATCTCCATGGATATAGTCACTAAAATATTCCCTATTAGGGGTAGCATGAAAAGATGCACCAGAATCTAATACCCAAGATTCTATATTATTATGCAGAGAGAAAATTAAAGCATCTTGTGCAATACCTACAACCTTGACTTCTTCCTTTCCTTTGTGCTGATTGTCCTCCTTAGGCTTTGACCAGCAATCTCTGCTTATGTGCCCCATCTTTCCACAATTCCAACATTGTGGCCTTCTGCCATTTATGGATTTAGATCTACCTTTCCCCTTAGATTTGGATCTTGATCTGCCTTTCTTGACCTTCTCTTTCTACCTCCCCCTGCTCTCAAAACTTAAAGCGTTCCCAGATGTCTCTTCTGTGCTTTTCTTGCAAATTTTCTCATTCAAGATAACACTAACAACATCCTCTACTTTCAAAATATTTGATGTAGATGCAGTATTACTTACTGCCATTACTAAGCCATGCCAGCTTTCAGGCAAAGAACATAATATTAAAAGAGCTTTTATTTCATCATCAAACACTATATTGACTAAACTCAATTGATTCACAATTCCATTGAAATCATTCAGATGAGTAGAAACAGATCCACCTTCATTCATATGCAAATTAAATAACTGCTTCATAAGATATACCTTATTAGAAGCTGAGGGTTTTTCATACAAATTTGCTAACATAGTCATCAACTCTACCATAGACTTTGCCTGTGATAAATTGGATATCACAGTGGATGCTAGACTCAGTCTTATAGACCCCAGAGCCTTTCTGTCAAGAACTTCCCATTCTTCATCCTCCATGTCTTTGGGCTTCTTTGCAACCCCACCTAACGGTAAGTAGAGATCTTTTTGATACAGATAATCCTCTATCTGCATTCTCCAATGTTGGTAATTTTTTCCATTGAACTTTTCCATTCTCAGTTTACTTTCATCTGCCATTGCTTCTCCCACTCAAACAGAAATCCCTATAGAAACCCCTGTGAGAACCTGTAATCAATACACACTACACAGATCTGAACCACCTGTTAGTGAACCTAAGCTCTGATACCACTTGTTGGGGATCAACCAATAATAGATTACACTTGTGAAAGCAATAAATGCAGAAATAAATCAGATAGACAAGTAACTAGAATGAGATAATAGCAAGAACAAGAGATACAAGAAACCACCCTGAAAACTTGTATTAACAAACTCTTTACAAAAGGAATACAATTGAAGAAACTTCTTTCTTCCACACCTCTCCTAGATGTATGGATATCTCACTAGATCTCTATCCCTCAAGAGCTCTCTCTCTCAAGAACAATCAACTCTAACAAGCCTGGATTGATTCAATTCTGTATTGTTCTTCAACATACCAATTCTTCTACAATACAATAAGCTAGGAAGATCTAATTCTACATATAGAATTAGGAGACTTGAGCATGCACTTCCAAAAAATAGTTAAGCCTCTTAAACAAGGGCTCTAAAAATAATATTACTAATAATAGAGACGCGAGCTTAAGACTACAACTTAAACTCATCATGCAAACACTCACTTCTGTCCTCAAAAATAGCTTTCTGGATGCACAGGTAACTGACGTCGGTTCTTGCTGCTTGCCTGTGACTGCCGTCGGCCGACCCACTGCCGACGCTAATGCCTCTACAACTGCACCTGACCGATGTTGGTTGCTCCTGACTGACGCTGGTGTCTGTGTAGACCCAAAACTGTAAAAGTGTGCTCCTTGGTGAAGCTTTTAGCTCCACACCCTAACATTTAGCTTTCTCATTTCCCTAGGCATTATGGGTGGAGGATAAATGGAGCTTGAACCTAAAGTGTTTAGTGATATCATGTATGTTATGGCTTTGAAATATTAGGCCATTATCAACCATGATCATAGTGGGAACCCTAAACCTATAAATGAGTTAGTTCAGGACAAACCTAGTGATGGTCTTTCCACACATGTCACTAAGAGACATGGCCTCAACCCACTTCATGAAATAGTCAATGGCAATGATGAATTAGTGATGGCCATCATAAGAGGTGGGTTTAAACTCATCAACAAGTCAAGATCCTAAACCAAGAAGGGCCAAGGGGCTAGAATTGAATACAAGAGGCCTGTAGGGGCATTGATATCATCCCCAATGACTTGGCACATTTTACATTTCTTGGCATACTGGATGGCATCCTTAACAAGAGTGAGTCAATATTAACCCATCCTGATAATATGATAACTGATGGCTTTCCCTCTTGGGTCACCAACCCAGACACTCTTGTGAGACTCAACCAATGCAAGATAGGTGTCTTCAAGGTCTAGGAATTGCATCAACATGCCATCTAGACCTCTGTTTAACAATATGCCATCTATTATGACATAGCGAGTGGTGAATTTATGGATCTGATAACATTCCTATAAAGGAGTGTCAATGGGATAAGATTGAGACTCAAGGTAATGAATAATGTCCTAATACCAATCACACTTAGAGACCTCAATCCAATAGATTGAGTAGACCATCTCATTAGAGAAGGTATCATTAAATAATTCTACACTAGGATTGGGTAGTAAGCATTCATCAATTTGATCAACTATGGATAAACCCTTGGTGGACTTTTGTTTAACAATATAAAGATTGAACTCTTGAATAAGTATGATCCACCTTATAGTCCAACCAACAATATGTGTCTTACCAAGAAAATGGTGGATTAGATCATACTAGATAATCATGTTGGTGGTTTATCCCAACATGTAGTGTCTCAACTTCTTTGTGGTGTGCTAGAATATAGCTCCAAGAATCTAAAAAGTATCACTAGTATTTGGTAGATGGGTGCATAGGGTACTTAAACAAATAACTAGAAGTATAGAAGGCTCAAGGCTTCCATGGGATACTAGAGATCTATAGAGGCTATCCAGTTTGTCAACTTGCACCAAGATATAAAAATACTCTAAATCTAGGTTAGGGCTAGTGTGATCAATCACACAAAGGATGTAGGTATCTCTAATGGGTATAACCAAAGTAATTTAAATAGATAAGACTAGAAATCTACTTGCATATGAATTACAAAAATGATAATGCTAAAAAATAGAGAGATAACAAGTAATGTGTAAACTTAGAAGCAAAGGAAATTTCAGCCCAAATGAAAGATGTTTTAAGAAGTAAATATGTTTTCAATCAAGGTTGAAATAGCATGCCTAATATAAGCCTAAGCTAACTCTTTATTTTCAAAATTAGTGTTTCCTAATAGTGTAACTTTTTGGTTTAGCAAAAGAGGATATTATTTATGCAAATTGTATAGATTGTTTTGAGAATTTAAGATTCTATTATTCAATGAAAAATGTTTCCAAAGCAATCATTACATGTAATGGAATATATTTAAATAAATTAAATATATTCTTAACCACATACAAATTCAAAAAACTTCATAAACTATCCTAGATAATGCCCTAAACAAGCTAAATCACTAAAATAATCAAAACCTAGCATATATACTACTAAAAACAAATAGGAATTTCACTTTGCATAAAAAAATTCTCCTCATATAAAACATAAAATTATTATGCAAAATTTCTACTAACTGGTTATCCAAGATAGGAAGCAATAAATGAGAAGGATCATATTGTGGGTAAGCTGAGTCCAAACTAGGAGCCAAAATTAGTGGTAGAGGTGAAGGAGAATCTACCAACTAAGAGAGAGCTAATACATGGAGCATAATAATAGGTGAAATAGAGTCTTTAAGGGGATAGTATAAACCGACAAGATTTAGGAACACTATAAAAATCAATGTGAATCACCAAGATGAATTATAAAGTAGTATGACATCCCCTATCATAATGAAAGCTAAGTGTGCCAAGAATGAACCAGGTTAGATTCAATAAGGTATAAAAGCTTTTAGAGAGATGATAAAGAGAGAATATTATATAAAAATATAGGACATAGAGAGTAAAATGAATTAACAAGCATCATATAAGGCAACCCTAATCCACCAAAGGCCAGAAAGTGACTGTTTCTAGCTGTTTGGGCCAAACTAGCACCTTTTTACATGTTTTACCTATGCCATGGATTTTATGAAAGAAACATGTGGCCTAGGATTCATTTTCCCTCCATAATTTTTGGCCTAGCTCAAAATGCCAATCCAAGTGGTCAACAAGTCTTTGAAAGGTCCTTAGGAGGTGTCTATAGGGCCTGTCTGTGTGTGAAATGGTAGTAAGATGATATGGATGTATATGGGATGGATATATGGTGTGGGAAAGGTCCATGTGAGTGGAAAAATTATCAAATTAGGATAATTACGGTTGATATTTTGTACATAAGCTAATATGTAATCATACGGAAGAGTAGGGTCATGAGAAGTATGATTACAAGTGTCATGTGGTGCTAGTGTCCCTATTTTGGTGGTAGTTCCTATGTGTAAGACTATCCCAAGATTATTGGTGCACCTTTGTCTCAATCTAAAAGGCATGTTCATATGTGCATAAGTTATAAAATCCTATAGATATCTTATTTTGACTAATTTTATGAGTAAACCCTAATCTTCCATGTTGTTAGGGAATCTAGTTGATAAAAGTTAAAAAGTGTGTTTGTTAGTGGGGTAGGCTGGACATCCTCAACACCACATTATGATGAGAGTTTCACACATACCAATACTTTAAAGAGGGGTCGATCCTGATATAGTTTTCCCTATATAAGTGTTGGTGTAAGTGTAAGTGAAGGTTATATGATAGTTGAATTGAGTGTTTTGAATGTGCTTGAGACTAGAAATATGAGTAATCTAAGCTTAGGAATGTTGTAGATGGTAGCATACAAAAGTAAGGTAGAATAGGGATTAATAACCTTAATTATGCACAACTTATTCTAAGTTTGCATATATAATTTACATTTGATTTCCTTTCAGTGGATAGAGGGATAAAATTCTATGTATATATTATTTTGGTACTTGTGCAAGTGTTAAAAGAGGTCTAGGCTAACCCTAGGAGGTCTAATAATTTAAAAAGATATCTATTTGTGAAAAGAGGAGGGAAAGGATAGTAGTTCCATTATTGTGACATTAGAACCATGTGGCACTACTATCCCTATTATGCCACTAGTGTCCAAGTGTTATAACCCTAGGCAAGAAGGGCCATGAAATAATAATGAGGGTTTAGGATTTCTTTAGGGATGATTAGGGATGCCTTTGGTCGACATGAAGGCTGGATAAGTGTGAAAATAGGCTCTAGGATAAGTCCAAGACTAAGCTAGGGATAGGTCATCTCAAGTAATACTTTTAACACTCAAGTGTCACTTTTAGGTAATTACCTTTTCCCCCCTTTATTATATAAGTGAAACAAAGTGAAATGACTAGGATAAAGTAAAAATAAGCATACTTGGACTTACCTAAGAGGTGAATCCCATGAGTCTAGGTCTAAGTATGTAAAAATTCTCTAATACATGTCCTTCAAGTGAAACATGCATAGATCCATCTTTACTTGATATATATCAAAAGTAAAGACAAAAATAAGTAAAGAAGTAAAATTGAGTAAAAGGATAAGAAAGAGGAAATGAATGAATACATCTCACTAGGTATGCAAACCAATGCATAAAACTAGTGACAACCTATGTGTGTGTATATAGTTATCAATCAATGAATATATTAGACTAAGTTGATGGCTTTCTCAATCCTCATGTGTGGGTGGCTTAAGAACTCAATCCATGTTTTGACTCCATCATTACCCACCCCTGCTTAGAGGATCATGACTTGTGAATAGCTCAGATTGGATTGATGATGTCTCCAACCCTCTCATGTAGGTGTCTCTAGAACTCAAGTATACTATGACTCCATCATTACCTACCCATGTGTAGTAGATGCATATGAAACTAAATTGTGTGATGTAACTAGAAATTTCTAACTAGAAATGTCAACTCTTTGGCCACTCAATTATATTAGGTAGCTCCAGGCCACTTGGAAATGCCAACCACTATAGATTAAGGTATGAAACTAGTGTGTAACCTATAATATGATGTTTTATGTATATAGTGTAAAGAATGACATGGAATTTTTCATTCCATCTGATCAACTAGTGTGTAAGTGATCAAATGGAAATGATGTACTATGCACATGCCCCCCAAATTTGATATCTAAACATATGGATTTTGGACTAAGTTGTAATAATCTATATCTAAGTATTTGAACTGACATGAGAATGGTCATGTTGTGCATGATGCCCCAAAATTTAAGAAAATTAGTATGAATCTTAGCTAAACTAGTATGAATCTAAGCAAAATAGAGCAAAACTAGTAAATCTATAACTAAACCTATGCAAACTTGGATTATACCTATTGTACTTTTTTAGCCAATCTAGTTTTTTTTAAACTAAGGCTACTAGATAGTATAACCATGTGGTTTTATTGTTCTAATTTGGTCTCTAATGTCCATCTATTCTATTTTTCGTGAAACTATACTAATCTATGTGTCACTATTTCCACTATGTTTACTTGAGTCTAATTTTTGTAATATGAACCTATATGTTAGAAAATGTATTATGAGTACATTATGAGAGCCTAATCTCTATGACAAACCCTTATGAATTACCCCTCTTTTGAGGGGAGTTGTTGAACCTATGTAATAACTATCCTCAAAATAAAAATCTCTACAAGATGTGTGTTAACTATAACATATATGATATTTGTATATTAATATTATATAATATGCATACATAACATCAAAATGTAAGATAATATAATCATAAGTTTGTAATGTTTGATTTATGTTAAGTCTACCATTCTCAAATATGTCAAGATAGATATAGTAATGTATCTAATAGGAAAATTGAGTAATAACTAAGTAGCTACCTATAGGGATGGAGCATGATGTCCATGATGGCACCCAAGTAGGAAGGGGAGATGCATGAGGTCCTTCATGGCATCTAAAACTATATTATGTAACAAATAAGAGATAAGTTCCATGTCCATGATGTATATAAGAAACCATACATAAAACACACATATGGCATGTAAACTAGGCTAACTCACCACAATATAATGGATGTGGGTACATATCACTAAATATAAGAAAGCAAGACATATAAGCACATGCTTAAATGTTTAGATCCATAAACAACAATCAAATTGGCTTAGATCCACATAAAATTACATGTTAAAATGTATGCATACATAATCAAGAAAGCACACACAAGGACATGGTCACATGTCCAAATCATACATACTATGAAAAGAAGTGTCATAGAGCCAAAGAGAAATGGCATATTCAAATGCCCTCAAATAGAAGAAGCATAGAAATACAAATCAATTCTAAAATAGGAAATCTATAATTTGAAGTATGCATGAACATGGAATACAAATCTGTGTAAGATCAAAGATGTACATATACTGAGTCTAAAGTATTAATAATCGACAAAAAAATTGAGTAAGTGTAGCATGATCAATATCAAGAATAAAAATTCAAAGCTATAATGTAGAGTATAAAAATATGAAACCTAATAATCAAAATTATGTATAAGAAGCCTCCAAATGGGTGAATGTGTCAAATTAACAACCCATGTATCAATGTATACGCCCCAATGGGTAGATAATATCAAATCTAGATCGTTGTATTGGACCTGAGTCCTATAGTAATTTGCAAGCACTCAAAAAGAACATGTGAAGCATATAATTATGATAAAATTGACTATACTAATATATCTAGCATATGTAGTGTCTATAAAATATAATAAGTGTAAAAATGGCAATGCATACAATCTATAATTTTATGGATATATGTAAAAACAACATGAAAATGAAACTATGTACAAGGATAAAGACAGAAGGGAAGTATGTACAAAAAGGGAGGAATAATACTAACTAATGATTCTCATGGGAGACTCACTATCAATGTGTCATGTGTCAAATAGAATAGTGATCATGTGTGTTATATAAAATGGTAAATGTAGTCCTAGAATCTATTACTCTAAGTGATATATGTCTAGCCCTACCTGTGAAGTGGTACTAGGGATATGTGAAACTAACTATGGTATCATGTTAAATGTAGGGGTATTAGGAACCCATATGGTATAATATGTTGTATCTACCATAGGTGCCCTATATTGATAACCCTGAGAACTCAATAAGACTAATCTCAAAATAAAATGAGTAGCGGGAGGCCCTCTAGAATTTGAAATATATATCTGATGTAGGGGTCTCTCTAATAATGGTCTTTGTGGGAGAGTATGTGTACTCTATAAAATTATAGGAGTATACCTCACCTACACTAGTGGGTCCACTAAACTCTATGGTATACTGATAAGAACTATGTCCAGAGCTATAACTGGTAACTGAGTTGTAACTGATAATTATATTATAACTGGTAACTATGTTGTAACTAATAACTATAGTGTAATTACCTTTGGGATAGGTAAAGGATACTCATATGAAATATCCTCAATTGTGATTGCCTAATTTATATGTATATATTTAAGCCATTTATGCATAGTGGATGGGATGGATTGTAAATGTTATATCCATGGCCTACCCAATAACATGTCAAATGTGCTTGCATTAGGTACTACTAAGAATCTAGTGGCCATATGTGTTGGTCCAACCTGTAGTGGAATTATAATCTCCCTAATGGAGATTTGAACATGGCCAATAATACTTGAATAACTATCTATAAGAGATATTCCTTGATCTAAATATCCCAAATGTTGTATAAGTATGATAGTGCACATGTTAATATTTAACCCTTTATCAACCATAAAAATCTAGATAGGATGATGATCTATGTAGACTAAGACAAAGAGTGCATATAAATCTAAATCTTCATCAACAATATCCTCCTCTGAGAAAGTGATGAGTATTCTAGTTAGAAATATAGTATGGTACACACCAATGATATTATGTAGTGGGTGTGTATCATTTATAGTAGTGTGATATGATGTTGGTGGTGGATGTGCCTAATACATGTAGTGAACACTTGAAGTGCCCCTTGCCTCATTTTTTGTATGCTTTGGAAATGGATCTAAGAATTTTTTCAATGCCTTAGATTTTATTTGTTGAACTTTGGGTGCCTCTATGGTTGTGCCCACATCAATAATGTTAGCCTCTATCAAATCTTGTATCTTATGTTTCAAGCTAATGCATCAATTTATAATATGGCCTAGTGCCCTATGATATTCATATAATGTATTGGATTCATATTTATTTGTAATATTCCATGTCATATCAACCTCTTTAATGGGAGGGAGAGATATGACATTGTATTCCAAGATATGCATTAAAACATGTGATGGTGATTC
Source organism: Torreya grandis (assembly GCA_037957365.1). Classification (NCBI taxonomy): domain Eukaryota; kingdom Viridiplantae; phylum Streptophyta; class Pinopsida; order Cupressales; family Taxaceae; genus Torreya; species Torreya grandis. The sequence goes on along the minus strand of JARHVA010000578.1, from coordinate 3,601,579 downwards.
TAGAAGATTGGTAAAAACTCTGCATGGAGGAGTTGATAAAAATAAGAAAGGAAATGCATTTGAAGTTACATTAATTATGGCCTTTAGATCACTCTTGTTTGCAGTGTCCCTTACCTTGTATAGAGGCTTACTAGAACTCTTATCAATCGATTATGGTCCACTTGTATATTTTAGTTTTCCCATAGAGAGAAGCTTGATTTTTGTTTCTTTAACTATGTGGCATAAATCTATGAAGGTTGGAAATTCTTGAATAAGGTAACTTCATGTAATGTTTATAATAGGTTCTGTTTGAATATATATTATAGCTCTTTATCTTCCATGGGGATTGTCAACTTGGCCAGTATAGTCTCGTATCGTAAGATGTCTTCTGTAATAGGCTCGTTTGATTTATGTTTTAGTTATGCCACTTGAGCATATAATATATTATCATTGATGTTTATTGAGAAGTCTATAAAAAACATAAATGCCAATGGATTAAATGTGGCGATAGACTAATTTAGTAGACCATAAAATAACTATAAGGCATAATATTTTAAACTATTTGTAAATAACTTAGTGAGGAGCCATTCATTGGACACATATTCCAAACATGCTACATGAAAATCTTAGAGATGGTGTTCTGGGTCACCCTTACCATCATACGCTGTAATCTTAGGTTCCAAAAATATAGATGGCAAAGGAGTTATTGCTATGTGATGTGCCAAAGGTGTATGTAAAAGAACATGAGAATCCAATGCATGGGATGGCCTAGTATCTATCTGCTTAAGATGTAACACCTTAGACTATAGAGTATGAACCTCTTACATAAGGTATTGTACATATGGAGAGGAGGAACTATACATAGGAGGTGTAGCTATCACTGAAGGTTGTTTAGTTATAATTAGTTGTTGTGATAGTTGAGTTGACCCCATTATAGATGTAATAATGTAATTATCTAGGGGAGTAGAAGATTGACCATTATTTGATTTTTTAATCCCTTAGTGGATAATATTTATAAGTTTATAATTAATATCTCAATTTTTTGAGACAAAATCTTGTAATTGTCTCTTATTGGTTTCATTAAATTGGATGTTGAATTTTGTCATTGTAGTTTAGGGAGCAGGAAAATAAATTGTTATATATTTTGAACCTTTAAAGAGATTTAATTTATGAAAGATTACAAAAATAAAATACTAAAAAAAATATAACATTTTATAACTAATATTTGAGAATATAAATAAAAAGGATACAAACCCTAAGAGCATCTAGGGTTAGAGTTTCAGTAATATTCAAAGTAAGTTGGGTTAACTAAAATTTTTAACCTTTTAGGACATAGTGAATATAAATCATATGTTGTTAAAGAGTTGAGCATAGTAAATCAAGGTATAAATATTAAATAAATACAACCACTAATTTTTTATAGTATTGACTAAATTTGACATTTCTAAAAATAGTAATAAATAATGTGAATAATAATTTAGCAAGAAAATGATAGAGACAAATGATTTAGAGGCTAAAAACTGAGGTAGATGTTGGTCTAAGTGTCAAAAATAATATACAAGTGTCAAAACCCCTCCTATATAGTAGTTTTGTAATTGGATAGTAGTGCCATGTGGTTTTAGTGTCCCTATTTTATCCATAATATCGTCTATGTAGGGTATTCCTAAGCTTCTAAGTAAACCTACATCTAGATTTGTAAGGCCTATGCTTACGTGCATGAGTTTAAAAACCATGTATTTGGCATATTTTGACTAATTTTTTGATCAAACCATAATCCTCCATGTTGTTAGGTCATATATTTAATACAATATAAAAAGTGTGTTTATTGGTGGGGTAGACTAGACATCCTCAACACCCTATTGTGATGAGAGTTTCCTACGTGCCAATACTCTGAAGAGGGACCAAACCTAATGTAGTTCTCTCCACCTAATTTTTGGTGTAAGTATAAGTGAAGATATTATGGTAGTTGACTTGAGTGATTTGAATGTTCTTGAGATTGTAAATCTAAGTAATCTTAGCTTAGGAATGTTTTAGATGGTAGTATGCATAAGTAAGGTAGAATAGGGATTGATAACCTTAATTTCTCAAAATTTTTCTAAGTTTTCATATTTAATTTTCATATGATATCCATTCAATGGATAGAGGGATAAAACTCATGTATCTATTTTGTTTTGTTGCTTGTGTGGGTGCTAAAATATGTCTAAGCTAACCCTAAGAGGTCTAAGATTTGAAAAGATATCATTTTTTGAAAAGAGGAGGGAAAGGATAATAGCTCCATTTTTGGGACACTAACACCATATGGTGTTATTTTCCTTATTATGTATCTAGTGTTTAACTGGTATAACCCTAGGCACAATGGGCTAAGATGTAATAATGGGGGTTTGAGACTACTTTAGGGATGATTAAAGATGCATGTGGCATGCACAAAGGTTGGATAAGTGTGAAAATAGGATCTAGGATATGTTTAGGGATAATATAGGGATAGGTTGTCTCAATTATCACTCTTAGCACTCAAGTGTCACTTTTAGTTGATTATAGAAAGTAAAGAAACAAAATTGTGTTTATTTCCTACAAAAAATACATGGTTATATTGTAATTCTTATGTTTTAATTCTTTATTTATTACCTTTCTGAAGAGAATTGTTTCTATTATTATGTGTTCTTAATCCACCCTATATAATATTAGGTAGTTATGGTTGTTTATGTGTTTAACTTGTTAAATTATCCTATTTCTCCTTCCCTACTTTATTTTATTCTTTTCCCCCTCTTAAAAATCTCTTATTCCCTTATATTTATTCATTTTACCACCTTGTAATTTCAAGTTAAAAGTATGAAACCCATAGAGAAAACATTTTTGTAGTAGATAATTTCATTTTTTGCATTGTCTTTGTTTTCTAATTAAGGTCGATCTACCTACTATAAGAGAGGGACTTTATCCCCACACTAGTGATTGAAAGTCCATAATTTATTGTCAGACAAATTTTTTATCCTAAAAAATTATGTTCCCATATGGATCATGTTTAAGTGTTTTTTGTGCAACTTGCAAGCAAATATTTTTCTCCATATTACTATTCTAATAGCACAAGAAATAGTTCATCAATTGAAACTTGGTTAGGAATAACCTACACAATTGGACATTAATTCAAACATTAAAGAGTTTTCCTAGGAGTGTAAATAAATAAACTTTTCACATTTCTAAATAATTTCAACTGTGTTAAACTAAGAAGAAGACTGTGATGATTGTACTCAAAGAATTTTTGAATGCAAAATAACTTATAGATCTTACCAAGTAGCTCATTATCCTAACAATGAACCTAACATATGACTATTATTGGAAACCAAGGTCTGATTCATCAACATGGTCTCAAATGGCTAGAATTTGTAGAAGAAGACATTGCTTCTAGTCTCTGATAATTTTACTAGGATAATAGACTAAGTTACACTCATTATCAAAGCATTGTGGTAATATTGAATGAGGAATAAAAATATTTTGTTCATGATCAACTTTTAAAAATCATTTTAAGAAGGTAGATAGAACAAATATGAGCTAAATTTTTTCACATATCACATATTCTCCCTAAAAAATAAAAGTTCTTCATATGACCATCCCAACATTTCAATCTCTTATCTATAAATCGAATTTATATGAGATACAGAAAGACATTTCTTTAAATTTCAAGAATTTTCATGGGATAAGATAAATAGTGTCTTTAAATTTTGAAGATTTTTTGAATTATTGGAAGGGGAAGAAGACCATATTTTTATTCATAAAGATCCAAAGTAATAACTACACAAAGAGCACAACTGAGATAGGCAACTCAAAGAGTACTTCATTTTTTTCCCATTCCTTAGTAACAATAATCTTATTTTATACTAGAAGAAATAATATTCAATAGAGAAAGTGGATTTTAAGGTAATACAAATCCTTTCTTATAGTTAAAATAAAATTCATATTTTAAACTAAGTCCTAAGTAGAAAATAAAGATCAAAAAATTAGTAAGTCTCCCATCAAGTCCTAAGAAAATCAAATAGTAGTAAGGTGGTTATATGGTAATTTAGGCACTTGTTCTTTTTATAACCATTCTATAGTTACAATTATTTATCTAAATATGGAAATACCATGGGGAAATTTGATAGGGCCAATGGCTCTAAAACAACTACATGAACTTCCTAAAGGATTATAAATGAAATTTATTAAATTCTTAAGAGATAGAAAAGAACATCTAGATGATCATATTTTAGCCTTATTTATAGCATGTTTAATCTTAGGGATAGGAAATGAAGATATTACAGTCATATTATTTGTGTAGAGTCTAACAAATTGGGCAATTTCTTATTTCTATCACCTTACTCCTAGTTCTATCAACAACTAGGATACCATGAAAACCTAAAAGCTGATTCAAAGAAGCTAAAGATGCACATGTAATTCTCACACAACTTGCCTAAGTGAAGAAATAATCAAAAAAAACTTATGAGGTTATTCATGGACAAGTTCAATAAGTTTTTAAACAAAATATCAATGATAGCCAGACCAAAAACTAAAAATCAAAAGTGTTTCTTTATTAATTCATAATTACTAGAGTAAGATACCAATTAAGAAGATCAATATTAGTTGACTTGGAGGTAGCCCAGACACTATCCATTGATGTTGACAATGATATGATAAAGGCTATTAAATGAAGAAGTAACCTTCAAAAGCTAAATCACAAAGTTTAAATCATAATTATATAGAAAAACCTCTTCAAAAATGGCTAATGATATAACATCACTAAATAAATAATTACCTTAGAAGGTCATTATTCCACCCTATTAAGATGTTTCAAGGTGGAACTATGTGCCTTATCAAGGAAACTATCCATGTCTATAAGCTCCTTGATAAAGACTTACCATAAAAACAACTCCAAATTCAAATACAAGTACACCTATGAATGTTGTTTTGGAAACAAAATAAATATTTGAATATGAAGAAGAAAAAGAATAAGAATTTGAGATAGAAAATTTAGGCCCTCAAGAATTTGAATCAGAAAAACCTAATGGTGACTCCACTAATGTATACCTATAATATTTTTTTTGGGAATGTGACTATGATGATATATTTACCAATATGAATGGATAATATTTCACAGTCTTTACTATAACATAGAATCATAAGGAAGAAGCAAATATAAATCAATAATAAGAAACTCCAAAATTTATTCTTCCTTAAGGAACCACATCACTAAGTCAAGGAAAAGTAAAACAACATGTTACAAAGGTATGTAACCCCCCTCAAACCTTTGTTATCACTTATCCAAAAGTTAATACTTATTATAATAATGATGTAAACATATATCAAACCATTTCAATATTTTAACACCTCTCTACCACTAATCTATTAGATTTAAACATTAATGATCATGTAAATAAGACAAAAATTAAAATGTCCCAAGTTGAATAGCTAAGATAAAACCCTAGACAATCAAATAAGCTAGTTGAGTTTATGAAGGGAAAAAATTCTTGTGTAAATAAAATAAATGCTAAAGGGATTCTATCTACTTTATCTTATTTAAGTTATCTAAATTCCATGGCTGCCATTACTTCTATCTCGTAAAGTGGAACCTTTTTACATTTTAATTTTCCTAAGAAGATGTAAGTGAGTAAATTATCATTGATATCAGATCCTATAATAATGTGATGCTAGCCAAATTTTCTCATGCTTTAGGTCTAAATTATACTAAAATATTCATCCACTTCTATTCAATGGAAGCAAAACAAGTACCCTTGATTGGTCAAATCAAATATACGTAGGTTTCTTTGACATCTTTTCCTCAAAATAGAATCAAAATAACCATCCTAGAGATATATATTCTAGTCACATATGACATCCTAATAAGAATAAGTTTCTAAAAATAATTAGATAGTTAAATTAAATTATATTTGTCTAATGATATTATCCCAATAAAAGGATTTAAGTAGAACTTAGAACCTAAATTAAAAACTAGGTACACAATGTATAAGGTTGATGACCCTAGAGATAATATTTTGTATGAGGATGTAAGAATATGAAACTACATGTCAATGCTAGAAGAGGATTTGAATATGCTTGAAGTGATATAAAGGAATCCAAATGACATATGTAAGTTTAAACTTGATGGTATTTATACCTTGGTTGACACTAGTGCAGGAGCCATTCTTATGTCTCCAAGAAAGGAAGTTTTTCCTTTTTCAGATAAATTGTAATTTGAATATACTAAAAATATTGTCAAATATGAGGCTTTCCTCCTTGGCTTACAAGTTGTTAAATAAATGGGATTCAAAAATTTAAAAGTATAAACATATACAAAATTGGTTGTGAAACAAATCAAAGGTCAATACCAAGTGAAGAATGGTTGTCTAAAACACTATCAAAATAAGGTATGGAATAATATTAAAGATTTTGAAGATTTATCCATAACTATTATTCCAAGAAAAAATAATGTAAATTTTGATTCACTTGTATTTATTTCCCTATTGATTCCTCATTTTGATTTTGGAAAAGACAAATACACTATTGAATTAATATATAGATCCAGTACACCAGATAATTCTAAAAAATTGGTAAGTATTTAATAATGATCAATAGATTGTCACTTTTCTTGAGAAAATAGATATATTCAAAATTACTTACTTTTAAGGAAGTGATTCAACATATATGTAATTTTCAATACGAAACAAAAATGAAAGAATTTCTAAAAAACATAATGAAGAAGGATTAATTAAACATAAAGGGAATAAAATTCCTAAATGTTTAGTTTCTCTATACTAAATTTTTGATAAATATGATAGGTTTATTAAAAATTATACACAAAAAAACTCTCTCAACTTAACTAACAATTAAAAAGTGAAAATTGGATATGAAGAGTAACCAAGGATGGTGAACATTGATAAATGATGATCACCTAAAGAGTGAATAAGGTTTTTTTCATTTCTTAAAAAATAATTTGATATTCTTGATTATCCATATGTTGATATCAAATATTTTTGGCAAAAAGAGATGTAGCATATAGTGCCACTCAAATCTGATGCAAAACCTTTCAAGTAGAAACAAATGAAATATAGTCTAAAGATAGTTAGGTCAATCTTTGAGAATTTTATAATATGTTGAATGCTCGAATCATTTTCCTCATTCATCATTCAACATGGGTTGATAATATAGTGTTAGTTTTCAATAAAAGTGGATAAATTAGAATACATGTATATTTTTAAAATCTAAATCAAGCCTATCTAAAGGATAAATAACCATTACCCATCATGGATCAAGTACTTTAGGTAATCATAGGTTTAGAAATGATTTCTATGTCATACGGTTCTTAGGATATAATTAGATTGAGATAGCTAAAGAAGATCAACACAAAATTACTTTCACCACTCCTTAGGGTACATTCACATATTGAATAATGCATTTAGGTCTCATAAAAATAGGAGCAATATTTAAAAGATAAATGTACCTTTCATTCAATGATCTGAAGAACAAAATATTTTTGGTTTAATTAGATGATCTAAAAGTGTTCTTTAAATGAAGAGAAGACCATTACAAGCATTTGGAGAGGGTATTTTATTAATGTCATCTTCATGGTATTTATTTGCATCCAAAAAAATGTCTTTGGAGTAACTAAAGGTAAGTTGTTCAGGCATATTGTTTCAAAATAGGGAATCAAGATTGATCCTAAAAAAGTTGAAGTAATTCAAAAAAATCTTTACCATCCAGCAAGCCTAGAGTCCATTCCTTCTTTGAAAAAGTAAAATTTTTGAGAAGTTTCATACCAAGTTTTATATAACTCACAATTCATATTATTGATATGTGTAGATGACATTTTATGACTATGTAGTACCTTAGTCTTGTACACTTGGAAAACTTAGACCCAATCTTTTCCTCTTAGTTCTACACATGCCTTACTTTTACAAGCCTCGTATCTACTCTATCTTGTGTCCCTTGGCATATCTCTTAGTCTAACCAACCTTATATTAATGACATAGACATCCCATCTTTCCTATAATGCTTAAAATATACTTATTTTACACCTTTATAAGTTTTGAGAATGTGCTTGCTCTCTTATTCCCTAGACACTAATGTTTAGGATAAACAGTAGCATCATCATTAATGTCATGCCTTAATACAATTGTCCAATTCCCTAGAGTCATCCAATTTTCAAATGAAATTCATTACAATTGTTGACCTACATGTTTTAATGTGATTTATCTCCTAATAGGATTTGTATAAATACAATATCAACCCTCATTCATTCCTCACCTATAAATAAGACAAAAAGAGCACTCAAGAAGCACTCAAGTTACCAAAATATTTCTTCCTCTACCCTATTTTGATATCAGTCAAATGAATAGCCCATTTATAGGTTACAATTACAAAAGTACTCATAAGTTCATATTTTCCAAATTATAAGCTAGATAATTATTGTATTTGAATTACATGTTGTATAATTCACACATAACCCAATACATAAGAGATAACTACATGAGTATAAGGCTATTTTATAGAGTATTCGATATGTAGGTAGTGTTTTTTGATATTAAGGTCATTATAGGTTAGCTCAACACCATGTGCCCACTAACCCATTTTTCCCCAAGGTCACATTTAAGGTGAAAAGCTAGGATTTTCCATTTCACCAAGAATAACAATCCATGACATAGATCTTTTTTCATAAGAGTGAAGGTGAAGCCAAACCCATAATCATCTAGGTGGTCACATCATGTTTCATTTGATAATCCATACAGGATAGTAGTATTGAACCTAGATAGTAGTATCAACATAACCATCCTAAGATGATGCAATTGTCTAGAGAGTTAGAGACATCGGATCTAGAATCTAACAATTATTCCAAAACTATCTTCATGCTTAATTTCTACCTATACTAGATCTAGTACTATATTAACATCTAAAATAGCTAAGTATTTTATTTTGTCTTTTTTATATCTATCATAGTTGTACTTTCCATTAATGGCCTATCTTAGTTTAATAAATTTAGTAAATGGTACATCTAAGTTTAACACATTAATTAGCCTACTTTAGATCTGATATTCACCCTTGTGTCTTATCATTTCTATATCCTTAACCCTATCTACACAAGAAAGGATTCCTTAATCCAAATTATGGTTAATCATTTGGTGAACCCAATCTTTGAACATCAAACCCTAGGCTAGTTAGGGTTTTCTAATTTTTTTCATGTTGTTGATCCTCGAGTGACAAATATTGCAATCATGTTTTCCATGGACATATCTATAAATTATTTCATGGTCCAATACCCTATTTTTTCTATGGTTTGATAAGTTACTTGTCTTGTCAAAATTGTTAAGCAAATTCATGCACATAATGAGAGAGTGTTAAAATAGAGAGAATATTTCATATGTCTTCAAAATTACTCTTGAAATGTTATGCACCTAGTATCTAGATGCCAACATAAGTAATTGATCAATACACATGCTAAGATTTCAATACTTGAGTTCTTAAGACAATCAAGTGTTTACAAGGACATCCTATATGAGACATTACGTGAAACTCAAGTTCTAAATGATATTGAGCCCATTTACTTTATAGATATAATGAAATATCAAAAGAATAATGCCAAACTTATTACCTTTGATCCAAATAACTTACCATACAAATATATTATTGATCAAGAGTTACCTTTATTCATATGAGTGAAAATACAAACTAAGGGCATCAAAATGGTGTTCATTGATAATGGATCAGGCCTAAACATTTGTAGTATCCACTTTCTAATCATCATGGGAATTAAAACCAATCTGCTTCTATATTTGACTATGCATATGAAAGGTTTTGATAATTTACATGGTCCTCTAGTTTGTCAAATTATAGTGGATATGACATTGAAACTAAAAACTATTTCAACCACTTTTTTGGTAATGTCTCAATCACCCCATTATAATATAATGTTGGGTAGACCTTAGATACATTCAATGGAATTTGTCCCATCTATAATTTACATATGTGTAAAATTAATACATGATGGGACTTTATTAACAATTCCTACCAATGATAAACCTTTCAAATTTTATAAAATACAATTCAAATCTAAAGGCATTCTTACAGTGATACCACATAAACAATGCATTCTTTTTTATCATATACACACTTATGAAATAGTTGAATCAAGTATAATGGCTCCTCCATATCAAAATTAAAATAAGGCACCACATATTGAGGTACACATAGACACACATCAAGTGTTAGAACCATTACCAAAACATCCAAAATTCAAATATTCCAAACTTTCCCTTGTTATCCATGGTAATGATGATACTAATAGAATATGGAAGAGCTTATCAAAGATTTATCTCATACACACCAGCATCAATACAAATATATCAAGATAAATAATAAACACACACTATAATATAATTTCATTCACCATAATTAATAATTCAAACATAGTACATATATATAAGAAAAATCTTTCATATAAATAGGGAGATTCATATCTCCACAAATAAATCACCATATCCCTATGATTATGCAATTTCCTATATACATAATATTATTGTAACATACAATAATATATCCAATAAACAATATATTCTAATAAGTAAATAAATATAACTATTAGTGAACTATTACTCTCATAATTACTCGCATTACAAATCAATATGAGGACTAACATTTCCTAACATGTACCCCGCCTTAGGCCTTACATGATAATTTGTGTTTTCACAAGACTTAATGAAAGTAGAGAAGGAACACATAAACCTCTCATCTACCATTCACTATTGAGAACACATAAATCAAATCAATATGGGAACTCGAAAAGAGGAACCATCCACCATCAACCATTCATTGAGGGAACCTCATTAACTTATATAGTGTGGGAACTAAAGCAGGAACCATTTGTTCAACTTTCACTCCTACATCACTTTTTTTATGCATTACACTATGTGGGAAAATAGTAAATAACCTTTTATTTATTACACATACAAGTACAAAAAATAAAATAAATGTGCCATTATAGTAGAATGGCCCCTTCATTAGTGGCTAATGAGAGGCATAGAAAACCTCCATCCTCAAGTGTCATATAACCTCCAATAGTTTGTTGATTACTCAGCAAATATGTCAATGAAGTTAAAATATTTACACATTGGGTTTGCTTCCCCCTTCAATGTGAAACAATACATAGGATGAAAATTTTGCTTGAAAATACATCTTTTTACAAGCAAATTATTTGACTTTTGACAACATGACTCAATATATTTTATTAATGCAAAAATGACTTTTTTTACAAAAAAATGACTATTGACTCTATTGATATACTTGACACTAAATAAATAGTTTGAGATACAAAACTCACTATATTATTTTGACATAATAATATATCATAAAAAATAAAAATTTGCCTATACTAATTGACTTAAAAATTAACATCTAAAAACTTTATTGAAGTGGACCATAAACCTAACAACTATAGCGCTTAAAATAATTAAAATTTATTAGGACTCTAGAATACAAATTAAACTCTTCAAAACTCATGAATTTTTTATATTTCTATTCTAAAAATTATATGACTCAATGTTAACCAACCTATGGAGAAGCACGATATTGACAACATGCATGGTTTAATGTAATGAATATGGAGAATGATGTCTTATATGAAATATTTTTCAATGTATTTCACTACCAAACTTGTACAAAGATCAAAAGATGACATCATCAATGCTTAGGTGTAGGTTGAGTTAAATTTTAATGCATTGAGTAACATATCAATGGTTAGAATACTATAGAGCTTGAGCCTATCATAGATCAATGGGAGGTGGTAGGATACTATAGATAGAGATAAATGAGTGAGGATGGATCCCAAAAAATCTATAATATACACTCAATAAAGGCTCCACATAAATCCACAAGTCATACAAGGTTTGAATGAAGAGGTAGAGTACATTAATCACTTGTATTGCCTACAATTTTCTTGTTGAATGTCATAGATTGATTAATCATGCACATATGACAAAATATCATTGATTAAAAATTATTACATGCAAATATGATTATGTCAAGATTCTCAAAAACTATAAATAATACCTTAATGTTTGTAAATATAGTCACACATATAATCTCACACCTAAAATATTTTAAATTACACAAGCATAAACTAAATGTTATTATAAAATATGGCTCTCATAGTGTCTCATAGCTCAAGACAAACAAAGAATTTCAGAATTGCCCTTTCTCAAATTAGCAAATCATACTTCACAAGAATCATCCTCCCCAGTCTAATAATAACTTGATATGATACCACTGATAAAATATGGAAGAGATTATCATAGATTTATCTCATACACACCATCATCAAGACAAATATATAGAGATAAATAATAAACACACACTATAATATAATTATATTCACCACACTTAATCATTTATGCATAGTACATATATAGGAAAAGTCTTTCCTATAAACAGGTAGATACATATCTCTAAAAATAACTCACCATATCCCTATGATTATACAATCTCCTATATGCATAATATTATTTTAACATACAATAATATATCTAACAAATAATTTATTCTAACAACTAGCCTAATATAACTATTAGTGAATTACTACTCTCATAATTATTCATATTAAAAACCAATGTGAGGACTAACATTTCCTAATAGATTCTCATATACCTACATCCAAAAGATATGGTGGTTTAGAATCAATGATAACACCTATGTCAAACACCACCATTCCTAGGGATTATCTTATGTCTATGATGAGAACTAATGGGGATGTTCAAAAATAGGTTTATATACTTCAAATGCAATTGGATTTCCATAATGCTAATGCAAATGTTATCCTATTCAATATTCAACCCCTTGCATAATGTATACTTGAATATCCTTATCTACATGGTTTTTAATTACCACATATGCCTATCTTTAGCACAATAAAGATCCATTTGAGCACGTGATAAATTATATACATTCTTTTGGTCAATGGGAAAATGATGACAAAATATTATTAAAGGTATTCCATATGATTAATTACTCCTTAACCACTTTTTCTCCTTCCAAGTACCAAATTTTATCCCTTACTAAAATGAGGGAGATCAATTACTAAATGAACATTATGAGAAAAAATATGGTATTCCTAATATGTACATGAGTGTTTTACAAAACATACTTAATATGGGGCCTATACAAGGTCCTTATCCTATGATAAATCCTCAAGTGCATGAAATCAAAAAGTGTACACATCACTAGGATTTAACAATTACCTTATACACGAATGGTGCTTATTAATAGCATAACCATATTGATCCTACACAAACCAAAACCACTTGCAGCATAAAGCATTTTCAGTAGCTCTATTTTAATTTAAAATATTTGTAAAAGAAGTTAACTTGGAAATATTCCTTAGGAAACATAACAATACCATTTGCTTGTGGTTATAAAATAATTCAAACATGGGTTTGATTTATGCCTACCACATCTCCATATTCATTTACACTCAGAACTCTTTGTCTATACCAAATGGAAACAAAAATTGACCTAAATCAACAAGTTATTTCCTTTTCACATGAAGGCAAATTAATACATATTTCAAATGATAGCATTACATCTTCTACTACACATGCAAAATGTGAAGATGAACATGTTATGTACCTTTTCAACCTAGCCAATCATGATGTAATCAATGTAAAGATCCAACTTAAGGTTGTAAGGTTCATAGTGGGGGATATATCTATGACCATCCATTGGGTGGAATCATAGGATGATATTTCCTCATCTTCAAAATTACCAAAAAAATCAAAAACATTCAAAAATCTAAAAACATTTTCATCACCTACATGCTCCATTGGCTCCTTGGCATCTATGTGTTAGTTTCATGTTGAGGGATAACATTTCATTTACTCCTACATATATATATATATATATATATATATGCAGGAATGTATAGATACATGATACACTTATAGGTGTTGGGATTTCCCTCTACTCATGTCATCAGGATGTTGGGGGCATACATCTTCTATGATCTTGATACACATAGGTTATATGATTCAATGATCACTCTACATTATCATGTTTGAGCTTACATATGTACTTACACATATCTATTATTCATGATTAAATATTGCACATGGTACTTGATATGTTTTGTACTTGACATTTTTTTCTCACACACTCTATCCATGGGACACTATGACATGTTTATATTGGTTGTTTATGTTTTTCCTTTATACACTTCCTTGAGTGTTTTGCCTTGGTATTGCCTTGCTTGTTTGATCATTTAAGTATGATCTATTATTTGACTTCTTGTAAATTTTAATATGTCATTTCTTATTGTATGGACATTTAAATATTTTAGTCCTTACTTTTTAGACATTTTAATAAGTCATATTCATTTTATTTTATGGTATTTGAACATGCCCCTTGTTTATGGTCTCCTTGGACCATTGCCTTTTGACTTATTTTTTAGTGATCTTTTGTGTGTACTTATTTGCTTGTTAAGATTATATTATTGATACCTAGATGTTTCCATGAACTTTATCATGAATCTTAAGCCTACATGTGATCACATTAGTTCTATGCACTTGAATGATACATTTACCTAGACATGTTTCCTTCTATATGTAACATGGTTATATTCATAGATTTTATAGTTGTCTTACCTTTTTGAGGTGAGGTAACTTCCAAGAAAAATTTTTCCCTCACCTCAAATGGGGGAATATTAGTGGGGGCATGATTGGGAAGCATGTTCTCCACACTTTATACAGTTCTTAGATTTAGTGGAGGCATGTCATATGGCCATGGCTTCCACACATTCTTATTTTCTGAATTATAATGGGGGCATGTTTTGAGATCATTTTCTCCACATTAATTCAATATTTAGTACTTACACTAGTTTACAAATTTAGTGGGGGAATGTCATATGGACATGGTTCCACACATTCACATTTGTCATATTCAATGGGGAATGATTTGGAAGCATGTTTTCCACATTCATTTAGTATGATACTTATATCAATTCATAGATTTAGTAGGGACATGTTTTTGAATCATGTTCTCCACACCTACTCAATATTCAACATCTCTAGTTTATAGTGGGGGCATGTTTTAGAAACATGTCCTCCACATTTATACTTATCTCAGTTTCATATTTATCTGTATATAGTGGGGCATGCTTTGGAAGCATGTCCTTCACACTTACACAGTTATTTGAGTTGGCCAAAACCCATAGTTATATGATTTTGATACACATTTGTGGTAAAATTATATACATGGTACCATTTTTATACATAGTTTCATCATGAGACATATCTAAAGTGCATATAATATGAAACATGTGCCTAATATTATAAAACACAAATCAATTTTAGATTCTAAAACTATTGAATATATTGATACCCCACAAACTTTTATGGACTTTAGCAAAATAATCTACTAAAGTATTTGGTTCACCTTCTAGTATGGTTGAGGTGATTAAATCACTTAATATTTCCAATTTTTTAGTTTGGACTTGATCATCTAAACTCAACAGGTTATAAATATCATTGGGTTTCACAATTGAACTAATCTCAACTACCTTGTGGCAACTCATTTTTATCTAAATTTAGGGGCATGTGCCTTCCAATATATCTCTATCTCCTTAGATATATGCACTTTAAATATTTATATATATTCATCATAGTCTCAATTTTACAACCTTACAATGAACATATATTTCCAAAAATAACTTGCCAATATGAAGGTGGTTACATTGATACATAGGTGTACTCCTAAACCTTTCTCTTTCAATTTCAATCTATTTGAAGTAATTTTGACCCAGAATATATGCATTGATTATACACTATAACATGCTCTTGGCCGTAGGTCAATCACTAGTAAATCACTCAAATTCAACTCCAACAAAACACTCAAATAAATACAAGGTGTTCATACACACCTAGGTACTTATTCCTTTCCTTTAAACTAGTAAATTTCATTACTAGATTAAAGAAGGGGAAATGTATATAATATTTTGTGATTATCTAGCACCTTAGTCTTGTACACTTAGAAAACTCATACCTTCTTTGTTCCTCTTAGTTTTATGCATGACTTATTTCTACAAGCATTACATCTTCTCCATCTTTTACCCTTTGGCCTATCTCTTAGTTTTACCAACCTTATATTGATGACATAGATGTCCCATCTTTCCTAGAATTCTTAAAATTTACTTATCTTACACCTCTACAAGTTTTGAGCATGTTCCTACTCTATTTATCCATGGACACTAACGTCTGGGATAAATAGTAGCATCAATATTAATGTCATACCCCAATGCAAGTGTCCACTACCCTAAAGTCATCCAATTTTTAAATGAAATAAACTAAAATAGTTGGTTTAAGTGTTTTAATGTGAGTTATCTCCCAAAAGGATTGGTATAAATATAATATTAACTTTCATTCATTCCTCACCTAGAAATCAGACCAAAAGAGCACTCAAGAAGCACTCAAGTTACCAAAAGATTTCATATTCTACCCTATTCTAATATAAATCAAAGGAAAAAATGTTTTAAAAGTTTAAATTACTAAAGAAGTAGTCATAAGGTCATATTTTTTAAGCTACAAGCTAGGTTACTATTATACTTACTTTACACATTGCATTATTTACACACAAGCCAAAAATAGGGGAAAAATACATGAGTTTGAGGCCCTCTTCTAGAGTATTAGCTATGTAGGTAGTGCCCTTAGATATTGAGGTCATTTTAGGTGAGCTCATCATTGTGTACCCATTAACCCATTTTTCCCCAAGGTCACATTAAACATGGAAATATAGGGTGTTGTCATTTCACTAGGAATGATAGTCCATGATCTAGATCTAAATACACCAAAGTGAAGGTGAATCCAAACCTAGAAGTATTCTAAGTGTTCTCATCATTTTTTAGTTTATATTATATATATGACACAAGAATCTAACCTAGATAGTAGCATCAATACAATAATCATAGGTTGATATAATTGTCCAAAGAGCCAAAAAGACTAGATCCCAAAAATGATAACTATTCTAGAACTATCTTCCTACCTACTTTTTTTATTTTACTAGATCCATCATTATATTAGCATCAAAAATAGCTAAGTACTCTCTTTTATATAATTTTTATATTGACCATAGTTTTACTCCATTAATAGTCTATCTTGGTTTAATAAATTTAGTATATGGTACATCTAAGTTTAGCACATTAATTGGCTTGATGTAATATGATATTCACCCTTTTGCCCTATCATTTCTATATACACATTAAATTTTCAAACTTTTATTGATTACTGGTACTTCATATCTTTCAATAACCTATTGAGTCTCAATCTCTCTAAGTGCATGCATTAAGAGGTGCACCAAGAAAGGGGTGGGTAGACCATCAATGCTTCATAAGATTGGTGTTCCTTTTTCCACTTGCCATCCACACACTAGCCTCCTAAAACCATTGAACCCCATGCTTATTATTCTTAGTTCTACCCATTCCTATCACTTGTTATGTTTTATCCTTCATTTCTTACCTTAGCACCCTTTTAACCTATCAGTTGTGTTAGGTTGACTAGGTTAACCTAGCATAGTTTAGGGACTTTTATCTCTTTTGATTTGTTGACCTCTTGACTAACATAGCATAGACCTAGAGAGTTAGACCCAAAAATGTGCTAGGTCAATCAGGTCGACCTAGCACAATTGACATATCCAAATGATTTTTGGGTAAGTTACTACTATATATATAAGGTCATTTACCACCATTTTTAAGAGAGAAGAATTAATTTAAGAAGTGTGAATGAACATCTTATTATTGACCATTCTACTTGGGGAATAAAGCTATAGGGTTTAATACCTTCTTTAGAGCCCTGATCTCATCTTGTGGACAAGTCTTTTAGATTCTTGGATAGGTTGTGTAGCCTAAAGCTGATTTATCTTAGTTATCCTTACATACCATAAAAATCTCTTATGAAACACCTTGGCCAAGGGGGAGGTTTAGACTCGGTAGGTTCATCTTCAAAGGTAAGTATTCCTAACTTTATTCCTCATTTGTAAGAGTAGATAGATAGTGCATTTGTATTCTTCTCTTCCATGTATCAGGATTCCATATACATTGATGTGAGTGTGTGTGTGTGTGTGTGTGTGTGTGTGTGTGTGTGTGTGTATATATATATATATATATATATATATGTTTAGTTTAGTTGTTTATTCATTTTATTTCTAACCCCCACTTTGTGCCACAAGCTTTGGTGCACACTATATTAGATTTACTTTTCTTGTTATTAGATTAGTGAAATATTAAATCATAGGACTCTTTTAGGGTTGTGTGATTGTGTTAGACTATAAGATTTATAACCATAACTCACATGGTGTGTTGTGATAAGTGATCACCCAATCAAGTCTAGTGGATCCTCACATTAGGAATGCTCCTATTTAATAATTGTATGCCCTTAATCAAAAGTGTAGGTGTTATCTATCCCAACCGATCTAGGATTGATTTATGGACATAATACATTTCCAATTGCATAAATTATATGGAACTTGATGTGAATAAAACACTTGTAAGATTTTTTCACTTATTTCATTTATATTCATTATTATTTTTATCATATCTTTATTATACTAGATCGACCCTGTCAACCCAATTATTTATCTCTGTGCATATGTTTGTAATAATAGGTAACTAGATCAACTAGCTCGACCTAATAAAGGTTTCTAGACTTATAAACTTTTGTTAAAAAAATTAGATTGAAATCTTAAGCCAGTACAACTTTTTTAGGTTTCTAGACTTTCATTCCAACCTACTAGGTCGACTAGGTCAACCTAGTGCATTATTTAGTACTTTTTCATCAAGTTCTTGCATAGCTTGTTTGACCAACTTGACCTAAATTATAGTTTTTGCCAGTTTTCTCCAAGGTTCTTGATCAACAATCTTTTCATTTTCATCTCTGATCCACCAAGGTTAGTTTCTATTTATATGTATATTTCCTTTTCTATATTTCCTTTCATAATTTGTAGTCTTTAAAACTACCTCCGCTAGGTTGACCCTATGGACCTAGTTCTATGTTATGTTTTATAAAATAACTAGGTCAACCCAACTGACCTATTTCACTTTTATACTTTTCTTTTGCAATACAAGTTTGACTCTATTTACCCTATTTTTTATGATTATCCATATATTTTCTCAACTATACCTTGTTTCAAAATTATAATTAACCATATATGTTAATCACATCTTTATTTTAAGTTGTTTGCATACTTAGAATAGTTCACATAATCTAATTAAGGGATTTTCAATCAATCTCTTAGTTTCACTATTTATATTATTTTACACATATGACCAAATCACATAAACATCAACAAACATTTAAATATTTGACTACCCAAGCCTACCTGCTTGGATTTCATCACCAAGGGGGAGGCCAACTTGATGCTTTGGTCAAACATAAAGTGTGGTTAATGGTATATTTTGGCTAAGCACCCATTACCCTTATTATTATAGTGTGTGGAGGGGGTAGGCCCCAATACCAAACTTGTATCAATGCCACTACAGTCCCTTTCATCCTAAACTTACCTGAAACTATCCATAGATTGCTATCTAGTACCTTGTTTATAGTCAATCTCCCATTTACATTTAAAATCATTCTTAATAATCTAATCATCATTATAGGTTGACCAAGTAGCTAGATTTAATTTCTAGTCATTTTCTTGCTCTTTGATCAATTATGTGTGCAAAATCTTGCATTAGCTAATGTTAATGAAAGATTTTACTTTTTGTGCATCAATTAGATTGGCTAGCATAAATTTAATTGACTATTTATTTCCCTTTCATTACTTACTACTTTCTTACATTACTTGCATTTATCTTTCTTCAATTCATAACTTGTTATAAATTTTCTTTTCTTCCTTATCTACTGTACGAGGTCAACCATGTACCCTTTTTATCCCCTGTACATTATGCTAGGTTAACCTGGTCAAACCTATACTATTTACAACATCTTTGCCTCTTTTTGTTAGTCATTGTTCATTGAAATAGGTCAACCCTATGGACCTTGTACAGTTTTATAGCCCCTATTTTTGCACTAGGTCAACCTAGTACTATTTTAGTCACTTTTTGAATCTTTGCATTCTCATCTTGTCTCTTTTCCTTTCATCATGTAATTTATATTTGGTGATAACACTGAAGTACAGTCATCAAACATGATGGAATTCATCAATCCTAATAGTGTCTCCCATAGACAAATTAGGGATCCTTTCATGAATGCTAGTAATGTTCATATTACAACTCGAATGATGAACTATGGGACCTCTCCTCATACCTCTTTGAAGAAAAACCCTCCTCTTCTCTTAGAGGATTAGCTTGAGTTAGAGTAGACTCCTGAAATTCTCTTTTTTATCATAGAATTCCCTCAACATAGAGGGAAGGATCCTTCTACCATCTATAACCTCATGATTAGCCATCAAGTTGAAGAGCCTCATTCTCCTACTCGCACTTTATCAAATAGATTTAGGGGAACTTATTTCTTCACTTCTTAACCTCTTCCTTTAATCTTGACTCCTTATGCCATGGCATCTTCTTCTTTAACTTCTTCCACCTACATGCCTAGCATCTCAACTAACATGGTAAGTTCTATATCTAGTGGGTCTCTCATAAGATCCACTATTCTTAATCCATCCAATAGTGTTTCGTTTACTACCCAAATCACTAAGTCTTATAGTGCTTCATCTTATCAACCATTTACTAGTCCATATTTTTCTTCACAGGCAAATTTTGCTATTAGTGCTTCAAATTCTCATAGCTTTTCCCAAGCTTATATCAATACTATTAGTGATACCCAAGCCACTAACACCAATACTACTTATTCTCATAATACTAATCAAACTCATTAATTATTGTTGTAAACTCTTAGTTAAATGAACACATTCCAAGATCATAATATGAATCAAATGATGAGAATGAAAAACCACCTTCTTAATCTTTAATCTAATCCTCAACCAATGACTTAGGGCACACATACCCAAAGTGTTCCTCCTCCTCTTTGATATTCTCAAGGTAATCTCATTCCTAAATCTCCATTAGTCAACAAAGCCATCAAGAATTTAAAAAATGAACCTCTTACCATCCAAATTGCTAACATTGACATTGGAGGTATAACACTTATAATGGATCAACCGATCCTACTCTTCACCTCAAGACATTTGGAAATATTTACAAGGATTGGGTGAAGTTAAATACCTTTGCCACTACCAAAATCCTATCCAAAACCCTCATAGGTGATGCCTTATATTGACATAATCAACTTATAACACATTCTATCACTAGTTTAGAAGACTTAGTAAATGCCTTAGTACAAGAATTTCAAACTAGTGATCTTTTAGAGAACACTTTGGCCCATTTCATCAATTTCAAACAAAACCAAAATGAAATTTCCCAAGTCTTTGTCCAAGATATTGAAGACTTTTTTAAATAAATGTGAACATAACATGGTAGATGAAAATATCTTTCATCTCTTTACAAATGCTTTATTTCTTAAATTATAATATCGAGTTTGTACCCTTTCTCCATGTACCTTGGAAGAAGCTATCAATCAAGCCAAAAAATAATATTTCCTCATGCATCAATTCGAGCCACCCCAACCTTTCATGGGTCCTCACCTATTAGTAAACAACAAAAACCACAATATTACCAATGATGGTGTTATTGATTCATTTGACACCATTCACAATGTTCAAGCTATCATTTACAATCCTTATTTTAAACTAGCTCCTTCTCAATAATACACTAATCCTCATTTCTCAATAATCAATGTTAATGTCCATAAACCTTTATCCTCGACTACATTTCTTAAACATCTACCTAGGCCTCTTCCATGAGATCTTGATGCTACTCAACCTATGAAATCATGGTATGATATTATTAAGTTTAATTATTTTCATTCTAGTTGGGGTCACTCTCATGAGACTTGTAGATAGCTCCATAATTTAGCTATGGACTTTTTTCTTGGACCAAATTTTGATCATGATTCCTTTATTCATAAACATAATTAATCCTATGATTTTTATTTCAAAAACTATAAATCACATGATAAAACTCAAGCCTTAAATTAATCAAATTCTCATTTAGCTATCTATAAAGACCCCTTGTCTAATCATTAACAAATCCAAGGTCAATATAAGCCCACTTCTTCAACCAATAACATATAAATTCTTGTTAAACCAAATTCTAAAGAGAGTGTTTTTAGCATGACCAATATGCAAAGAGTGGTGGCTTTCATTTATTCACAACCTATCTACATTTTTCCTTCTCATAAGACATATTATGTTATCCAATATTCTTCTCCAATAATTTAAATGAGTTGGGGCAATAAGATCTTATTTATTTTGATGATCCAATTTATGATTCTCCCTTGGATGACACATCCCATGCTATCTCTACTTCTCTCCCATCATCTTATAATACTAATAACAATCTAATTTCTCTTAACATTTCTTCTTCCAAACTTCAAGATCAATCTAAAACAACTACCTCTTCATCACCAAATGATTTACAATATTATTCTCAACCTTCTCATTCTTATCAACATAAATTTCATTTCTCTTCGGATCCACCTTTCGAATACCTTATTAATCATTACGTACATATATCTAACAATATCCTTATGGGTTATTATGAGTGGGATCCCATTATGAAACTCACTAATCTTCCATCTCAAATACCTTTCCTTAAACTCATGAGGACATCTCCACATCATAGAAACTACCTCATGTAACTCTTATTAAAGATGAATATACATTTCCCTCCTCTAATAGGATGGGAGTCCACCTTATCTAGATCTAAGGATAGTATCTTATAGCAATGTAAAGATATGTCTATTAAAATTAATGAAACCATAGATACTTCTCTTTCTTTATGATTTCATATCACATATATGATTCCAGATGAGATTTTGCTTCATGAAAATGATCCTCCATTATTTATTATAATCCAAATCAATGATATCTAAGTAAAATGAGACTTGATCAATGAGAGTTATGGCACCTATATCACTTCCCTTAATTTCATTAAGACTCTTGGGTATTCTGAATGTAATCTCAAGTCTAAATGTAACACCTATCAAGGATATGATAGAATGAAAATGCCTCCCTTAGGGTGTGTGTGGCTTTCCATTACCATCACACCTATCACCATTCATGTGAAAGTAATGATCTTCAATTTTCCCCTTTCATATAATGTCTTTCTTGGTAGGCCATGGACTCATCATATGTTAGTTGTCACATCTTTTCCCTGCTAATTCATTAAATTTCCTCACAATGGAGCCATTTATAAGATTCAAGAAGACACTAACCCTTGAAATTTTTCCCAATTCCAAGATCATGGTGTCTTCAATATTCCTACTCTTGAGCTTTTGCCTAGTGTTCCACTCCATGACTCGTAGCATCTAAACTTTCCTATCAAATTAACCAAAGGTTATAATGGGCATCTTGAGCTCATTGGTAACATTCCTCCTAACCTTTTAGACTTCAATGATAATGACCCTGATGAGATTAAATTAAAGATAAAAACTTTTGATCTCTTTCCTCATATCATCTCACAACTCCTTATTTCCTTAAAGCCTCATTCTTGTAATCCTCTTTGTGATGACATTCCCATAGTCTTAACCAAGACTAGGCACTCTATCCACCAAGCTTCCTCTGATGACAAGGTCATCCTGACCTATGTCATCAATATTCATACTCTAGATTATGATGATGATTATTTTTTACATGATCCTATTTTAGGTGGCCTTGTCTAGGACCATGATATTGAGATTGTTCATTAATACTCTTATTTACTTGAGTATTTTCATGCATCTCATCATTTTTTTTCATTTATAGTTCTTAATTCTTGCATTTTTTCTCTTTATCACCAGGTAGAGATGGTGTCAATACCTCTAGTTTATGAGGATCCACTTAGGACCATGCTCTTGGATCATGCTATGACTAGACCTTATCACTTTTTCACACCTAGGGTAGTACTCCTTAGACAATAAACATATCCCACCCCTCTTTTAGTAGGGCTAGATATATTTAAGCCCATTCCTTTTTCTATTATAATTAAACTTATTTTTGCTCATACTATTACTAAGCCTCTTCTTATTTCTCATCCTAGTGCTCCTCCTATTGAGCCTAATTCTACTCCTTCCTCATCATCACCCTCCTTTGGTGATGGTTTTCTTCTACCACCTAAGATGGCTCTTTTGCCTACCAAATGGGTTGATGATTCCTCTTCATCTTCTTCTACTCCTATTTCACCTCCTTCTGTGAGTGCTCCTAAAACCACTCACAAGCATATATGTTGCTTCCATAGGACAAACAATCACTCTTCCACCCATTGTCATAAGTTTAAATAATACCTTGAGACCTTACATCCTTCTTCCCCATTATTAGAAAAATCCATACCTAACCTAAAGGTACTTCCTAAATATTTACATAAGTATGGTGAGGTATATTGCCTATGGTACCTGTGTGGCATGCATCACATTGATCATTGTCACATTCTTTAATAACATCTTAAGGATCACCTTGTATCCATCCCTAGGCATTTACCATTCTTCCCTTAGATCATTCTCATAATAAGGATTCTCCTTCTCCCATGGCTCCACCTCTAATGATTATTTCACCTCCTATGGTCCCTTCACAACGTTATGTGCCTCCACCTATGATTCCTTCCCCTATGAACCTTCCCTCACCTATCGATCCTTCTCCACCTATGAGTCCTTCACTCATAGATCCTTCTCCACTAGTGATTTCTTATACTCCCATAGATCCTATTTCCATGCCCTTTGCCTAAATTTCCTCCTTAGCATGATCCTTTGAGCATTCCTACTTTTTCAGCTTAAAAGATCATAAAATAAGTATTTTCCTAGTATTAACTAAAGATTGATGATACCTTAGTTATAGTATGCATTCAAATTCATAGACATTTACCTAATGTATTAGATAATGTGTGTGGATAGATTTACCAGTATTTTTTAGCACATGCATGGTGCTTTCTCATTTATCTTTGCATTGGAAATATGATCCAATCTTATTTTTATCTATTATATCATTTGAGATTATGTCAAAATTCTTATTATCTTATATCATATTTTTCCTTCTTGTTGTACTATAGTTAGCGTATGTTATCATTTTACATTTTGCATCTAATTGTATTTTCTTTATCATTATTATTTTTTCCCCTTATCATTACTTTCTTTTCCTTTAGAGTTTTTCTCAAAACTCTTCCCTTGTATCTTTATGATTTATGGATTTCTTATCTCTATTTTTCATAAATAGTTGTCACGATGACTTGGTTATACTTACCCTCTTCCCTTTGGTTACTATCTCCTATTACCATGTGATCAATTTGTAAGCAATATTTCTCATTACTATTTCTTTTCACTGGTCCTCCTTTAGATCTCCTTTTTCCCTTCTTCCTTTTTCCACAAACTAGGCATATATGTGGTTAAGACTTGAGATCAATCGCTAAGTTCATTGTCAAGCCTAAGTGTTCTAGTTAGTCTTTTGTCTTTAGATTACTTAGCTTCCTTTAGCCTTAGCCTATAGCTCATTCATGTGTATCACTATTTCTCTCATAATTAGTCATTCCAAAGTTATTTGGAGGAGGAATCTTAAAAATCCTTCAAAATAAAGTTAAAAGCCAAATCATTTAAATAAAAGGCAATGATATAAAAAGGCAAAAATATTAAATATTCTTAAAATTCAAATCAAACTAAAAGATGTGATTCAAAGCAAATCTCTTTCTTCTAGTCAAAGCTCAAACTCCATAGTTGGTATCATAGTAGAGCTGAGGTCCTTTGGGTTGTAGCAAACTAGTAGATTAAAAGAGAAGAATTAAAAAAATTAGTGCTACCTACTTTATCACGTAATTACCAAATCTTTGTAGTAGACCAATGGCTCTGTAAAGGGTCCTGAGGAGCAGGGAACATGTTGTGGGGAGTTAGGTCCATTTTAATTTTTCTTGTACGAATATGCCATCATGAGTTGATCTTAGTAGCACACCTATTTTCCTAAAAAGCTTTATGTCTATAGCAAGCAATTTTTCTTTATACATCGATGACCACTAGTCACTTTATGTCTTTTCATGTCCTTAGTATGCCTCTTACCTCCTAAGATCTTCTCATAAGATGCCTAAGTCTTGATTTTTACACTCCATTTTTCATTCCTTTTACTTCATATTTCCTCTTGGGAAATATTTTTTTGCTTATTGATCACTCCCCATGGGATATCATTTGTGAGTTATTTTATAAGACCATGGATAGGACCCAACATCCCTCACAAATTACCATATTTTCCATCATATTACCCACATCCTTGATTTATCATTACTTATCCTTATTCTTACTAATCTTGATTTGGTACCCCTTTGGTTTTTATTTTGTGAGTTGTAGTGTAAGACTGTGGATAGGACCTAACCCTCCTCACAAAATTTTCAAATAATCCAAAATTACATGTGTCAAATATGAGTTAATATTTGATTGATTATGAGGTTACATAGCATTGACATGATTCTCATCTTGAATTAGTATGTTGTATGCTTACTTCATTTTTATTTCACTCTTTATCTTCTTATTTTATGAGTGCATATAATATTACAACCATTTCTTGAATTTCTCATACTTCCCATCTTGAATTAGTATGATAAATTTAAGACCAAATTTTTGTAAATTTTGTTTTTCTTTTATACTTCTAATCATGATATAGTATAGTTGATTGACTTAATTTTGATTTGTTTTTATTACCATTTATGCCCTTTTACATGCATTCCATTTTTTTACATTGTTTATCATACTTCCCAATGTGATATTTAGTATGATTTTACTCATTTTAATTTGGTGCAAAAATATTTTACATTGGTTTAAAACAAATCCCCTTTTACCATCTTGTTTTCCATTTTCTTGGATCTTTATACTTAGTCATTTTTTGTTATTACACATTTCCCAATTTGAACTGGTGTGTAGTACATTTCTTTGATTGATTATATTTTTCAAAGTATTTTTTTTTGTTTCTTTTTAACCATGCATGTGTACTCTAATGCTAGAAAATAAACCACACCACATATATTTCCTATAGCATATGCAATAAAGATAAATACATGTGCTAGAAAGAAATATATCTAAATGCATCCACAAACACAACAATCATAAAGATGACATACACAACCAACACCAATAAGCCAAAATAATACATCATATATATGTAACATGAGTTTTATACAACATATACAACCATATACAAAGCACCAGCACTAGGGTTGGGATCCATCCTATCTATTCTATGGTCTATCTATGCTGCTTACTAAGGCCTCAATTTGACTCCTCCAAATGGTATGATGTAACAAGGAAATCTTAGATCTCAATCCCTCTACCTATCCTTGTAGGCATGTTATATGTGCATATGCCTACACCAACTCAGCTTGGGTCATTATATGCACCTATGTCAGTTAAGTCTGAATTATTGTATATGCCTATGTCATATGTGTCACTATGTCTAGATATGAAGCTCTCTCATCTACCAGGGCCTACCAAGCTTACCTCTCACCTTCCCTTATCTCTATTGGTGGCTACATCCTCTCTCTGCACCTATATCTATGTCATTACCTCACTAGTTAATCTGATCTAGCTTGCCTAAGCTAGGGTAGATGGTACACTTATATCCTCTAGTGTCATGGGGTCGTATAGCTATAGAGTCTCATTTATGATGTCATAGAGTGATCCCCTCACTAGGGTCTCCCATTTTTCCTCTTCATGCTTAGGTATGCCTAAAAAATCACACCAAATAGATATCAGATCACTATCATATCTCATAATATCTATCTATATCTATCTACTATCAAATAAAAACTTAAGAAATAATTCAACCATCTTTATACCTATTTGTGTCTTGGCTCTTATGATATTATCATTTGCATGATCATCTCTCCTTATATTCACAACCTCCTAATACCTCCTTAGTGGGTTACCTCCTCAAATTGAATCTGATTATTAGGGCTCATGTCTGTCTCAACCTCCATCTAAATGGTCTCTCTATCATCTCCTTTGGCTCATCTATGGGTTCGTTTGAGATGTTTATGGTCTCTACTCTATCCTATCTCGATCACTAGCATGTCCTTGGTGGTTGTTTCTCATCTTGCTACAGGGCTAGTAGTGGTACATATGGTATCTCTACCTCTTCCACATCCTCCTCTACCACTCATCATGCTTGACCAATCCATGGTCACTCCTAATGTGGCCTTAGTGTTAACCTCACTATAAGTGGTCTGAGTCCTCTCCTCCCTCATGGTTTCCTCACATGTTGCACCCACTGGTTAAGCATCAGTATCAATGTCACCAGATGAGGTAGGCCCATCTATCTTGGTACTCATACTACTAGATGTGGATTTATCACCACATATAGTGTTTAACCACCTCTCTCTTCTTTAGTGCTAGTGCAACTATGTGCCAGCTCACCCATGTAGATGTTATGTGCCCATACGACCACCACACTATGTTTATACATCTCATTAACTATAGTGTTAACACATGAGGCACAACCCATGCTACTTGGTCCTCTCTCCATCTCCAAACTTGAGATGACCTATCATCGACTACATGGGGTAACCTATTCAGTCGATACATGAGAAATATCTCATATATCCATGTTGTCAGTAGTATGATTAGTCCCATAGTATTCTACCCTTTGACCAACATCTCAAATAGATCATGTATAAGCTAGACCCAGATGATAAATCCTATATCATATAGTGATACTTCCTCCAGCATCATCCTACTCATGACTACCACATATAGTGGTACCTTGACATCTAACTTTTGATAGAGCACCTGTTGTGTCATAAGGCCTATCAATGCCTTTTAGAGGTTCAAAATATATGATGTATACACACTATCAAAATTAAATCTCCATCCTCTCAATATTAACTCTTAGCTTATACCTCACATGGCTAAGGCTCTCCTCTCCTCTAAGCTATATGGTATCCCTATGGTCACTGGTGCTCCTTCTATGGGCAACCCAAGGATGGAATGGATACCTTCTAGTGTGATACCCACCTCTATCACATCCCCATCCACCTCCCATCTAAAGGTGTTGGTCAATCATTCCTAACATCCTAGGAATATGACTAATAGATCAATGTTGAGGGGGATCTTTCACATATCATCTATACCTCCTAGACCCATGGTTACCAGTCTAGCTTGATCTAACAATTTATCTAGCAAGTCTTATAACCAAGACACATCTACCAACCTCTAGAATCTTGATCATCTATTTAACCAAGAAACAAAAAATGATGTATTAGTTCTTCCATGTCATGTATAATAATAATACATTATTTACACATCATTTTTATAATTTTTCATTATAAACAAGCCTAATTTATTTCACCTTATTCGTTTTATCCTATTTCTAGCTTATTTGGTCCCTTTTGCCCTCTTTTAGTCATTTTAGGCCATTTTAGCCCTCTTTAAAAAATTTACATGCTTTTTTATGCTTATTTTGGTTCCCTGGTCAATCTAGATTGACCAAAATTTCCCTATTTTTTTCATAGTTGACTTCAAATTCCAATTTAACCCTCTTATCTTACCCTTCTTGGTACTAAATTTTCATTCTAGCCCTTACAAACTAGTTACTCAATTCTAGATTTTTAGCCTATAGATTACACTAGGTCAACCCATACTTAATAGGTTAACCATATGGATTCTACCATGTTTTATCCTACTAGGTTGACCTAGTCGACCTAGTGCATTATGTGTACTGACCCAATACATTTTTCACAAAATATGCATTTTACTCACTTTCTTCCTAAACCCTTCAAACCCATTTCCCATCTTCCCATTTTATACCTTTAGAATCTAATTTTTCTCAATTTTGAAATATATAAATTATTAAAATCAAATTTCATCAAAAATTCACTTAATTTAATATAAATTTCAAAAACTAGTTTGAGATTTGTAGTTGCATACCTATAGTGCACCTATTGCCACCTCTGGGTGTCCTCCTTATTTAGCATGTCATTCAACCCTTCAACATTCTAGAATTTTTTGGTCTCAAATATCTCTTTCCTCTCTTTCAAAATTCAAAATACAAAATGAATTCTCTTTTTCCCTATTTAAAAATGATTTTTAACAACTCAATTCTTTCATTTATTTTTAGGCAGATTCCTTGTTTTGCCTCTATCTTTATTTCTGCTCATCCATTTTGTAAACCATAAAATGCATTAGAATAATGATTATTTATAGATTATTTTCCAATATCATATGTCTATGTTCCAAAAAATTTAATTTTTGGCTATTTTCGCACTAACTTCTATAGGTTTGCCTAGTGTACTCTACATTGGACACCTTCATTTCTTACCATCTACTTCTTTATCTACAAAACTAATGTAAGTTAAAGGTATGTGTTTTCAATTTTGTCCTTTCATTTATCTTATTTTATGATTAATTCACCATTCTTACCATTAGTGTTAAGTCTTATCATGTTCTCTTCCAAAGCATCATCTCGTGTTGCACTTATGTGACACGTGATCAGCTTCAGCTAGGGCATATGTATACATATAATATTTTAAAAAATTTATTGATTGCTGACACTTTATAACTTGTAAGAACCTATCAAGTCTCAATATATCTGAGTACATTCCTTAAGGGTTACACCAAGAAAAGGGTGGGCAAACCATTGATGATTCATAAGATTGTTATTCCTTTTACCACTTGCCATCCACACACTAGCCTCTTGAAACCATTTAACCCCAAGCTTATTCTTCTTAGTTCTACCCATTCCTACCACTTTCTATATTTTATCCTTCATTTCTTACCTTATCACCCTTTTTACCTATCAATTATGCTAGGTTGACCAATCGACCTAGCATATTTTAGGGACTTTTTCTCTCTTTTGGTTTATTAGCCTTTCAGCCAACCTAGCATAGACCTAGAGAGTTAGACCTAAAAATACGCTAGGTCAATTAGATCAACCTATCATAGCCAACATACATGAATGATTTTTTAGTAAGATAATACTATATATACAAGGTCATTTATCACCATTTGTAAGAGATAAAATTAAGCAAATAAATATGAATGAACATCTACCTATTGACCATTTTACTAGGGGAATAAAGTTTTAGGGTTCAATACTTTATTTGTATCTATGATCTCATCTTGTGGATAAGTATTTTGGATGCTTTGATAGGTTTTGTATCCTAGATATAATTTATCTTAGTCATCCTTAAATACCACAAAAATATCTTACAAAACACCTTAACCAAGGGGAAGATTGAGGCTCAATGGGTTCATCTTTAAAGGTAAGTATTCCTAACTTTATTTCTCATTTGTAAGAGTATATAGATAGTGAATTTGTATTCTTCTCTTCCATGTATTAGGATTTTGTATACATTGATGTGAGTATATGTCTTTTATACATGTTTAGTTTAGTTTTTTATTTGTTTTATTTATAACCCCCACTTTGTGCCACAAGCTTTGTTGTGCACTAAATTAGATTTAATTTTCCTGTTATTAGATTAGTGAAATATTAAATCATAGGAATCTTTTAGGGTTTTTTTGTGATTGTGTTAGAATGTAGGCTTTAGAACCCTACCTCACATGGTGTGTTATGATAAGTGATCCCCTAATTAGTTCTAGTGGATCTTCACATTGGTCATGCTCTTTCTTAACAATTGTATGCCTCCAATTAGAATCCAAGATTGATTTATGGACATGATGCATTTTTTATTACATATAATTTATATATCATTAAATATATCTATCCAAGGATTTATTAATTCAAATTAGGGTTAAATAATATGGTGAGAGGTAGACATTATTTTAAATGGAAAAATGAAGGAAAAGATACTTTTAAAAAAATAAAAGAAAATGTAATTTCTTGCACATATACTTTGGTGTGTCCTAATTTCAAAAAATACTTCATCATATTTTGTTATTCTACATACACACTCTCATCCATTTTTATTCAAAATAATTATGAATGAATCGAGTCATGTATTGACTTCATGATTTATGATCTCAATGACTATGAACTCAAATACCCTACTATTAAAAATAATGCATGTGTAAATTGTCAAAATAGTCAAACAATTCAATATTATATTTTGAATTATCACTCTATTATGATGGTACCTAAAATAGTTGCAAAATCCATTTTGACACAATAATAAGCTAGTTCAAAAAGTAGTAATTGGATTGTAAAATTTCAAGAATATGATCTATAATAAATCTTACTAAGCTAGTCTGAGATAAAAGATTTTTTCAGCTTATGGTAGAATAAATGAACAACAAATAATTCATGGTCTTATAGGTGAATATGATCACAAAACATAGAACTTACTAGTAGTTATCTTAATTTACTCTACAAATGAGTGGTATTCAGATATTACATATTTATTAATGTATGGATATTATCTTTTGCATCTAGATGCTAAGCAATGAAGAACTATATATTTGAAATCAAGTAAGTATATTATTTTTTATGGAATTTTGTTTAAAAGTATTGACGGCTTCTTTTTTATATGTGTAAATACTGAACAATAAATAAACTTAATAAATCTTTCCATGATCAAGCATGCAGTGATGATTTCTCTACATTAGTAATAATGTACAAGATTCTAAGAGCTCATTATTACTGGCCATCCTTATTAAAAAATACCTATGAATGGGTAAGAAAATGTGAAGCTCGTCAACAATTTTTTGGTTGGCCAAAACTTATAGTTGTCCCACTCAAACCAATTGTAATTGAAGAACCCTTTCAGTAATGGGGGTTAGATTTTATTGTAGTGTTGAATCCTCATTTAAGTCATGGCCACACACATTTTCTCACAGTAATGAATTATTTCACAAAGTGAGTTGAGGCAATTCTAGTTAAGTAAGCAACTTTAAAGGTAGTTTACAACTTAATTATAGAGAACATTCTAGTAAGGTATGAAATTACACAAATTATTATGACTAATAATTCATCCAATTATTCTTTAATTGAGTTAGATTTGATATGGTTATGGCATCTCCTTAGCTCATTATTCTGAATATTATTTGTAGGGAAACAATCAAGCATAATCTAGCAACAAAAATATTGTTACCATCATTCACAATCTTGTAGATGAAAATCAAAGGAATCAGTACAAGAGCTTGTATGATGCCTTATGGTTAGACTGTATCACTCCTAATAAATCCATTAGGATGTCTCCTTTCTAGTTGTTGTAGGGAATAACTATTATGATACCTATAACACCTAAATTTCCTACATTTCAATTGGAAAGAGCAATTAAAAATCAAAATTTTGAGAGCTCATTAGGTAAGACAATTCTATATCTAAACAAACTTGAGGAAGAAAGAGTGTGGGTTATGGATAAAATTATAAAACATCAAGCTCAAGTCAAAACACTATTTGACAAGAAAGTAAAGAAACAAGATTTTTAGGTTGGATATCTCATCTTTCTATGGGACAAAAAGAGGGAACCAAAAGGGATCCATGGCAAGTTTTATTCATTTTGGATGGGTCCATTAAAGATCAAACACTTTTTAAAATAAAACATATTATACTTGGCTTACCAAGGTGGTATGCATCTTCCCTTACCCTATAGTGGGTAGTCGTTAAAGCACTATTTCGGTATGCATCTTCCCTTACCCTATAATGGGTAGTCTTTAAAGCACTATTTCGGTATTCATCTTCCCTTACCCTATAGTGGGTAGTATTTAAAGCACTATTTCAAGTGAAAGTAAGTTGTCCCATATATTAAAATAGGTGAATTTAGGATTTTTTTATGTTCCCCTTTCCTACTTTCCTTTTTTTATGATGTTTTTTTTATTCTTTCAGTTTTATTGTCTCATTTTTATTCCCCCCCTACAATCTCTTGCTTATTTATTCCTTATCTTTATCAAAGTTTCTTTGTCAAGGTATTTTTTAAGATTAAAAATTAATAATTTTATCAATGATTTAAGCACTTATCTATGAATCAATAGTGTATATTTACCCTTTACACCTTACAGTTCAAAGTTCCTCATCGAAGTTAATAGTTATCACCAAAAATTGAAATTAAAATTTTCACACTATTTTTCCCATGAAGTTGTCCAAGTCGGTTCTCCTTTTGAACAAGTACAAAATTTTATCTGTCTCTTGACCTAATCAAGTTTGGAATGTTTTTT
The DNA here is from genome assembly GCA_037957365.1 of Torreya grandis. Lineage (NCBI taxonomy): Eukaryota > Viridiplantae > Streptophyta > Pinopsida > Cupressales > Taxaceae > Torreya > Torreya grandis. Next base: position 3,567,443 of record JARHVA010000578.1, on the reverse strand, counting down.
GAGTAAATTTTCTAAGTTTAAAATCACTAAATGTAAATTAGGTCTTTTAGACCAATTGGTTTGAACCTTTTGAAGTATATTCACTCATTATTAATCAAGGTTCCAAAATTGATTATAACTTCAAATTTTAAAAATTTATATGCAAAAACTAATTAGATTTATTTAGCCTAATTAGGTATTAGAAAATAATCCTTTTTATTCTCAATGATAATCAACACTTTCATCAATGATTAAGTCTTGACATTGATAAGAAACAATTTCAAATTGATAAACTTTCCAAATCCTGAGTAGAAATTTAATTCGAGTTCTCTTCAATTTTAAATGGCATTTTAAATGCAATTTTAAAATAAATTTGATATTGGTAGTCAAGTTTGGAAACTTGAATAGGTCTATATGACTTTGAAGTTCTTTTTACATTTTCAAACAAATTTCCAAAGCTCAGTCATCATTTATAGAGTAAATAAAGTTTTAATAACATTTCTAACAACTAAAAAAGGCTTTCCAAAGCCTGACTAGATTTAAACAAGTTTCCAATAGCTTGATTCTCAATTATAACAAACAAGGTAGTGCTTCAAGACACCAGCACCAAGCCTAGATAATTATATGTGATTTTGTATAAAATATCACATATAATACACAAATAGAATGCTACAACACTTGAACTTGCTTGATGCTTTATTACTTTTTTGATATTGCAATATGATAAATAAACTATTTATAATTGCCATTATTTAAGGATGTTTTATTTCCTAACTTTGGAAACCTATTAATTGTGATGTAATAACAAAATTAAATTCTTAATACATAAAAATATTATGCCTTACAAATAGAATTAAATGTTTCCTGACAAAAATTATTTGATGAGGGATGGAATAAATTATGATTTCCAACACTCACCCTAAATTTATTCCACTGGCTACTACAATATCCATTACTCCTAAGTTTTTCCTCAAATGCTCAATATATATCCTTCTCTAGTGCCTTCATGGAGATATCCACTAGTTGATATTTAGATCTATAAAATGCTAATTTTATTTCATGATCTTCAACCAATTGTATTATGAAGTGATAATGAATCTTTATATGTTTGTTTCATCCATGAAAAACATTTGATTCTTTGGTAAGGCTATGAAAGACATATTATCACAATATAGGATTATGACATATGTTTGTTTCTTCTTCAAATTTTTTAAGACTCTCCTTACCCAAATATCTTGACATGTTATTGCATTTATTTCATGTATTCAACTTCTACTGTGGAAAGAGAAATTATGGGTTGCTTCTTAGATGCCCAAGAAATGGATCTTGAACCCATGTGAAACACATAACTTGATGTTATTTTCTTGTCATCTACACTACCTTCCCAATCACTAATTTTATAGCTAACTAAATCAAAATCACTTGATGTAGTATAAAGAATTCCATAGTTCTTTGTTATATTGACATATCTTAGAATTCTCTTACCTATTTTCCAATGTGTATCCTTAGGTGTTTACACAAATCTAGAAATCAAAATTATTGCATACACTATATTAATCTTAGATGTTGCCAAATACATGAGGCTATCTATCATGCTTTTATATAAATTTGAATTCACCTCATTACAATAATCTTCCTTACTCAATTTGAGACCTTTAGTAGTTGGTGTTGGTGTAGGCTTGTTATTCAACATTTTGAACCTCTTCAAGATTTGTGAAGCATACTTAGATTGAGAGATGAATATTCCATCATCTATATGTTGTACTTATATACCAATAAAATACTTTAACAAACCCAAGTATATCATTTCAAATTCCCTTTTCATTGCTTCTTTGAACTCAACAATAAAAGCATCATCATTTCCTATGAATATTAGATCATCTACATATAATACAACAATCAAAATCTTACCATGGCTCTCCTTGATGTAATGTGTGATCTCGTTACTACTTTTTTTGAAACTGTTGGTAGTAAAGTATGAATCAATTCTACTATACCAAGTCCTTGGTGCTTGCTTAAGCCCATAGAGTGCTTTTTTGAGCCTATACACCTTGTTTTATTTTCTTGATACTTCATATCTAGGTGGTTGATCAACATAGACTTCTTATTTGAGTAATCCATTTACGAAGGTGGATTTGATATCCATTTTATATACCTTTTACTCGTGTAAGCTATTTCTAAGACAACCTGCATGGTTTCCATTCTTGAAATAGGAGCATAATTCTCATCATAGTCTATAACAAGTTGTTGTTTGTATCCCTTAATAATTAATATTATTTTATACCTATCAATTTTTCCTTCTACTATGCTCTTGTCCTTATAGACCCACTTTACTCTAATCACTTGTCTACCCTTGGGGAAATCATCTAACTCCCATGTTTTGTTTCATTCTATTACATCTATTTCCTCATCCATGGCCTTACACCATTTCTCTTCTTTTTGTGCTTATTCAAAACATGTAGGTTCATCTTGAGAAAATAAATCCAAGTTCAAATTTTAATTAAGAGCATCATACCTTGAGTCATCATATATCTCCCTCAATCACCTTGTCTTTATAGGCATAAGGGAATCAAGAGTTGAATCTAAATTGTTACTAGAGTTACTTGATTGACGAGTATGTTGTGAAGGTGATGGAGGTGTTGATAATGGTTTACCTTATTGATCTATGATTAGTTTAATTTTATCATCCTCATTTCTATCATCTATGAGTATCATTTCTTGTATACCTAATGTAGTTTCAATACTGGCATCCCATGATTCATTTTCAATGAATTTAACATCCCTGATATTCACAACCTTCTTTGTAATAGGGTTAAACAATATATATGCTTTAGTGTCTTCAAAATATCTAATAAAGATGCACTTTTTCCCCCTATCATCAAATTTCTACCTCTTTTCCTTTGACACATGTGCATATGCCACAGACCCATATATTTTTAGATGTTCAACACTATACTTTTGTTTGTCCATTCTTCTTGTGGAGTCCTATTTTGAACAACCTTTATGGGACACCTTTTCAAAAAATACACTATTGTTGCTATAGATTCACCCCAATATTATTTTAAAAGTCCTTTGGCTTTCAACATGCTTGTGGTTATCTCTTAGATGGCCCTATTTTTTATTTTTGCCACTCCATTTTGTTGTGGAGTGTATTTAATTGAGATCTATTTTTCAATTCTTTCATTCTTGAAAAAAATTAGAAATGCCTTAGAAAAATACTCTCCCCCTCTATCTAATCTTAGGATTTTGATGGAGTATCCACTCTGTTTCTCAACCAATGCCTTGAACCACTTAAATTTTTCAAAAGTCTCAGACTTTTTCTTTAATAAATAAATCCAATTTTTCTTGCTATAATCATCTATGAATGTTAATAAATGTGCTTTATTAGAGTGGATGAGAGTTTTCATTATTCCACAAAAATTTGAGTGCACCAATTTCAAAGGTGCTTCTACCCTCCTAGACATCCCTATGTTGTTTTCCTAGAATGTATGCCTCACATTTTCTTTTAAGTTCTATTATTCTTGATAGACCTATAACCATATTCTTATTAAATAAAATATCTAATCCAAAAAAAGTTAAATGCCAAAGCCTAGATGACTCTTTAATGATTGTCTTGAAGTTTGCTTGATGTAGTATTGTTATACTCTTGAGAGGATCAATTTACATCTTGAAATGAAACATGTGGTTCCCTATCATTTGAATTTTAGCTATAATGTTATTTATTCCTTATTTATCAAATGTTGTGCACTCTCCATTTCATTAGGTCTCCATATATTTTTTGAACCAACTGTCCAATACTTAATAGATTATGTTTCAAATTTGGAGCATAGTAGACATCTTGGATTTCTCTTCTTTCACCTGGCTTGGTGAAGATAATGATAATCCCTCTACCAATAATAGGAACCTTTTCATTGTTTCCCATCTTAATATCTGACTGAATATTCTTGACAATGAAGGAAAATAATTCCTCATTACCACTTGTGTGGTTACTACATACACTATCCAAATACCATACCTCAGCACTGCTTCGCTCAACAACATTGGATATAATGAAAATGTTTGGCAAATTTTCAAGTTCACTTACATTCTCAGTGGCTACATTTTCACTTTGATTTTATTGGTTGTATTGCCTCTTTCTACATTCACTATAAAAATGAACATACTTATGACAATAATAGCACTAAATATTAATTTTATCATACCTTTGATTTGAATTTATACTCATTTTATTGTCTTAGAAGTCTAAGTGGGATTTACTTGCTCCTTCTTGACTATTTAAACTTGAACTAATGTAGTATCTTCTTCCTCTTCCTCTACTTTTGAAGCTTTTTCCTCTATTTTCTCTTCTTCTCCCCTACCTCTAAAACTATCTTGCGACTTGAAGGCTTGATCTAGGGGAAAAGGTCTAAATCTATTCAACTGATGTTATGGGTTTATAGAGAGCCCATCAACTCATCTACTATCAACCTTCAGAGGTCTTTGGCCTCTTCAATAGATATAATAATTGGACCATATCTTATGGGAAAACTCATAAGGATATTTTCAAAAATCCTTTGGTTTACTAAATTTTCACCATTAATTATTAACTGATTGGTTAAACTAGAGACTCTAGTATGAAACTCATAAATAGAATCACTATCATTCATTTGTAATGTTTCAAATTCTCTTCTAAGTAATTTGAGTTTTACTAATTATACCTTATCATTACCTTAATAAGAATTTTGAAGGATTTCTCATGCTTCTTTTATGTATTTTTATACTAAAATTCTTGGATGTATGGCTTCTATCATTACTATCTCTATCAAATTCAATGTTTTCACATCCTTCCTCCTACTCTCCTTTAGTTGGGTCTTTTAAGCATTTGACAATACATTGTATGTTGCTTGATCGGTCACATATGTGAAGTATATGATCACACACTCCCATAAATCATTCTCCACCAATATCATATTCATCTTATTTTCCCAAACATCATAATTTTATCCATCAAATTTTGGCAAATATTTCCAACTTTTACCATCTAATCTGATAATACTACTAGTTTTTAGACTGCTTATTAACCTACTGCTATTTTATGGATTCATTCTCTCTTTATTTTATAACTATTTTTCTATTTTTTTTCCTCTTAAAAAAAATATGACTGAGGGTTCTTACTTATTCCTCACACACTAGCTTCTGCCAAATTACAACTCTATTGGCAGTGATGATTTCACAAAAACTGCATTTTTTTTATTTTGTTTTTTACATTGGCTGATTTTTGTCTTTATCTACTATTGTAAATAGTGACATCCATTTATTTTATCTTATCTCCTCTTTGGATTCATTAAAATTTACTTGGATTGGCTTCTAATAGATTTTACCTTGCTTTTAAAAACTTCCATGATCTATTGATCACCAAGCTCTATATGACTGTGTTGATTTGATTTAGAAGTATTCTAGTATTTTCCATACTTTTCTTTCTCTCTTTGTTGATACCAATATATATAAAATAGCATACATAATATATAAATATAATTCTATAGCACTTGAAATTTTTTGATGCTTGATTACTTTGTTAATCTTACTTTCTAATAAATAAACTATTTATAATTACCTCTTTTTAAGGAGGTCTTATTGCTTAATTTTTTAAACCTACTAACTATCATGTAGTAACAAAATTAAATTCTTAATACATCAAAATATTATGCCTTAAAAATAGAATCAAATATTTCCCTACAACAATTATTTAATGAGGGATGGAATAAATTACAATTTCCAATATTCATGATTCAGCTCTGATACCAATCTATATAAAATAGCATACACAATATACAAATATAATGCTTTATCACTTGAATTTTATTGATGCTTGATTACTTTCTTAATCTTACTTTTTGATAAATAAATTATTTATAATTGTGTCTATTTAAGGAGGTCTTATTGCTTAATTTTGGAAACCTACTAACTATCATGTAGTAAAAAAATTAAATGCTTAATACATCAAAATATTATGCCTTAAAAATAGAATTAAATGTTTACTTACAACAATTATTTAATGAGGGACGGAATAAATTACAATTTCCAATAGATTTAATAAAAGTAATAAACTTTCTCAATAAAACCTTTATTCCACAATGTTAAATTGACATCCAAAGCTCGGATGGACTAACCCACATTTCACGACTCATTTTTCAAAGCTTGAATGGAAGAAATAATAAACTCACCTCACTGTTGAAGAGGTGTTTAAAAATTTATAAAAACTATAAAGCTCTTGGAAGCATTTTTCAACATGTGTAAAGCAGCCTCCCATGGCCATAACTTAGCTCTTTGTTGAATGACATTTAAAACTCATCTAAGCATTGAAGACAAAAAAAATATTTGAGATTAGTGGAATTTAGCTTTCAAATCACAACTAGTAAAGTGAAATTTTTTAATACAAACAACTTTTTAAAAGTGTAGCAAAGAGTCATGGAACTCAACATAGTGGTATATGGGTTTTGAAGCCCGATGGGGTTTTTAAATATTCATGCCAATTTTTTAGTAAAAATAAAATATTAAGATTTAAATAGTGTAAATATTTGAAAAATCAAACATTCACCATTTCAAATGGGGTTTTTAATCCATATTTATCCATGGATGTTTTGAAACTTGATAAGGAGAAAGAACCCTAACACATATAACATCAAATCTCAAAGAATCTGACTCAATGTAGAGCAAGTATTGAAGCATGAATTAGTGAAAGAAAAGCTGAGATGATCCATAAATGATTGAAACCTAATATAAAACCTTATTAAAAACTTGATTTGAGCTAAAATTGTCATTTTTAATGTTCAAAACCCTCTCAATAATTCATCCTTCATTTCAACTAGTTTTTGGCTCTAAGGCATCTTGAGGACATTGTATTTATTTGTGGCTATAATTTTTTCCATATCATAGGTTTGTTTTATAAACACTTGTCTTTTCCTCTAATTTTAATTTTTATTTAATATTTCATGTTATCCTCTATTTTCACTAAAACAAGGGGAAACTCTAGCAAAAAATCTAAAAACTAGAACTCGTCCTAATTTAATTTTTATTCCTCCTTGATTATGTTTTGAGCATTATTGATAAGCCAATTGCATGTACTAGTTATTATAAATTTTCAAACCCTAGTTTTCCCCCTTTTTATGGGAAAATTATGAAACTAATTTCCAATAACCTATGTTGGGCTTTTTGTCCACTGTGTTGAACCCATTTCTCCCATAAACGCATTTCCCCCCTGATCTTGTCTTCAACAAATTGAATTTACTTGCCCAAGTTTCTATCCTTTCAAGTGCACCTTCAAAAATAAAATTAAAGTATTTGGTCTATGAGATCATTTCTATTCTATACATATATATTTCCAATGTCAATGATAATAGCATGACACATATGGATATTGATCAATTTTGGGAGAGAATGGATGGTTATAAAAGAACCATAATGGGATAATATATTCTAGATAGCAAGCTTGCACATGTCATTACATTTACAAAATATTTTCAATGTTTATATTTAGATTTTTTGTGTGAGAATTACTATAGTCCATAAAAAATAGAGAAAATATTTGTAGATGATCAATTGATTACCAAATTTGATGTAATATCCATAGGTATCACTTTTAGTATTGAGCCTCATGATGAAATTTTAGATATTAATAAAGACATTTATAAATATTTATGGGGTTACAATAAAGATAAATGTGAAAATATGTTGAGTCAAACTTGGTTGACCAATAAAAAGAGGATAAATATCAAGCTTGTCAAAACTCTATACTGATCTAACTTCAAAAAAGAACTATCATATATGATCACACTTCTAAATAGAGTCATGGGAAATGAAACAATGAATATTTTTCATAAGTGGATGCACATGGTCATAAATATCATCTAATCTAGAAGTAATTCATTTATTGGGCTTAAATAATCAATAACAACATCCATGATCAATTGACCAAGCTATAATCCACATAATAAATCTACATGACATAATATTTGGTCTACTCCATTATAGCTCTTAGAATTTATCCTGACTTGAATGAAGAAAAAATAATAATAATTGATGCATTGGTATATGATAGGTTTCCATAGTGCACTGGTGAAAAAGTAAAGAGTCATTTCAGAAGGGTGAATGATGCATTCACCATAATGATTTTCAAATCAATAGATGGTAATATTTTAGCAATGATATCCAATTAAGTAGTTGTGTTGATCAAGAAATATGAGAGTTATTTCATTTGGTTCCCCAAGATCACTTATATCCAAGTTGGTAGATTTAAAGGTGTTCCTCTTAGGCTTTCAAGATATCCTAGTGATAAATATTTATAATTTAGCTTTTCAGATAGCTAAGTGAGGTTCACAATAAATCTCTCATCCAACATGTTAAAGGAGTATTTTTTTCTTATTGGTCTTAGTTACTTCATTTTTAAATTAGCTAAAGATGCTTCAAGCATTAAGAAATCGATGGTGGATTTTCCAATGCAACCACACATGAGAATAATTGGTTTTGATAGAAATAACCTTGTGAAGAATAACCTCAAGTTAAGTCCCAACTATGGTCACATTACAAAAATACAAAAATTCAAAACTATTGGGAAGATTGTGAAGATGACTTTGAAATCAAAAAAAGAGATTGATTAACAATGAACTAGGGATATATGAGAGATTTCATGTTTTAATTGTATAAGGTATATTTTTAAGATGGAATCGATATTGTTGAGAAATTTTTCAATGATAAATTATATCTCACACCAATTCCTTATATCAATTGGTTAATAAAAGAATTGACAAATATTATGGAATGCATGTAGATTATTCAATTAAGGTTAAGAACCTCATAAAATAAAAATATAAATAAATACACTTCAACTATTTATTCAAAAGATTAATAAATATCAAAATGGAAGCAACAAACTTCTTTTGTCTCAACCACTCAATCTTTTGGGACCAAGATATTCATAAGAAAATCTAGTTTAGATGCAAGCAAAGGAGGAAATGGAGAAGATCCAAACAAAGGAATGCTTTCCAAATAAACATGTAAAGGTGATCCACCAAGATAAAAATTAAGGTCAAGATACCTCTTCCATCTATTACTACAAATGCCACACAAGATATTGATCCTTTATTGATGATTGATAACACTATCTAACAATGTTTGGCCTCTAATTCAAGTATAGTGCCTTTCCTAGTTTTCTCTTCTTTCATTAATTCCATAGTGATTTATTAATTTCCATTATCTCCACCTCCTCTACCATTTTCATCTCTATTAATGAATTCACCTCCACATCATTTTTTCCCTACTCAACAAGTTGTTTCTTCTCAACAACATGTTGACTCTGGACATACTTGTGTCTCACCTTTGCAACCAAATTTTCCATTGGATCCTTTTGTATTCTCAAACACTCAGATGGTACTTTTTTAACCCTAAATTGATACGGTTCAATATATTATAATGTTAATAATATATAAATAAATAATCACAAGGGTGATAAATAGATCTATAATAGGACAATGATTTACAAATTCAGATAAATAATAGTTTGAATTTAATACTGATATATACTTAAATTAGTAAGTACAACTAGTGATTGATATTTTAATTAATAAATTAGAAATAAGATTACTTATTTATTTTACTTTGTACATGTAGATATGATGTAGAACATGTTATAAATAGACCAGATCTAGATTTTGGATCAGTCATCAAATTCTAAAAATTTGGCCTTTATGGCCTCAAACACTTACATCAACCTTAGATGATTGCGTTGATGCTTTTTTATAACTTAAAAGTAGATTTTTGTTATGGAATACCTACTACATATATATATATATATATATATATATATATATATATATATATGTAACCACCTAAGATATTCTATGTTCTATGTGACCTTCACTTTAGTGTGCTCAGATCTGGATCATGGGTTGTTACCCCTTGTCAAATAGAAAAACCGTAACTCTTTATCTTCATAGTGATCTTAAAAAAGATGGGTTAGTGATTTCATGGTGTTGAGATAACTAAAAATACCCCTTTATTATTGGGTGTTACCTACTTATCCACTACTCTAAACAGGGCCTCAGATTAATATAGTTCTTCATTAATGTGTTGGTTTGTGTGTGCACAAGGGAAAAAAAAATGGAAAGTAAGTACAACATTGACCTAACTTGTAACTTAGAAAATATGAATTATTGGCTTGTCATTCAATAATTTATACCTATAGATGGGTTATCCCTGTGATTGATATTTAAATAAGAGAGAATAAGGAAGCTTTGCTCACTTGAATGTTGGATTGGTTACCTTTGGTAAGTTACCTTGTGAGCAGTTAGGTTGTGTTAGGTTTATGCTACGTGAGGAATTAGTGAGGATTAATCATGCATATATACCAATACTTTAATGAAATAACCCACATTAAAGAACTTAGGTTGACCATAGTGCCACATCAAAATTGTAAATTCAATGATTTTAAGGCATTATTCACTTGCATTAACACATGACACTTACATCGATGTAAAGCATCTAAATAGGATGCAAGTATTCAAGAAGCTAGAAAATAAGTATAGGTTTGGAACTTATAGACATAGAATATAAGTAGGTTTACAACATTATGACCATTATAGAATGCTTGGGTCATCATATTAACATTCATCAAACTAAGAGATAAGAAATATGGCATAGAGAGATAATGTATGTGAGCCTTTTAGAATTAGGAAGGTCTAGAAGTTGAAGTTACATCCATGATATGTACTTTATAAGTGTACAAGATTGAGGTCCTATATAATTTAGATTTAGTTTCTATATTTTCCATCCCTTTAATCTAGTAATGAAATTTCTAGTTAAAAGGAAAATAAATGTGTACCTGGGTGTGTATAACACACCTTACCTTTACATGAGCCTAAATTGAGTGTTTTGATAGTCCCTAACCTGAAATCAAGAGCATGTGGCAATATATAAGCATTTCATATAATCTAAAATTTCAATCATTGAAATTATTGACATATATAGATCAAGGTATAGGACTACATATTTTTATTGATACAATCACCTTGTCTTTTAGTAATGTGATTTGATAAGATGATTCATTATGAAGCTTAAAATTTGATATTAGGTCAAATATAAAACTTAAAACTATATATATAGAGAGAGAGGTTAAAGAAAAAAATTTCCCCCAACCTTGGATAAAATGTGAGTTGCCACCTAATAATTGAGATTATCTCAACTGTGCAACCCAATCATACTTATAACCTGGTGAGTTTGAGTTGATCCAAGTTAACCCACACTATAAATCTAGTGAGGTTGTATGATGTAATCAAGTCCAACCTATAAAATTGGAAAATTTGAGTGATTTAATCACCTCAACCATACCAAAAGTGAACCAACTACTTAGTATATTATCTCAATAACAATCTGTAAAAGTCCAACGTGGTTATTATATTTAACAATCTAAAACTAATTTTTATTTTATAATTTGTGTTATTTTCATAACATAAACACCTTACCAATATTTTAAGGAAATAACCCATATTAAATAACTTAGTCTGACCATAGGGCCACATTGAAATTGTAAATTCAATGACTTTAGGGCACTATTCACTTGCATTAACACATGACACTAACATCGATGTAAAGCATCTAAATAGGATGCAAGTATTCAAGAAGCTAGAAAATGAGTATAGGTTTGGAACTTGTAGACATATAATATAAGTATGTTTACAATATTTTGAGCATGATATAAGGCTTGGGTCATCCTATTAACATTCATCAAACTAAGAGATGATAAATATGGTATAGAGAGATAATGTATGTGAGCCTTTTAGAAGTAGGAAGGTCTAGAAGTTGAAGTTACATCCATGATATGTACTTTATAAGTGTACAAGATTGAGGTTCTATATAATTTATAATTAGTTTCTACATTTTCCATCCCTTTAATCTAGTAATGAAATTTCTATTTAAAATCAAAATAAATGTGTACCTGGGTGTGTATAACACACCTTACCTTTACATGAGCCCAACTTGAGTGTTTTGCTAGTCCCTGCCCTGAAACCAAGAGCATGTTATGATATATAATCATTTCATATAATATAAAATTTAAATCATTGAAATGATTGACACATAAAGATCAAGGTATAGGACTACATCTTTGTATCGATACAATCACCTTGTCTTTTAGTAATGTGATTTGATAATATGATTCATTATAAAGCTTAAAATTTGATATTAGGTCAAATATAAAACTTGAAACTATATATATATATATATATAGAGAGAGAGAGAGAGGTTAAAGAACAAACTTTCCTCCAACCTTGGATAAAATGTGAGTTGCCACCTAATAATTGAGATTATCTCAATTGTACAACCCAATCATACTTATAACCTGGTGAGTGTGAGTTGATCCAAGTCAACCCACACTATAAATCTAGTGAGGTTGGATGATGTAATCAAGTCCAACCTATAAAATTGGAAAAATTGAGTGATTTAATCACCTCATCCATACCAAAATTGATCCAACTACTTAGTATATTATCTCAATAATAATTTGTAAAAGTCCAACATGGTGTGCAAAAGTTTGTAGAAGTATTATGAAATCTAAAACTAATTTTTATTTTTTAATTTAGGTGTTATTTGCATAACATACACACCTTACCAATCCTTTAAGGAAATAGCCCACATTAAATAACTTAGGCTAACCATAGGGCCACATTAAAATTGTAAATTCAATGACTTTAGGGCACTAATCACTTGCATTAACACATGACACTTACATCGATGTAAGCATATAAATAGGATGTAAGTATTCAGGAAGCTAGAAAATAAGTATAGGTTTGGAACTTGTAGACATAGAATATAAGTAGTTTTACAACATTCTAAGCATGATAGAAGGCTTGGGTCATCATATTAACATTCATCAAACTAAGAGATAAGAAATATGGCATACATAGATAATGTATATGAGCCTTTTAAAAGTAGGAAGGTCTAGAAGTTGAAGTTGTATCCATGATATGTACTTTATAAGTGTATAATATTGAGGTTATATATAATTTAGATTTAGTTTCTAAATTTTCCATCCCTTTAATCTAGTAATGAAATTGCTAGTTAAAAGAAAAATAAATGTGTACTTAGGTGTGTATAACACACTTTGCCTTTACATGAGCCCAACTTGAGTATTTTACTAGTCTTTGACCTAAAACCAAGAGCATGTTACAATATTTAATCATTTCATATAATCTAAAATTCTATGCATTGAAATTATTGACATATATAGATCAAGGTATAGGACTACATATTTGTATTGATACAATCACCTTGTCTTTTAGTAATGCGATTTGATAAGATGATTCATTATGAAGCTTAAAATTTGAGATTAGGTAAAAAATAAAACTTGAAACTATGTATATAGAGAGAGAGGTTAAAGAATAGAATTTCCCCCAACCTTGGATAAAATGTGATTTTCCACTTGATAATTGAGATTATCTCAACTGTGCAACCCAATCATACTTATAACCTGGTGAGTGTGAGTTGATCCAAGTCAACCCACACTATAAATCTAGTGAGGTTGGATGATGTAATCAAGTCCAACCTATTTAATTGGAAAAATTAAGTGATTTAATCATCTCAACCATACCAAAATATATATTATCTCAATAACAATCTGTAAAAGTCCAACATGGTGTGCAAAAGTCTATAGAAGTACTTTGAAATCTAAAACTAATTTTTATTTTTTAATTTAGGTGTTATTTTCATAACATACGTACCTTATATATGTCTCATGCTTAAAATTAGGTATAAAAATGGTACCAATATATATAATTCTACCACAATTGTGTATCTAAATCATATAATTATGCAATTTGGCCAATTTACAATAGTGTAAGTGTGGAAAACATGTTTCCATAACATGTCCCCACTAAAATTTGAAATTAAGAGATGATTTAAGTTTGGAGAACATGTTTCCATAACATGCCCCCACTATATATTTAAATCTTTGAACTATGATAAATGTGGAGAACATGTTTTCATAACATGCCCTCACTATATATCTAAATCTATGAACTTTGACAAATGTGGAGAGCATGTTTCCATAACATGTCCCCACTATATATCTGAATCTTTAAACTATGACAAATGAGGATAAAATGTTTCCATAACATTCCCCCATTGTATATTTGAATATAATAAAAATGTGGAAGCCATGTATCTATTACATGCCCCAACTAATATGTCCCCCTTTAAAGGTGAAGGGAAGTATAAATCGGTAGTTACCTTAACATAAAATGATATGATAAATGTATAATGTGTGTGTTTTTGTTTTAACAACATGCACCATTTTTAGACTAAAATGGGGACCCTCTTTTTTATTTGGAATTTGGTCTTATACATTTTAGGAATTCATTGTGGTTGTTGGTTCAAATCAGCCTTCTTGGCAATATACTAGATTATTAGTTACAAGTGATTGAATGAATTTACTTTAATGTATTTGTATTTCTTCAATTTAGTCTAAGTTTTCATCTAGTAGTGAGTTAGTTTCAATGCTTGAATTTGCATCAATCTAATAAGTCTCAGTATATTTTTTTATTGTGTTTTGATTCACATTTTATATCTTCTTTTTAGACTATTTCACCTTAGGTTTGTCAAAATTATATAAATTTTTAGAGTTTTCTACCTCATTTCCTAAATAATATTTGTCTATTTCTAATTCTATTTCAATTTGAATGACTAAATTCTTATAAGTTTTTGCTTCTTCACTTAGTCACTTTTCATATAAATGGATGAAGTCAACTTTGGAATCAAGTAAATGGCTAACTTTTTTCATAAATTCTATTTTATACTTAGTCATTTTAAGATTTACACATAATCATTTTAATTTTTGTAGCCATTGGTTTTTGAATTTAAATAATTAGCCATTTATTTTTAGATGTTTAGTCATTGGATTTTAAATCAAAGACTATTAACTAGGTTCTTTTACTCTTAGACCATAGGTACTCAACACTTTTCTTATTCCACGTGATGACCTTTCACGACTCTGAATGACTCCAACCCATTTGGAAAAGTGTTTCATCACTTAGTCAATTTCATGTTTTTACCTAGATCTACATGTAACATTTTCATTCAGTGAAACTTATCCATTTCTCTTCAAATTTTCTCAGTACTACATGTCAATCTCCCAACACTCCTAGGCCCATTCAAAATACTTTTTGACATTTAGTCAATTTTCTTCAAATTTCCCTAATGGGGCAATGACATAAGTAATGCTCTAAGCTAGTGGGTCAATAAGATGATGCCACATGGCATAATCTCATTACTCCACTATCCTAGAAATGTTTTTACTAATGCAATACCTTTAGGCTATCGAGTCATCAATATGATGCCATGTGTCATCTCTCATTACTCATCTATCCCAAAGATGTTTGTAAAGAGTGCAAATCCTTTTTTTAAATGGGTGAATGGGATGATTTCATGTGGTGAAATATTAATGCTCTATATCTCCAAGATGGTCCATGCAAGATAGCAATGATGTCAAATCCCTAAGCAAGTGGGTGAGTAAGATGATGTCACATGACAAAATCTCACTACACCATAGCCTTGGGGTAGTCTATGCAAGCCTCATAGTTTTTTAGAGCTCAGGAAAGTGAGATTATGATGCATGGTGAAATCTCACCTCATAATAGAATGAATAGTTATCATGTGAATAATTTCCCAAGCCAGGTAGTGAAAAATCAAAGAGGGGCCACATGGCCATGAAACAACAAAAGCAAGCAACAAATCTAAATCCCAAAGGCATTGATAATTTTCCTAGTGTCAAAATGACACCCACAAAAGCCAATATAATCATGCAATGAGGGAAAAGAAAGGAGAATCCACATGGTAAGGACCCTATCATAACTAAGGACATGTTGTTGTGTAGCCAAAAAAGTGTGATCTTAAATTAGATGACTTGTCTAGCCATCAAAACCATCAAGAGGCCAAGAATAGACTATGCATATGATTTGATTCACAAAATAAAATTATATTCCAAATGAATTATGAATGAGATGAGAATTATTAGCATGGCCTATGTATTAGGATTAATCACGAAGAATAAAGGATATATTATATGCCTCAAAGAGGCATGTCTCTAACCTCATAAGACATAGATAATTAGATAACCCAATGCAATCTCAACTAAATTCCCCATTTCCATTCATTTTTTATTTGGTCTAGCATGATCCCCAATATTTTTATGATGTAGAAGAGTTGGATTCATCCCCAATGGACCAAAAGTTGTCATGCCACATTTATTATTACTAATACTACCCCCATGAGTGGGTGAATTTGAATTTGAACTTCATTTCAAACTCCTTAGGCTTGTGTGCCTATTTAAGATCAATTCTTGTGCCATAATAGGGGCTATCTCTTTCTAGACTGTGAAAGGAGACATATAGAATCAAACTTTTTATTTTGATTTTTAGGATAATCTCTTACTTTTTCCTATTTTTATCCTTGTTGTTACATAGTTATTTTTTGAGTCTTTGATGATTGTATGAATTATAAGATACTATTAATCAAAAGTCAAATCCTAATAATTGGAAGATTATTGAGATTATTTGGTCATTCCTTATGAATTTTTATGGTAGTTATGTTCTTTCTTATTACTGTCACTCTCCGTCCAAAACTCTTGCACCATATTCTATTGGAGTTGTGTTCAGTTTGGCTCAATTTAAGATTGGTTTAGTTGGAAATTCACTCAGTCAGATAACTCTAGGTTTATTTGTGTTTGCAACATGCATTTTATCTCTTTATCTCTAATATTTTGCTCTTTCTTTATGATCAAGTTAATTTAGGACATAAAAATTTGAATTTCATTAATTATCTTAATTTATTTTATTTTTATATATCAAGGTTTATCATTATTATTGTATTGTTTCATTTAATGGCATGATAAACTAATGAGGGAAGTTAATTATTTTAGATGATAAATATTATAAGCTTGATTTTTTTTAGAGGCCAGACCCTACAAAAACATCCCAAGTGAATTACATGGCCTCTTTCAAATCCCTTAGTCATAGTTAGCAGTGTCTCATATCATTAAAATCAGGCCCATTACATAAACTAGTTCACATCATCCAACCAAGTTAAGCCCAACATATCAAGACCTGGTACATCTAGACCTTAGGGAGGTATTTTATTTGTGGGATCTCCCTCATTTTAGGATAGGTTAGGGATTAACAACCCCTTTTCCTAATTTTTTATTGTATGTCAAAATGCACATCAAACTATCTTTGGTGCTAGAAAGAGGGCCTAAACCATAATTTTAATTTATTAATTGAAAGCTTGAGCTAAGGCATTTTAGAAGCATTCTATCCTAATAAGTTAAAAATTATCTTAAGATAGAGAATAGAATAATTAATACTTGATCAAATTCTATTGGCTTTAATTTAGATCTCTTAGAAGTCCCTGACCATAGAATATTAAAATAGAGAGCTAACAAAGGGAAAGGAAGATTCAAACCCATCCAATTAGTTGTTAGTTTAATGATAGTTGTATCTTCCCCTTTTTTAACCCATTTACAATCCCCCAATATTTAACAATGGCCAATATGGCCTGGATTATATAAGGAGGCTATTATCTTATGGCTATCCCAAGTGTGTCATGATTTTCCCAAGAATTTGGACAAGTTCTATCCTAATTTCATAGTAGGACCTATCCAAATAGTTGAAGAACACATCCAAACCTTTAAATATGCCTTAATCCAAACCCATGTCCAACATGAAGATGTTTCCTATAGACTATTTCCCTGCTCCTTGGGGGAAGTAACATATGATTGATGTCTTGGGTTACCTAGTGGGTCTATTACTACCTAGGTTGAGCTAGAAAAAGTATTTTTAAACCACTTTAGACTCCCCATTAACCCAATAAACTTATATCATCAATTTATATCTACCAAGAGAGAACAACATAAAATTATGAGCATGTTCAATGCTCAATTCCATATGATCTACCTGTAGGATAGATTACAAATTGTTTTTCTAATGAAAATGCATAAAGAACTAAACAAACAAATTCAACCTATTCATGTAGGGTTTTCTAATGATAATGAAGAACAAATTGAAACAAAGCAATAGTAGTTACCTTCCCAAATCAATTCCACCACCCAAGATCAGCTCCAAGTATGTTTTCCCCTTGATCTAATGCTCTTTTCTTTATCAACAATGGCTACTTTGCTTCTCCATTACCTCAATAACACTATGCATAAACTAGGCTTAATAGAAGAAATCTCTAATCTAGACTATCAAATAAAGATTGAAAATAACAAAAATTATCAACACAAAAGGATGTGAAGATAATTTTGAATTATAAATCTATAATTTTTTAGCTTAATAAATGGTGTGAGAGGCCTTCTATTCATAGATTTTTGCAATTGACCAAAATTAACTATGACCATCCATCTTGAGATCAAGATGTGTGGCCAAGAATCCATTTAATTTTGGAGGCTCAAATCATAAATTCCTTCATAAATATTTAGAAATAAGGGGCATTAATTAGTCATGGGTTCCCATAATTTAAATATTTTATGTATTTATGGCTTATGGATGCCACCCCATAGATGATGTCACTAGGTGATGCAGATATTGTGAATTAATTTCCAATATTGAAATAATCAATAACATACATGGAAAATCCACTTAATCTCTTGATTTGAATTAATTATCCTTAAAAAATATTAATCAATGTTTGTGTAATTCTTTGAAAATTGGCCCTTAATTAATCAAAATGGTCAAAAAGTCATATTACTAGGTCATAATTTTACTTGAGAAGAATTGGAAGACAATGTTAGATGCATTGGGAATATCATACCATTTATGATGTTATCAACACAAAATAATAAAGGTATGTGATGTGCACTAACAAATTAGAAGCAAAGAGTGATCCACAGTGCAAAAAGGTGAAATCATCATTTTGACTCTAAATAAATTAATCAAAGTTAGGAATCATATAAAATACATTACCCCATTTAGGGATACATTGGCCTAAATCAACACTTGTAAATGACAAGCTCCAACTATTTAGCACATTTTAGTGATTTTGGCCTAAATTAGGCATTTGAGTGTAAATCAAGTAAGATTGACAATTTCAACACAAATGGTGTTAAGAATTGGATGTCTACATTTTTCCCTATTTAAGAAGGCATACAAAGAAATTTAAGTGAATTAATGTCTTTTCAAAGAAAAGAGTTGTCAATAAGATTGGAAGTGAATCATGATTCCCCCTCAAGAGGATATACTAGGATGAAAGAGAATGATGGACTCATAAAAAGAGAGGGAAAGTGAGAGATTAACCCATGGAATATATCACATCCATATGAGCTAATGCTTACACACATGGTTACCATCAATGATAAAAATATAATTAGAGGTATAATGGGCCCCAAAGATTGGGGAATGGGAAAGATTTAATCTAAATAAATGACACACTTTGAACTCACCTAATTTGAGAGTCCAGGCTACATGCTTACGACATTGATCAATCTTGAGATAATTTGCACACTAAAATGTTGCCATCATGGGAATTTTTTTGGAGAATTGATAATTAGATAAAAAGGATAATGTGGCCTCCAAAGAGATGATAATAAGAAGTGCCCCAGTAGATCAAATTTTATCATTATCATCTTCTTCTACTACATCTTCTTATTGTTCCTCCCAAAGTTATGGATAGTATGGAATCCAAATCCACCATCTCAGGTAAAGGCCAAGTAGAAAAAACCTCTAGAAACTCAAGATTAAATGTTCAAACATTTTTTTTGTTCTAAAGTGATGCTTGTACTGGCTATAGAACTTAGGCTAGATGGACCTTTTGCATCCTTAGGGGATGAGCAAACTTTCCCACCTGAGAGCACCTAAAATAGGTTTTCACTCAAAGGTTTGTCTTTTTCTTTAACTTTTTCCTAATTGATGATCACCTCAAAGATGTTTTCACCCAAAGATCTCAATGTTTCATTTTTATTCTGACCAAAAAAGTTTGCCTACTCTCCAAAGTAGGTAGAAGGATCTAATGAAAAATCAAAGCCTTTTTTGTGATCACTAATGGTAAATCCATCTCATAGGCCCATGTATTCTATAATTGATTCTTCACTTTGAAACTTATCAAGCTGTATGACCAAATTTTATTGGTCCCAATCAATGAGTCTAGGATGGCAAAGGTATAGGGAATAATGAGGGTTTAATTTAGGATAGGAAGCTTTAATGGTAAAAATATGGTGTTCTAGTTTAGTATGGGAAGCTCCAATAGTTAAGGTCAATATGGAATTAGTATCTAATAGGTCCATGTCATTAAGCTCATCAAAATGGCTATAATGGGATATTATGTCGTTGCTAAGAGTCTCATTGCTAGTCAATTTAGAAGAATCACTATCAAAATTTATGAGGTCACCCTCAGGTAGTATAAATCCAAAATCGTGATTCAAATTAGGTACTCCAGTTGATAAGGTTTTTAGGAGTCCTTACACTCATGGGTCAAGGCCTTTTTCTATATAATCAATATGATCCATGATTCAATTAGGGATTAAATACTTTGGATTCTAAAAATAATCAATAAGACCTTCAAAATATAACGAGTCTCCCATGGAAAAAGTCTCTTGATACTTCTTTGGTGAAATAGCAAGTACAAAAACCACAAGTGGCTTTCACTACTTCTTTTATTACCAAATCATGTTAGGTCCATTAGGATTCTTTGAAGGTTTAGGATTACCAAAAGTTTTTGGAGTTTTAAGCAAATTCACAACATCGAAGACATCCTTAAGACTATACATAGAAATGCCTACATATTTAATAACAACCTACTTCACAAGAGTTTTAGGAAATGGATCATCTAAAGTGGAAGCAAGATCACTAGGGTTGATATAATTAGATGGAGGTGGATGTGAAATTATAGCTTTGTTCTTTTTTATAATGAATTCAAAATCTAGAAAATAGTTACAATTGTAGAATTAGGCCTCAAGATATTTTTAATACTCATAAGGTTGTTGATCGAAGAGAATAATAACCTTGATCCCATCATGGAGAAACTTAAGACACTGATGTAAGGTGGAGGGAATGACATGTACTTCATAAATCCAAGGATGACCAAGAATTATGTTATAAGGAAATTCAATGTCCATAATAAGAAGTAATGTATGATGTGAAATGAACCCAATAATGATTGATAACCAAATCGTACCAAAAAACTCCCTTTTTACACTATCATAATCCTTAATGGTAATCATCTCTGATTGGTCATCTTTCAATGTAGCCCAACCTTTGTACCAATTTAGAAGATATGATATTTAGCCCTAAACCATTATCTATAATAACTGCTTGATCTTATGGTTTTCAATGATTAATTCAATGTATAATGGGTTATTATAGCTCAATACAAGTGTAGATATGTCTTTTTGATCAAACATTACTTTAAAAAATTAAGACAAATGTCCCACCAAGTTTTGGAACTATTCAAGATTTATATCATTGGGCATAGTGGATTTTTGAAAAATATTGTTCAAGATAGTTCTATGGACTTTAGATGTCTGTAAGAGATCCAAAATGGAATTCCATACAGGTGTTTTGCTCAATTGGTCTACTAGACTATAAGTATTTTTTATATTAGGGTGAGATAGCTTGGATTTTATTGGGACAATAGTTGATCTTAGATCTATTGGTGCAATTTTCACATTGGGTTCTATAAAAGTAGGCAAAGGGCCCTAGAGAGTAACTCATGAGTGTCTAATTATGACTATGCAACCTAGAGGTGGTAGGAAGCCAATATAATTAGAAAATGAATGTAAAATTCCTTAGATGGTGAGTCATGGGCATCTAGTTACATTAATTCAATTTTGAGTTGGTAAGGAGCCATTATCATTAGAAGAAGGGCATTGTTTAGAAATATTAACCCATGTAAATAGAGTTACAATATAATTATGTGAACTCAACATGGTATTACTGGAGAGAAGGTGTTGACCCTATAATGATAGGTCCTATACTATGAGTATCATAAGATGGTTCACATGGTTTAACAATAACAATGGTAATATGGGTTGCATAAATGCATCCCATAGCATTGTTATAGTCATAAGGCATGTTATTGTAACCCACATTGTTAGTATGGGTATTATGATCATGAATATGCTCATGTTGATTATGTTTTGACCCTATTTATATTTTTCATTCTTCATTTGTCCTTATTTTTATCCTTAGTTTTGGTTTTTCCTTGGTGGTGGTTGATTATGTCGAGTAAAAAGGTGCTTATAGATTCCCATATCCCAATTAGTGTCCTGATTAGGGGCCAGTTTAATCTCAACTTCACCACTCTCAATGAGATATTAAATAATGTGTCATAATTAGATGCAATGATAAGCACCATTACTATCAATGAAATTAAAGTTACACCATTCATTTTCTTTGTACCAATCTGGTTTTGGTTGATATTGAGGAATGACCTTAGTACTAGCCATACAATTAGGTTAGTTGCTATGAGATTTTAGAACACTATTTTGATTGGTTATCCCAATTTTCTAAATATCCTAAAACTATCATGGTTTATTCTTCATGGAGGCTGTCTCTAAAAATTAAGTGGTGGGTTAGGGGGAGATAATTAAACATTTTGGGGTTGGTGGAGCCTACATCATTTATACGTGCCTTGTTTTAGTTACCCCATTTCCAACCATGTTCTTATTATTTTAAAATCCTTTAGTCTTATCTTGCACAACTATCTAATTATAATATGGGGTTTGATTTCATGTTTGACCCTATGCAAAGATATTAACAATGCCCTTGGCAATAAGATCCTTCTCAATCTATATACCCTTATCTATGACATCCTCAAATGAGTTATCACAAGTTAGACATAGATTGTGCATGACCTTAGGATGTAAGTTCTATGCAAACATATATGCTAACTATTTGTCTATAAAATTATGTTTAAAGAGACCAACTAATGTTCTCTATCTTTGTAGATATGTGGCAAAGCTTTCTCTATCTCATTATTTGGCTTTACACAAGTCAAAAATAATTAATTAATGCTTTATATTGTACAAGAAATGGTTGAAATTTTTTATAGATAAGTCATTCCAATCTATAATTGATCCTTTAGGTAAATTAAGTAGATAATCTAAAGCTTGTCCCAATAAACTTCATTGAAACAATCAAATTAAGAACATGTTATTGTAAGCAACCCCTTAGCATAATATGAAAAAATCTTGGATATGTTCATGTGGGTCACTCTTTCTTTTGTATTTATAAAATTTGGGTGCCTCAAAATGAGGTGGAAATCGGACTTGTATAATGCTTAAATCAAATGGATATGGACATATCTCATCAATTTTTTACTTTTTGATCATGTTTCCAGTCTCCAAACATGACACAATCTCCTTCATGGAGTTTCACTCTTGCATGGTTGGTGAATTCATGGGTGAAACATAGTTTTTTTGGGGTGGAATGTGCCCCTATTGTTACTATTGGGGTGGAATGTGCCCTTGTTATTGTTGTTGGGGTAAAATTTTCCCCTATTATTGTGTGGATTTGTGAGGGATGTACACCCTACATTCCATGATTTGGTTTTGATTTGATCCTAGAGTTGTGTAAATAGGTCATTGATTCCTCATAATCTATTTCCTTGAACTATATGTGATCTATTAATTTTGGGGAGTCCTTGGTCTATTTACCAATTTTTATGTTGGTTAAGATGAACTAGCCAAATTATCTTGTAGGATTTCCTCAATTCAAACCAAATGTTTGGGTCTCTATGTTTGTAAAGTGACAAGAGGCTATTGGTGATTAAATAATGTGTGTTTCATGTCTAGCACAAAATTTTACACAACCTATTATGTCTTATTCTATTATTTTGAGACACCTTGATCAATTGCTGATTTCTTAATTAATGTTTATTGTGTAGGTTCAATCACATTTCCTTGTTCTTTAGAGGCATGATTTTGGATTGAAGTAGTAACTAGAGAGTTGATTAAGTCCATGATAAGTTGATCGACATACCATTGACTTATTTTCTTAATCTTATTGATAAGATCCTGATCAGTTGGTTTTAACTCTCTAAGTATTTCCTTATCCTTGTTATGGGAAGAAGGTATGTTTAGTTGTGTAAAAGCTTGTTCTTCATGTTGTTGTTCTCCTTATCTAACTAATGTGTGTAATTTCTCCATAGGAAAATATGAGGGTAGTCTAGCACCAAATTCTATCAACCTCAGGAGTACTTCATCTTGATTTTCTTTATATTCAATATAATCCCCTTTGGATCCTACAGTTTTAGGAATGTCCTCAAAGACAATGTAATTGTCTTTTCCATCATAAAAATTCTCATCCTCATAGCTAGGTCTTGGAACCACACATAATTAGAATAATTTTTTCACAAAATTAATCAACTTTGGGTAGGGTTAAAATCATATGAATTAGAAGAGGGTATGATAACTCAAAAATCCTAGAATTTCACTAGTACACTAAAATGTATAATTTTGAGATACATGAATACCATAAAATATAGTTCAACTTTGATGAGTTTATAATAGAGAACTATAATAAATCCCTTAATATTAGGAAGGAGACAATGTAAACCAAGAAACTCATGATGTGGAAACATGCAATAATTCCTAAGTATAAAACTAGAACCAAATGAGTGGCACAACATTACCACATGGTAGTATAAAATGTGTTATATGAATCAAATCATGAGCGATACACAAGATGACTTGAGTCCATCAATGATGACAATATGATAATGAGTCTATAAATAGCCTTCAACCCAAATTTTAAATTGAACCCAAGTTCCCTCAAGTTAAGTGTAAATGGCAAACCCAATTTAACACATCAACCTTATGAACTTAGAAAAGTGCGATTTTGAATTTTAAATTATCATTAAAGGCCTTAAGAAAATTTTTAAAATGATATAAACTCAAATGGGTAGCATAATTGTGTCAGTTAGAAGATATGACATAATGTTTAAGATGAAAAATTTGAACAAGATTGATTTTCACTTGGATAGTGTAACACCTCTTTTTTCAACAAATTTGTGGAAAATGTGTTTGGTTTTGATGTTTGGTTTACAAGCAAGTTTTGACTCAAATCAACACCAAGTAATCTAATACAAAATTATAAAAATAGAACTAAGTAATCATCCTAATCCCTAAATTGACAAGGTATGGAAAAGTGGGGATGACTAAAAATAACAAGTTTCACATGTTTCTATATGGATCCCATGTATACCAACTTTCACATTAGCACACAAGAGAATCAACATGTCAATTAGGTCTATGTAAAATGTCTTGTTGTGAAAAGGTCTAGTCATTTTCACAACCACTACATCTATCACTTGTTTAATATAGTGTAATGTCCAATATGATCATACATTTTAGGCTTAACACACCTCTGTTCCGATTCCTCTTGTTAGATCTTGCTCCTCAGAAAGAGCATAGTATGATTACCAAATATAAGCAATTATAAATGCGGAAATAACCAGAAACACAAATAGCTAGAATTCACCAATAGCACAGAATATGAGAGATAATACACTATCTTGTATTAACACTTTACAGAAAAGAATACAACAAAGAGCCGCCACACTCTTTCACCTTACAGAGGTTTGCCACACCTCAAGTGTACAGTAATTCTTCTCACACAACACTCTCCTACACAAAAAACGGTCCCAACAACCAACTCACAAACAGAATTGGTGTTCACCTCTCCAACTAGTCAGTAATAACCCTGCCAGTTCACCAAGCACTCAAAAGTACTTCAAGTTGATCTCCCATGAACCTGCAACCTGCAATTCAACAGACCATAATCACATGTAGATCCCCTATGAGCTTGCAACAACCTGCAACTCAATGATCTTACAATGGAAGCAACTTACTTGCCTTCCTTTCTATCTCATGTCTTAATTACAATACATGCCAATGGGTCTATAAATAGATCCCTAACTCAAACACTAACTTAGACTCTTAATTTAGACAATTATCCTCGCAACCAAAGACTCTAACTGGCCTTTACATGCAAACACTTCATTCACTTAACTAAATGTCCGTGTAACGAGCAGTTTGGGAACACATAGGCGACTGACGTCGATCCCTACTAGTCTGGTTTTGCCGACGTCAGCCGACTTCCTGCCATCGCCGGTGGCCTTCTTCACTGGGTCACGACCGACATCGGTCCTACTGCCGATGCCGATGCTCCTAGATCTCAGCAACCATCTTGTTCCTTCTATTTTCAAAGAGTTGAAGCTTTTAGCTCCACAACTCAACAATCTCCCACTTGGAGATAAAATGCTGCAACCTGTACCTGTACCTGTACTTAGTCTAGTTTGTTCCCTTGGCTCTGTATTCCTCCTCAAGATCATTCTTGAAGACCAACCACCACAACCCTGTAGTGTAAAACCTGTCATCCAAATCACCTGCCACATCCACATCTACAACCATGTAGAAATTAACCTAAACTTGCATAGCATGTGCACCTGCTGCTAGTCCCTATAAGAATCCACTAAACTGTCCTCCAATGGTTCTCTCCCAGATTGGCTCCAACTTGTGATAACTCCCACTGCTTGGGAAAACTCAGGTTTAGTACATACCATGCACTCAACCTCATTATGTGAATCAAGACACCTGTTCATAGAACTGTCCAACCCTTAGTGTGCTAACCAGTTTCACACAATCATCCTGAAACAAAGTCAACAAATGACCTACCATGACTCTAGAACACACTCATGCCAAAGAATCTTGTTGCTCCCAGATTCTCCATGACAAACACCTAAACTAGCTTTACCTTTAGTTCAGCAATACCTGTATATGTAACTCTGCAACAAGCACATCATATAGAAATAGGATAGTGTAGCTAATACTATCCAACCTGGTAAAGAGAAACACAATGATCAAACCTCCATTGCCCTGCAGCTAATTCAAGACCATATACCCTGATCTTCCATCTCACGTATCCATTTCCGCTCTTCTTTATCCTGAACATCCATTCGTCTCTTAGTGCTTACTTCCAGCTGGCCACTCTACCCAAAACACCTATTTGGTTCTTCTCCAAGGAATCACATCCTCATCCATGCCTAGCTCCCACTGTTTCCTGATCTACCTGTTCTACTTCTTCAATAACTTCCTGGTCCTATGCCATAAGTGAGCAATAAGTAGTGTAAAGAAGGGAAATGATGAATTTAAGAACTTACTTACACCTTCGGTCCTCCATATGGGCACTTGAAACTCCATGACAGCTTGTTGTCCACCCAAAATTTGTCTCAGTAACCAATGCCGGTCACATCTTAGTCTACAGACGACTGAAGTCAGTTTCCTATGACTGCCACCTTACCGACGTCGGTTTCCCCTGGCCGATGCCGATCAATATCTGCCCTGAGTCATCGACGTTGGTTTGCACATAGCCGACGTCAGTCCCTGTCTGGACGCTGATGCCAATTTTCCTGCCGACGACGGTCTCTGTGTTTTTCTTGTGAGACCTGACTTTTTCTCGTGAGCTCTTTTTAGATCAAATCCTTGTCCAAATCACCCTTGCTCTGCTCAGAATTCTTCTGCATCTTGTGCTGAACTCTATCCATCATCTTCTCCTTAAAAACCAAGGCTTTCCTATTCTTGTCACTAACATCAGGTTCCTCAAGAAACGTTACCTTCTTCTTCTGTATATAGAAACCACGATCCATACCTTCCAAATCTGAAAGCATATCCTTTGACTCAAGAACAAGCATCTCTTTCTTGTCTATGTGACCAAGCCTATCAAGCCACATCTCTTAATCTACAGCTGAAGTAGAAAACCCAGAAAGAGAATCAGTAGTACAAGTAGATAGATAAAGTGTACCTACTTTCTTACCTCTAGCTACAACAAGTGTACCCTTGGTAACCTTCCAAGAGTCCGCTGTGAGAGTTATTGTGCAACCCTCATCACCCAAACTTCTAATAGAAATTAAATTCTGCTCCAGAACTGGGACATGCATGACTTTTTTTAACACCCATGTGTTACCTGTCTGCAGTTTCAGCTTCACTTTCCCTTTGCCAACAATCTGACAAGGCTTACCATCCCCTACATAAATTTCTCCAAAATCTCCCTGGACATACTCATGAAAAAATTCCCTATGTGGGGATGCATGAAAAGAGGCACCAGAATCTAAAACCCAAGATTCTACTTTATCCAAAGAACATACCAGAGCATCCCGTGTAGCATAATCTACAACATCTGCTTCTTCTTCATGTTCTTCATGCTAATCTGTACCTGATCTGCAATCTCTCTTTAAGTGCCCTTGCTTTCCACACTTCCAGCAGGTTATTCTACCATACCTGGACTTGGATCTCTTGCCTATCTTGGACCTTGATCTCCCATGCTCTATCTTTTCTCTTTGCCTTCCTCTTCCTTCAACACTCAAAGCATTTCCTGATGATTCACCTGTGTTATTCCTACGTATCTCTTCATTCAAGATTACACTCATAACATCATCCACTTTTAAGACTTTTGAAGGAGACACAGTATTAGAAACTACCATTACCAAACCTTCCCAACTTTCAGGTAATGAACACAAAATTAAGAGAGCTCTAATTTCATCATCAAATACAATATTGACTGAACTTAGCTGGTTTACTAAACCATGGAAATCACTAAGATGGCTATGAACAGATCCACCTTCCAACATTTGCAAATTAAATAAAGGCTTCATAAGAAATACCTTATTAGAAGCTGAGGGTTTTTCATATAAATTTGCCAAAGATTCCATCAACTCCACCATTGTCTTACACTGTGATAAGCTGGAAATCACAGATGATGCAAGACTCAATCTAATAGATCCCAGAGCCTTTCGATCAAGAACCTCCCATTCTTCATCTTTCATATCTGAGGGTTTGCAAGTAACCCCTCCCAATGGTAAGTACAAATCTTTTTGATACAGATAATCCTCAATCTGCATCCTCCACAATTGGTAGTTCTTGCCATTAAACTTTTCCATCCTTAGCTTATTGTCTTCTGTCATTGCTCAACTCCCACTCAAATAGAAACCCTGTGAGTACCTGTAATCAAAACACACTAACCAGATCTAATCCAATCTGTTAGTATCCCAACCTGAAGCTCTGATACCACTTGTCAGGGAAGTCCAAGAACAAACACACCTCTGTTCTGATTCCTCTTGTTGGATCTTATTCCTCAGAAAGAGCACAGTATGATTACCAAATATAAGCAATTATAAATGCAAAAATAACCAGAAACACAAATAGCTAGAATTCACCAATAGCACAGAATATGAGAGACAATACACTATCTTGTATTAACACTTTACAGAAAAGAATACAACAAAGAGCCGCCACACTCTTTCACCTTACAGAGGTTTGCCACACCTCAAGTGTACAGTAATTCTTCTCACACAACACTCTCCTACACAAAAAATGGTCCCAACAACCAACTCACAAACAAAATTGGTGTTCACCTCTCCAACTAGTCAGTAATAACCCTGCCAATTCACCAAGCACTCAAAAGTACTTCAAGTTGATCTCCCATGAACCTGCAACCTGCAATTCAACAGACCATACTCACATGTAGATCCCCTATGAGCTTGCAACAACCTGCAACTCAATGATCTTACAATGGAAGCAACTTACTTGCCTTCCTTTCTATCTCATGCCTTAATTACAATACATGCCAATGGGTCTATAAATAGATCCCTAACTCAAACACTAACTTAGACTCTTAATTTAGGCAATTATCCTCACAACCAAAGACTCTAACTAGCCTTTACATGCAAACACTTCGTTCACTTAACTAATTGTCCATGTAACGAGCAGTTCGGGAACACACAGGCGACCGACGTCAGTCCCTGCTAGTTTGGTTTTGCTGACGTCAGCCGACTTCCTGTCGTTGCTGGCGGCCTTCTACACTGGGTCATGACCGACATCGGTCCTGCTGCCGACGCCAGTGCTCCTAGATCTCAGCAACCATCTTGTTCCTTCTGTTTGCAAAGAGTTGAAGCTTTTAGCTCCACAACTCAACACACTACATCTATCACTTGTTTAATATAGTGTAATGTCCAATATGATCATACATTTTAGGCTTAACCTCTATTAATGGAGATTGTTTAACCACTCAAACCATCATCCCAATGAGGGGATCCTAATTTATATACCCCCCTATAAATAGGGGTTAAAGATGATGCTGGGAAATGAAGCCCTGGGTAAAATATTCCTTACATAACTTATGGGATGTAATGAATTCCCCTCACAAGCCAAAATGTGTAAAATAAAAACTAAGTAAAAAGGCTTTATGGTTGTTTCTATATCACCCAAGCCAAGCGGGTCTTGGGGAGAGTCTTCACAACATCCCTTTTAAGTATTTGGACTAAGGCACAATTTTGAAATGAAGATGATGATTTTGATCCCATAAGTTCCCTATAGGGGATGGGGGGAGAGAATACATGCACAAATTCATTTTTTCACAAATAAATATAACTAATCAAATGATAAATAACTTACATAAAACAAAAAATTAGAAGTGAGTTCAATTTTAAATCACTAAAATGAAAGATTTGGTGGTGTTCTTTTGCCCCTTGGCCTTAAGTTACCAAGCTTTGAAAGAACAACTAAAAAATGATTCAAGTAAACACCTTAAATTTTTCTTTAAATACTAAATATAAATTCCTAATTCTTTTTAATCATCCAAAAGAGGTTTTAAAATACTTAATTAATCATGATTTGATCACTTTCCAAATAGGTCCTACAAGAAAATTATCAAAATGTTGTTTCTCTTAGAAGCTCTTTTGTGTATGAGATAAGTAACTTTGAAAAGAAGGCTCTCGAGTTTACATAGTATAATATCACAACTCCATAGTCCAATACCACAACTCTACAAAAATTCAACTGGTTAAGACAATATCATAACTTTTGGGTTAGACAGAAAAAAATACAAAATCGCTACTCTAATAGACAAAACCATAACTAACAGAGCAAAACCATAACTTAGAGAGTTGAAGTATTGTTTCTTAACCCTAATGGCATAGGCTAACCATTATCCATTTAACTATAATACTATGACTATAATTGATGATATCATAACTTGTGAATTTGTGGTATTGCAATATCACAACTTGACCTATAGATAGAGAAAATATTAGTCTAAAAAACTAGTTAAAATGCAAAATTGTAGTTGTAAGACAAAATTGTGACTGTGTCAATCACAAGTTTGTGGGTTAGAGGACAAAATCACAAGTCCATAATGACAAAATCATTACTTATATAACATGGATTTTTACTCAATTTTTTCACTCTCTTTGTCCTTGAACTCCAAGATTCTACATGAA
Source organism: Torreya grandis (assembly GCA_037957365.1). Classification (NCBI taxonomy): domain Eukaryota; kingdom Viridiplantae; phylum Streptophyta; class Pinopsida; order Cupressales; family Taxaceae; genus Torreya; species Torreya grandis. The sequence continues at coordinate 3,536,180 of JARHVA010000578.1, read as the reverse complement.
AATGGTTAGTAGTATGATTGTAAGAGATATTTAAGAAAATTTGTGGGGTGCAGACCCATTGGGCATGCCAAAATGTAGGATGGATTACAAAGTTTGTTAGTCAAGCATTAGTCAATAAATCCATGAAAATACATAAATAACTAAATAAACAAAGCCAACATACTCATGTAGGGTTTGATAATGATAATGAAGAAAAAAATTGAAAGAAAGTAATACTAGTTACCTTCTCAAATCAATTTCACCACCCAAGAGCAACTCCAATCATGTTTTTCCCTTGATCTAATTCTCTTGTTGTTGGAAACAATAGCTAATTTGCTTCTCCATTACCTCAAAAACACTATGCATAAACTATGCTTAATATAATAAATCTCTATCTAGCCTATCAAATTAAGCTTGAATATAATATAAATGATCAACACAAAAGGATGTGAAGATAATTCTGCATTATAACTCTACAATTTTTTAGCTTAAGAAATGGTGTGAAAGGCCTCCTATTTATGGATTTTTTCAATTGATCAAAATAAACTATGACTACCCATCTTGAGATCAAGATGTGTGGCCAAGAATCCATTCAATTTTGGAGGCTCAAATCATAAATGCCCTCATAAATATTTGGAAGGAAGGGGCATTAATTAGGCATGGGTGCCCATAATTTAAATATTTTATGCATTTATGACTTATGGATGCCACCCTATAGATGATGTCACTAGGTGATATAAATATTGGAAATCAATTTCTAATATTAAAATAATTAACAACCTCCATGTAAAATCCAATTCAGCTCTTGATTTGAATTAATAATCCTTAAACAAGATTAATCAATATTTGTGCAATTCTTTGGAAATTGGCCCTTAATTAATCAAAATGGTTAGAAAGTCATATTATTGTGTTGTAATTTGACTTAGGAAGAATTGGAAGGTGATGTTAGATACATTGGGACCATCATCCCATTTAGGATGTTGCCAACATAAACTAATAAAGGTACGTGACATGTACTAATGAATTAGAATCAAAGAGTGATCTAGAGAACACAAGACAAAATCATCATTTTGACTCTAAATGAATTGATCAAAGTTATGAATCATATAAAATACATTTCCCCATTTATGGATACATTTGATTAAATTGGCACTTGTAAATAATAAGCTTGAACCATTCATCATATTCTAGTGATTTTGGCCTAAATTGGGCATTTGAGTGTAAATTGAGTAAGATTAATATTTCAACACAAATGGTGTTAGGAATTAGATGTCTACACTACCAACATTTGAAAGACCCTTACTCTCAAATCAAATAAGCTACAATATAAACCTACCTTAGGGATCTATATTTGATGACTTATATGTTCCTTAGGAGAATCCTAACAACTCTAGCATCATTATCTTTGGTATATAATTTAGTTGTTAACATTGAGTAATAGATGGTTCCACAAGGCTATAGAGTTGACCCTTTGCCTTTGTTGGGTCAATAAGGTGTATCCAACCAAATACCAATGAATAATGAAGCCTTAAAACATCATATCCTTCTAATAAATCCTATCCCATGAGCCTTGTATGCAAGCCCTAATATGATTTATAATTTGACCCTAATAAACTATCTACCTAATGTTTTACCTTACATTCCCCCCAACCATGTAGTCCCCCAGTCGATCAACCAATAGCTACTCCCTATGGAATATAATAGCATTGCTTTTATGTAAAGCACTAGTGGTTATGTCATGTTTGGTAGTGCTTAGTAGGCACTTCCATCCTACTTGAGTCCCTAAGAACATGCTAGCAATGATCACACCCATGCACCTATGACTAGCCTACAACATTAAGTTGTAAACCAACCCATTATTAGCACATATTTTGAAGTGAGAAATTTGAAATAGTTATTTCAAAATCTATCTAATGATATGATCAACCTGTATAGGTAGGGTCTTTAGAATTCCAATCAGAATACTAATAACCAATCAGAGGGTAGGAATTTAATTTCTAAAGACCCAATAGGTAATAAATTTTTTGGCTTGATTATGTAAATATACCCAGTCCCCTTGATGGTGGTAATTAGACTAATAATGCCCCCATTATGTGAATTTTAAGGACCTAATCTTAAACACTAAGTGAAAATTACACAATATCATAGACCACACACAAATCAACTTATGAGGAATTCATAACTTACTCAAGCATCTTCAAAAAGAGGTGGATAATATGGATATTTTGCTTACTCTTAATGATAATTAGAACCAAGAAGGAGGGAACCCAAACATTACCTTTTTGATAGAAACTTATGAATTTCCATTTGATGATGAAAATGATCCCAAGGACAACCTACAAGAGGTCCATGCTTTCAAATATTTTTAGAGAGGGAAAAATTACCAATTGAGGAGTAAGTTGTATAACCTATTGACCACCTATACTCCCCCAAATAACACTCAAGATGAATTCAAGTAATAATCCTCCTCCACCGAAAGGACCTCCAACCTCTTATCCACCCAAAAATCCCATTTTATTTACCCTAGACAATAGGCACACAAAAAAGACCAAACTTAGTTATGATATCATTGAATATCTTAAGAAAACTAAATCCGATATAACTATGTTTGAGTTTTTTCAGATTTATAATTAAAGGAAGTTACTTTTGAAAGAGTTTTTTGGTGATAAGGGGAAATAATCTACCAGTGTTTCTCATGTACATGTTGATATTTATAAGGATAAAATTGAAACCCCTTCTTTCCTCTTAATAGTTAGGATATTCATCAAAAACTTACATAACTATTTAGTTGATTTAGGCTTCGGGGAATGTCATGCCTTATGCCATATGCTAGTAATTGGGCTTGACACCTATAAATTCAAACTAAAAGGTTGTCCAAATAGATAAAATAGAGTTAAATTTAGTTGGAGAGTTGAACAATGTCCACATTTAATTGGATTCTAGTCCAAGGATTCAACAATTCATTGCCATCCAAGTGGTGGATATCCCAGATGCCTACAACATGTTACTAAGTCAAGACTAGTCGAGGACTCTAAATGGCTATGTGGTAACTAATTTTAGCCACATGTGGATACCTTGGCATGTTTTATCCAAAAAAATTAGGATATAATGAGAACTCAAGGTGGTACATATGATCACTGAGTACAATTAAAAAATGAGGTCCTTTATAGGAATCTTAAATGGGATTATATTTTTTGAAGAAAAAGGAAGGAATATGCAATGCCCTCTTTATTAGCATGTTCAGTGTATAGTAAGGCCTAGAGATGTAAGAGTTGGATCTACTGGATGAATAGGACTTATATGAAGTGCCTAAGTTATTATCCTTACTATATATTACTCTCACATGTGATATCCTAGGATGTGATGAATCAAACATAAGTGAAGAAAATTTATGTTCTTTGTAAGTAAATCCAAGCCATAACACAACCAGAGATGATGGTTTGAATTCAAATGTTCATTATGAAATAAATATTACAAAAATTCTACCCATACCCAAGATACCAATGCTAAAAGTAGTACCAAAATTATGGATGTTAAAATTTTATGGTTCAAAGTCTAAAAATGGGTGCAGTGCCAAGGTATAATTGATTAATTCAAAAGGAAAGCCTTATCTAGTGTCCTATCATCTATAATTCACTTGCACTAATAATGTGACCAAATATTATTATGCATTGGTCCATGGTCTCCCATTCACCCTTGGTAATAAAGTAAAGAATATCAAAGTATTCGTTGACTTTAAATTGGTAATTATATAGGTGAGAAACTAGTATTATTACAATGAAAAATGTTCTTCTAGGTATCATAGTAGATTATGGAACTTGATCGAATATTTTGATGCCTTTAGCATTTAAACATTTCCTACATATAAGAATTATATAGTATATGATTTGGTCACTACCATGAGTACTTTAGAACCTATTACCCATTCAAGAATGAGAAGGTGCTTAAGATAAATAGTCTCTACCCCTTCAGTTTTGAATAACATCAATAATCTCCAAGTCTTTAATGATGACCAGCATATAATGGAATTCATCACCAATGTTTAAGTGTTTTTATATCAAATCATTGATGAGGATGGTTGATAAGACTTTAAATTGAATAGGGATGAGATGATGATCCTTAAAAAATAGCATACCCAAATGAATTATCTCACTTGAAATATTATTTGATATGGACTATTAGGAGAATGAGAAGGAGTCCACCACTATAAAAGTTATGCATTATGATTATTGTAACCTAGGTGGTGAAAATTAAGTGAAGAACATGATTTTAGGCACCACTTGTAAGCTAGAAGAGAGACAATATTTTGGACAGTCTCTCAAAGAATTCAGGGACATGATTGCATAGAGTTATGAATATCTCAAGGTCTTCAACACTTCCATTTTGACACACACTATTCCCCTCAAGCCTGGATTCAAACTATTTAGGAAAATATAAAGGCCTATAAATTAACTACTAAGTCCCTTGATTTATAAATAATTAAAAAAATTGATGGCAACAAGGATCATCTTCTCATTAAGACATTCTACATGGGTTGCAAACTTGATACCAGTGAGAAAAAAGAATGGGGAGATCAGAGTGTGTCTTGATTTTCATAACCTAAATAAATATTCTAAAAAATATATAACTACCCATTTCTTCATTGGATGAAGTGTTAAAAATTGTAAATGGTGCCCAAATTATGTCCTTCCTTAATGGGTATTCAGGATACAATCAAGTGGTGGTCAATTATGAAGGTAGAATCAAGACAGATTTCACTACCATGTGGGGCACCTATGCATACAAAATAATGCCTTTTGGCTTGATTAATATAGGCACAAACTTTTATAGGGATATGGATATTAAATTTAAAGACTTAATGGGAAAGTGTATAGTAGTGTATATAGATGATCTTATAGTCTTCTCCAAGAGGATATGAGATCATATAAGGGACCTAAGGAAAGTGTTGCAGAGATGATGAGACCATGGGATTTCATTAAATCCAAAGAAATGTATATTCAAGGTGACTAAAGGTAAATTATTGGGCCATGTTATCTATACAAAGGATATATCTATATATCTTGATAGAGTGGAGGTGATCTTGAAATTTCCTACATCCCAACACTAAGAAATAACTGAAGAGCTTCTTCATCAAAACAAACTTTGTAAGAAAATTTATCTTAGGTTTTATTGAGATAATCAAGCCACTTAATATCATGTTAAATAAGGATTACAAGGTTAGTTTTAATACTAAATCAAATATGGACTTTGACTAGAATGAGGTCACCATTATGAACATACCCATACTTATCAGCCTAGACTACACACAACCCTTCTACCTTTACTCATTTTCACTAAAGCATTATATGGCTATTGTGTTAACATAGAAGGAGTTTGGGAGATGAAGGGTCAGTGTATTCATGATCACCCCACTCAATAATTCCAAACTTAGATATTCCACACTTGATAAATAATCCTTTGCTTTGATCAAGGCTATTAAAAAGTTTAGGCATTACATTTTGTGCAACAAGATGTTTACTATGGTACTTGATCTAGACATGAAGGCCCTACTCTTGTATAATGAATTAATATAAAGGTATGGTAAATGGATGACCATACTCTAGGAGTTTGACCTAGATATATATTCAATGAAGATTATCCTAGGGTAAGGACTTTCTAAAGCCATCACTGGGGTAGATCCCTAAATCATTTTTCAATAGTACTCAATGCATGACATCATAGATGATGATTGGTACATGGATATAGTTAGATATCTATTGAATAATGAGTGTCCAAATTCACCTAAATTCTATGCAATGTAGGGTGTTTCACTTAAAAAGTAGTCATTACATGATCAGAATTGGCACTCTCTACATAAAAATCATGAAGGCATATATTTGAGATGCTTGAATAAAGAGGAAGCAGCTACATTACTCAAAGATTTCCATGGAAAATATGAGACTAGGAATGGTTTAGAAAGTACTATCACTCATAAAATACTATGGGTAGGTTAATATTGGCTACATCTTTTCAATGACATACATTTATATGCGATGAATTACCATACCTACTAAGTTGTTGTATTGTACCCTAGTTATGCCACTATTGTTAGTCATTAATGCCCAACCCTTTATTAAATGGATAATAGACTTTATGGGGGCCATCAATGCCAATTTTTATGCTAGCCACAAGCTCATCCTTATGGTGATGGATGACTACACTCATTGGGTTAAAGCCTAACCATTTTGGAATTACACCACAGATGTAGTCATTCAATTCTTGGAGTAACACATTTCTACAAGGTTTAGTATTCCTAACACATTGGTATGTGATAATGGTTTTGCTTTCTCATCCATATAATTCCTTGAATGGGCATATGATCATCAGGTAACTCTTAAATTTTATTCAAATCATTATCCACAAGGTAATGTGTTGGCTAAATCAGCAAATAATTTTTTTTGAATGTAATTAAGAAAATTTTACAAAGCAACCCAAGGGATTGGCATAATATGCTTATATTTTCTTTATGTTCTGATAGAACTAGGATCAAGTCTTCTTTAAGGACCTCCCCTATCATCTGGTATGCAGCCAAAATCCTATCTTCCCAACCAATCTAAATATCCCTACCATGTTGTTCATTAAAAAGAACCTAAAAACTGATGATCTAATAGAATCCCACCTCTTAAACCTCATGAAATTAGAAGAAACATGAGATACAACCTTATTGTACTTTAGTAGACACCAAGAAATGTTGGTTTGACAAAATGGAAAAAGTGAGGGCCTTCCAGATCTCTGATCTAGTCCTCTTATGGGATAAGGCTTAAGAATAAAAGGGACAACATGGAAATTTTGATGCATTAAAACTTAGTCCCTATCAAATATTTGAAATATTAAGCAAGAATGAATTCTAGCTAAGGTGTCTTATTGGTGATGATGTTCCATTTCCTGTCAATGGATAATTTCTCAAGTATTACTTCCAAACTTGAATGGCTTGGAAGGCCCTCTAAGCCTTTACTTTCTATTTTTTTCCAATCCCTTATTTGTTAGCTTAGGTTTGCTTTTGTTTTTTTTCTATTTTTCTCCTTGTTGGGTTTGTCCCAACTATTTTTTCTTTGTGGTTCCATTATTAATCAAGTAAATGAAATGGATGGTTGGTGTAAAGATAACAGAGGTGGCACTCAAAGAACCTAATTTTAATTTTACTCAAAAATGTTGTGTGAACTATTATTTTTTCTCTATTCATTTATTGAATTTTAAAGGTAAATGATTTGTAATAGAACTTGTGAATTTTATAAAAAAAAAATCTTGTTTGAATCCATCTAATGCACTTAAGGAAATATCTACTAGAAATGTAACATTGCTCTAATTTTGGTTTGTATTGAGTTGTCATGAACTTGTTGAGTTTCTTATATGCATGGATTGGTCCCCAACCCTCTATGGATGAAATTTTAAAATCTCCTTTAAAAATAATTGAGCTAAAATATAAAATATAAGATATAAAATTCCCCTTCACATGTTGATCTTGGTAGCCTCCACCATAGTCTTTCTGATCTAGTTAGCAGTGGAGAAAGGCCTTTGGAAGGGACCAAAGGTATCTTTGTTTGGGTCTATAAATTCCTAGATATCAGTAGAGAAATTCCCAAACCACTTCCCCCAAGCTAAATTATATATTTTTTCCTTCAATAGTTTTGGCCTTATGTAAATCTAAATTATTGTGTGTGAATGCAAAGAAAATGAATAAATCACTTAATCACACATGTAAATGGTTTTGGTAGGTTTTAGTATTAGTATGTCACTTATTCTTATAGGATTTAGTTCCTTTGAATTTTTATTTGTTATAAGTGATAGCTTACATCTAATGTTTTTTTTCTTCTTGTGAAATCAGAGATTCTAGATTGTCTAAATACTCAAGATTATTTCCCAGTAAGAGTTACCATTTATTGTTGCTTGCACAACATGCCCCATTTTCAAACTAAAAATGGGGACCCTATTTTTACTTTGGATTCTAGTCTTATACTTTTAAATAATTCATTGTGTTTATTGGCTCAAATCATCCTTCATGGAAATATACTAGATTATTAGTTACATGTGATTTAATGAGTTTAGTTTAATGTCTTTGCATTTCTTCAATTCAATTACAGATTTTATCTAGAAGTCAGTTATTTTCAACACTTGAATTTGCATCAATCTATTAAGTCTTAGTCTATTTATTTTCTTATGTTTTGAAACACATTTTACAGCTTCCTTTTAGACTATTTTGCTTTAGCTTTGTGTAAATTATCTAACTTATTAAAATTTTCTACATCATTTCATAAATAATTATTATCCATTTTGGATTTAATTTCAATATGAATGACTAAATGCTTATAATTTCTTGCTTCTTAAATTAGTCAATTTTCATGTAAATGGATGATATTGGATTTAGAATAGAGAAAATAGCTAATTTTATGCATAGTTTCTATTCTATACTTAGTCATTTTGGATTTTCACTTAGTCATTTTAATTTGAATTTTCCTAGCTATTAATTTTCAAATTCAAATGCTTAGTCATTTCTTTTTAGATGCTTAAAATTTAGATTTTAAATCAAATACTAATAACTGGGTTATTTTACTCTTTTCTTATAGGTACTAGCACTTTTCTTATTGCACATGGTGACCTTTCACAGCTCTCAGCGCCTTCAGCCCATTTGAAAAAGTTTTTTAACACTTGGTCAATTTTGTGCTTTTGCCTAGAGCCACATGTCACATTTCCACTTAGTGGGACTTAAGTGTTTATCTTCAAAGTTGTTTGGGACCATGTGTCAATCTCTCAATAGTCTTATACCTATTTATAATACCTTTCAACACTTGGTCAATTTTCTTCAAAATTTCCTAACAAGGCAATGACATTAGTAATGCTCTAGGCTAGTGGATTAGTAGGATGATGTCACATGGCATAACCCCAAAACTCCACTATTCTAGAGGTGTTTGTACTAGTGTAATGCCTCCAGGCTATCAAGTTAGTGAGATGATGTCACATGACATCATTTTAATGCTTTATTATCATAGAAATATTCATACATAGCACATAACATTCGGGCAAGTGGGTGAATAAGATGATGTCACATGGTGAAATCCCACTACTCTATAACTCTCAAGTGATCTATGTAGGCCTAAAAATGATATAAAATTCATGGGTAATTCAATGATCAAGATGATATTACATGGTGAAATCTCATTGCACCATAGCCTTAGGGTGGTCTATTCAAGCCTTGCATTTTATTATATCTGGGCAAGTGAGATTATGATGTGTGGTGAAATCTTACCGCATAGTGGAAATAATAGTTAGCATGTGCATAAATCCCAAATCTAGGTAGCAAAAGAGTGAAGAGAGGCCATGTGGCCATGAAATGGCAAAATTAATCAATAAAGCTGGAGCTTGTGGGTACTAATAAGTTGCCAAGTGGTAAAATAGGATCCACAAAATCAAAACCAATCATGTAGTGAGGGAAAATAAAGGATAATCCATGTGGAAAGGACCCTATCATAACTAAGGACACATTGATTATGTATCCAACAAATCATGAGATTGAATTGGATGGCTTGTATAGCTATCAAAACTATCAAGAGGCTAAGAATAGACTGTACATCTAATTTGATTCATAGAATCAAATTATAGTTCAACTAAATCATGAATGAGATAGGAATCATTATTATGGCCTACACATCAATATTAATCTTGAATCATAAAGGACATAATATATGCCTTAAAGAGGCATGGCTCTAACTGCATAAGAAGTGGATATCTAGCTATCATAATTAAATCTCAAATAAATTCCCTATCAACATTCATTCTTCATTTGGTTCAGGATGATCCCCAATATTTTCTTGATGTATTAAAGTGTGATTCACCCCCAATGGACCACAATATGGTATGCCATGTTGATGATTGCTATAATTTCCCCCATGAGTGGGTGAATTTGAATTTGAACTTCATTTTGAACTCCTCAGGCCTATGTGCCTATTCAAGATTAGCTCTTATTCCAAAATAGGGCCTGACTCTTTGTGGATTGTGAAGATAGACATATAGAACCAAAAAAAAAATTCTAGGATAATCTCTTCCATTTTCCTATTTTTAGCCTTGTTGTTACATAGTTGTTTTTTGAGTCTTTGATGATTGTATGAATTTCAAGATACTATTAATCAAAAGGAAAATCTTGATAATTGGAAGATTGTTGAGATTGTGTGGTCATTCCTTATGTTTTTTTATGGTAGTTATGTCCTTTATTCTTACATTCACTTTCCCTCCTAGACTCTTAAACCATCTTAAATTTTAGTTTTTCTAAGTATGGCTCAACTAAAGATTGGTTTAAATAGGAATTCACTCAGTTAGATAACTCTAGGTTTATTTGTGTTTATAGTAGGCATTTTATCACTTTTTCCCCTAATATGTTGCTCTTTCTTTATGATCAGGTTAATCTAGGACATAAAAATCTAAATTTAACTATCTATCTTGATTAATTTTATTTTTATATATCAATATTTATCATCATTATTACATTATTACATTCAGTGGCATGATAAACTAATGAGGGAAGTCAGCTTGTTTTAGATGATAAATCTTAGAAGCTTGATTTAGGTTAGAGGTCAAACCTTGTAAACATATCCCATGTGAAGTGTGTGGCCTCTTTATAATCCCTTAGTCATAGTTAAAAGTGTCTTAAATAATTAAAATTAGACCCTTACATGGAATAGTTCACATCATCAAACTAAGTGAAGACTAGCATATCGAGACCTAGTACATTTAGACCTTGGGTATTTATTTTATTCATGAAATCTCTTTTTTTTAGGAGAGGTCAAGGATTATCAAACCCTTTGCCTAATTTTTGGTTGTATGTAAAAATTCACATCAACACTATGTATGAACCATGTAGCATATAGGCAAAACATGTCTAGGTAGATATATCATTGAAGTGCATAGAACATGATCACATCAAGCCCTAATATGTATGATATAGATCATGGAAACATCTATATAGTAATTATACAAGATCAATAATTAATTATGTACACACAAAAGAGAACTCAAAAGAAAATAAAAAGATAATGGTCCAAGGAGACCTCAATCAAGGGGCATGTTCAAATGTTGTAAAATCAAAGGGATATAACTTAGTCAAATGTTCATACAACAATAAAAGACATGAAAAATGTCAAGGTAAGAAAATAAAGGCATGAGGATTGTAAACAATGGTGCATATTCAAATGATCAACAAGCAAGACAAGACATTCAATGAAGTGCATAAAGGAAAAGCATTAGCAATCAACATAAACATAACATACTAGCCCCTGGATATGTGTTATCAAAAAATGTCAAGTACATAGCATATCAAGTACACTATGAAATATATAATCATGAATAAAGTCATGTGTAAGTACATAAGCTCAATCATGATAAATGAAAGTGAACTTAAAATTATATAACCTTTGTGTATATCAAGATCAAAGAATCATATGCCACTAATGCCTATATGACATTAGTAAAAGGAATTCCTAACATCTATATAGGAATAGATCATGTATCTATGTATGATAATACCATACACAGATGATGTGTAAAATACATTTGTATATAGAAAGTATTTATATGTCATCCACCAATATGGAACCAACAACATAGATCCCAAGGAGTTGATAAAAAATGTAAAAGTTGGAGATATTTTTCAATCTTTGATTTTTTTATTTTTTGGTATTTTTGGAATATTTACAAAGAGAGAAGTATCATATTATCACATAAATTGGATGTTCATTATTATCTTCCCACTAGGAAGCTAGTGGAATAAACTGGTGGTATTGTCAAGGAGCATGTATACATGTAATATTTGGCATTTTAGTGTCTATAATTCTTTGCATATGTATAATATGACTCTGTCATCATGAATAAATAATAGAAAGAATGGGGTTTTATGGAATGCATCATTGAGTGCTCAATGGTTTATTTGGAATATAAGTAATAGGAACATGTTTAGGTTCTCTAGATATCTGAATATGGTGCATAGTAGATGAAGATTCTATGGAATCTATTGTGTATCTCTAATGCAATGGTCTCTCAAATGTTGACCACCTAGGAAATAGAATTGCATGTTGCTTACCCTTTCACAGAGGATTAACCTAAGTAGGTTTTATAATTAATTATTTGGTTAAAAACATTAGAATAATTAGTTTGGTAAATATTGTTGGTAATTATTGTATGTGGTTATAATGGTTATTATATTTAAACACCTTTGTTATTGTTGTTAAATGGGTAAGTCAAATTCTTACTTCCCATTAGCTTGTTTGTTTCAAGTATCTCCTTTAATATAGGATATTGTTTTTTGCCTATATAATAGGATATATTTTGGTAATATAATGTCACGTATTATGGCTTATTCTCATTCTTTGGTTATTAAAACTTTCATGGTATCATATCTCTCAGTTGAGTGAGCTTGGGAGAGCCTATGAGAGAGTGAGGAGAAGAGAGATCTTGTCAAGGAAGACTTAAATAGTGTAAATCTCAGTGAAGTGCATGGTAAAATAAATTAGAGTATTTTTTTGTGGATGTAGAGGATATTCCAGGCAAAGAAAGAAATTAGAAGGTGAGACTAGGTGTTATATGGGTGAAAATTGTTTCACTTCACATTGGTTGATTTCACATTGATTTTGTTGATTTTACTCAACCTGAAGAGAGGTGTTTTATCCTAGAATGAGATACTAAACCATTTAAAAGACATTTCAAATAGAGGAGGAGCTATTCTAATGTAGTAAAAGTATTCCAAGGTGGAAGTGGCATGTTAGAATAGAGGAAACCTACTATTTTTTATTATCTAGAATTCAATAAAACCAAAATCAAACCTATTATAGTGTCAATTTGTGTATAAGGTAGCATATTTATCCTAATAAAAGTTCCCTCCCTGCCACAGATGTGTTTTATACATAGGTAGGCATTGTAAGGGATGTGGCACTTCGCCAAGCCTTAAAATCAACAAAAAATTAGCCAGTTAATTTTTGTTTCTCTCTCAGAGGATGAAAACACCTAATAAAATTAGGTTTCAATTATTTTTAGTCAAAAACAAGAGGTTTTGAGGATTAGGAGGGTGCCTAAGTCAAAATAGGTCACCATTTTCAATTTGCAACACACACGTGCTCTTTTATTGGTGTAAATTCTTATGCATTATTTTATCCTAAGTTTTTATTACACCAACCATAAAGAAGGATAATTTGATTTACATTGAAAATTGGAAAAATAAATTTCTTTTTTAAACCTTAGAAACTTTCATTTTGTCTAAAAAAATTGCCTAAAAAATCATGGTTAATTCCATTGGGAGCAAACCATAATTCAGAAACTCTTGAAAATTTTCCACATTGTCTAAATTTTTGTCCTTGTCTTTAGGGAAAATTAATTTTTGTAAATTGAGATATAAAAATACATATTTAATTATTATTTTCCTTTTTAGTCAATTTTTAAAAGACAAAAAATTTAAACTTTCACAAACAGTAAAGAGGTTTTTGTTGAAAACTTGCAACATTATCCTGTTTTGAATTAGATTCAATATCCAAAAATATTATTTGTCAAATTCATTATAGTTTTCCAATTTAATTTATTTTCATGAAAAACTAGGTAAAAATGGATATTTTGTAACATTTATTTTTTCAAGATTCTGAGAAATTGAATGGCAAAAATTTCAGTTTATGGAGTCATAGGATACTTACAATTAGTGAGTATCACAACATTGACCAGATTATCCTTGGTAAAGAATCTAGACTAGTTGATCAACTAGATGAATATGATAAACATTAATGGATGACCTCATATTATTTAAATTAAATTAGGGCCAAATATCAGGGTTTTAAATTTGATAGAATATTATATTTAAAAAATTATTCGCATTCTATTGTTATTAAATCTCAACAGAAGTCCCACACAAACCTTCCAAAATGTAACACCATAATAAGCATGGTTAGGGAAAACACCATATATAAGTAATTTTCATGTTTTTGGATCTAATACTTCTATATTTGGAAAAGTATCCATGTTTGTTGGTTATTGTGAGCAAAGAGATGCATACAAATTACTAGATGTATCTATATACATAATTGTGGTTAGTAAAGATGTTTATGTGGATGAAAATATATCATTATTTTATAATAATGGTTAATCTACTAATATTAATGTATTGCTACATGTTGATGATGTTTTTGGAATAATTTTTAGCACTAAATTTGAATAAGGTTAAAAAATGAAAATACCAAAAATTGTCAAGTTCTAGTGGTGACAAGAGTGTTTATCACTCTTCACAATCATATCAAGAAGACCAACATAAAATTCTTAAGTGGTATCATACCATAATAAAATGTATAAGGAAATATTAATTGCCTTACTTTTTGGAATGGAAATTTACAAGTTTAAGAAAATAGGATGTGTAAGGTGAAGAGCAGGTAAATTTTGCTCTTACTACTATTTCACAAGTATTGAAACCTATCACAAGTTCAAAAACCAAAATGTAAATTTTCCATTAAGGTTGGTGAAATAGGAAGATGCATACAAAAAAAGTACAAGAATGCTGTGAATAGTAAATGTCCCAAAATTATTCAACGATAGAAAGTAATAGGTGTTGGGTTTTCAACAACTCAACACAAAAATATATCTTAAGAGATATGTTATGTTTTTTAGTCTTTATGTATATTCTATAATTTATTGTTAGACCTGATCACTCTAAAAATAATAATAATAATAATGACACATCCAAGACATGACAATAATTCAAGGAATAATAGAATTTAGTAAACCTATTATTTAGCACCATTTCCTACACTACTTGGCAGTTGCAATGGTTCATTATCCATATACTCTAGTAAGATCAATTGGTAATAAAAAGGACATTTGGATACATTTTTGTAGTGGTATCAAACCTACTTTGGTTAAGTTCATGTATGGACTTAATCCTATTATTTTAATAATGATTAAAATAAGTCATTTATTCATTGAGGGTATTAGAATAATTAGCTTAGTAAAGCTTGTTAGTAATTTTTGTATATGGTTATGATGGTTATTATATCTAACCACCATTATTATTATTATTATTATTATTATTATTATTATTATTATTATTATTATTATTATTATTATTATTATTATTATTATTACACTAGTAAGACTAATAATTACTTCTTTTTATCTTGTTTGTTTCAACTACCTCCTTCATTTTGTTGGCCTATATAACAAGTTATCTTTTGGTAATCAAATTTCACAAATTCTGGCTTATTTCCATTCTCTGGTTATGACAAATTTCAATAAACATATCTTGTTCAAGTGGATGTTCATATGCAATATCAGATACTGTAATTACCCTATTGGCATGAATGTATTTAACACATCCATGAATTATATAAGGTATTACATGAAGACTATGTATCCAAGATCATCCATATAATGTATCAAATACTCTAGTGTATGGAATAATTAGAAATGTAATAACCACATGTGTTAGACCCACCTATAAAGGTAATTCTATCTCACCAAGATTAGGTTGTGATGTCCCATCAAATGATCTAACTGATTTATTTGAGGGATGAAAATCATTATGTGTATAACCTAGATGTGTAAGTAAATTCTTGGTGCAAACATTCTCTCTAGCAACATTATCAATCATAACATTGTGTATAGGCTGGTGATCAAGGTATGCTTGATAGAATAATTAATGAATATCATAATCATCATCTCTTATCTCAATATCATCAAAAGTAATAAAGGGTCATTAAACTATAAGAGGTATATGTCATGTGTAAGTACCAATAATCCCATCTATTGGGTGGTTGTAATGTGATGGATGATAATATGCATTATCTACCTTTTGTACTTTTGGACCCTTATTAGAATGATCTTGCAAAGTATTGTTAATTTTTTTTATTTTGGTGATCACTAAGTTGTGAACCTAATTCCTTTAGAAGATCATCAAATTTAATCTTTTGGTCATCAATGAGGTCTTATATCTTATGATTAAAAGTAAAACATATGTTTTTAGAATGCCCAAGGCCTTGGTGATAGTCATAATAAGCATTTATATCATATCCTTTGGGTAGAGGTTGACTCATATCAACCTCTATAGGAGAAGGGAGAGATATGAGGTGACACTCCACAAGTCTTAAGAGTAATAAAGTTGGAGACTCAATTAAGCATGTAAATTATATCCTTAGTACATTAGATTAGATAAATTGATTAGGTTTTTGTGACACCATAATAATTGTGGTAGTTTTTTTCCTTTTTAGGTTCAAGAGGTTTTACCTTGTAACTTGGTTTTATAGTAAACTTGGTACTGGATGTAGTCAGTGTCTTTACTACATATTGAATCTTGTTTAATAAGAAAAGTTTCATTTCATGATCATGAAAAATATGGCATAAGTCATTGAAATATTTTATTTTAAAAAAATAATGTACTTGTATAATGGGGCAAACAAACTTTGCTTGAAGATGTCTTTTAGCTCTTTATTTGTCATTAGATTGGTCATTTTAGCTAACATTGTCTTGTACCTCAAGACATATTCATTGATATGTTCATTGGTTCCTTGTTTTATTTTTTTAATTTGAGCATAAGAAACCTTTTTGGAAATATTGATAGATAAGTGTACTAAAAACTGATCTACAAGAGGTTTGAATGAATTTACTAATTAGATTGGTAAATCATAGGACCAATTTATAGAATAGTTTTTTAAATCCTTAGAAATAATTTGGTTAAAAATTTATCACTAGAGGCATAATCAAGGCATGCCACATATAAATTTCAAAGATGTTATTCAAAATTGGCTTTACCATCATAAAATGTGAACTTACATGCAACAAAATTAGTTGGAAAGAGGTGTAAAGATATCTCTGGTGCAAGAGGGTTATGCAACACCTCTTGTGAATCAATAGAATAAGGTGATTTTATAGAACTTGTTTATTATTTGTAACCTTATTTTGTAATTTTTTTATATTTTGGGAAAGAACATGCACTTCTTAGTATTTGAGGTTGACAATTTAGGAAGTTACCAAGGGATGTGTACCCATAGTTTGAGTGGATAGAGGTGTCAAAACCAATAATTGGCTTGAATTATTTATGTTTCCCATGTAAGATGTGGCTATAGTAGTTTTAGGGAAAAAAGGTGTGAACACATATCACTTATCCCAATTAGAAGTATGAATCAGTGATATAACCAAAGGGAGGGTTGTTGGTATATACTTAGTTGTAGTACTACCTAAGGATTCACCATCACTAGGTAGGGAAACCTTAGCCTTAGATTTCCTATTGATTTAATTGTTTTTAACCTATAATAATGCATCTATTAAGCTCTTGTTGTTATTAATATGAGTAACTAATGTTTATTTATCTTCTATTTTAAAACAAGATTTTTTGTTAACAATTTCCATTTCTTATAAATGAATAATTCAAAATTTCATATAGATTACAATAATCAGAAGAAAAAAAAAAGAGACCCTAATCCAGATTTAGGGTTTTTTATGCAAAGACACAAAATTCAAGTTCACCAAATGTTTAACCCTAAATTTAGATGGGTCAATATAGTATAGGATTAATAATATATATTTGAATAAACACAAGGGTGATAAATAGATCTATAATAGTACAAGTAATTACAAAATCATATAAATAATATTTTGACATTAAATACTAAGATATAATACAAATAGTAAGTACAACTAATGATTAATAATGTAATAAATTAAAAATAAGAGTAGTTATATGGTTTACTATGCACATGCAAATTTATATGGAATAGGTTAAAAACATATTGGATCTATATTCTAGATTAGTCATCAAATTCTATAAATTTGACCTCTGTGACCTTGAACACTTGTGTCAAACTTGGATGACTATTTTGATGCTTCTATTTGATTATGAATATGTAAAATTAATATATTGAAAGTTATTTTATTGTGTTAGATGATTAATGATATGTGTATATGCATTGATTCATTTTGATTCTTTCTCTTTCTTCCATATTAAAATATTATTATTCAATTGTCAAGAGATTTGATATTATTAATGTAGAAATATGTTAGAATATATGTTGAGCACTTTGAATCAATAAACCTTAGTGAAAGTAAATAAATAAAATTTTATTTATTTCTTATAATAAATATAGGGTGGCTTTTTAATTCTTCAATATCAAGATCTCCTTCATGTATGGACTTCATTATTATGTTTTAAGCATGTCTTTCTTGCCTTTTTAAAGAGAATGATTTATGTCATTGAATGTTCATAATCCATCTTATACAATATTGGGTACTTATAGTAATTTTTTTTGTTTAACTTGTTATAAATATCTTATTTGTCATTCCTTGATTTCTTTTCTTATTTTTCCCCTCTTAAAATTATCTTATGTCCTTTCATTTCTATGTTCTACCACTTTCTCATACTTTCAAGTCAAAATTACAAAACCACCCTTAGAAAACATTTTTCTATAGATATTTTTATTTTCTACATTGTCTTTAGTTTTTAATAAAGGTAGCTCTACCTACTAATAGGAGAGGGACTTTGTCTTCACATTATTGACCAAAAGTCCAAAAAAAATCTTCCTACAATTTTTTTAGCCAATAAATCCTAGTGTGATTATGTGTTTGAACAAATGGATTATGACCTTGATTTTGTATTCAAACCTAACTCCAAGATTCTTGGGTTTTAGGAACTCAAGAATTGGAAGAATAGTTATTTTCCTCTCAATGTGTAGTTACATATTCTAGTGTTTGTAATTATAAAAGCCTTTTTTCATCATGTAGTGAAAAAATGGGTATAAAATGTGTTTATATAGTGAACCTTTTTGGATTTCCTCAAATTTGGATTTTAAAACATGTGGAATGACCATTTGATATTAATTTAAATTTTGGAAACTAGTTGTTGATTGATGAGAGGATGAAACTAGTGGCTTCAAACATGATTGGCCAGCAGGATTGTCTTGAAGGAGCGGTTTCATCTGAAGAATAAAGACAAGTCAAATTAGAAGTGTGAATCAGTCAAGTAATGAGTCTAGGTTGTTTGGAATGAGGAATATGAACATTTAGTATCATAATTTCCTAAATATAAAAAGTCATCCATATAGAAGTAGAGTAATGGTAGTTTAAAATCATGAAACTGAAAATAGGTTAAGTGTGTGTAAGGGTTGGTCACAAGGGCATTATTTTAGCATTAAATGTTAATTTTAGTGTAATTTACTTATTTCATAATATGTAGGCATAAATGTATGTGATCATGTATGATCAATGTAAGCCATAATGGTAGCATGTATAACTAGTCAATATGTATAGATGAACAATGAATATGCCACAAGGAATGGACATTAAGATTAGATCATAGTAAAGGATGCATCATCATATGACAAATTTTTAAAATATCTATATTAAGATAAACAATCAAAAGGTAAGGGAAAGGTGAAATCATCATGACCAAAACAAAGCCAAGGGTTATAATAATGATGAATTATTTATACATGCATGCCAAGATAGAAGGATAGAAGGAGTGGGAAATCAAGTAGACATCAAGAATATATGTATATTAGTTATGTTCTATCTAGCCAATGATTTTAATAATGTTAGAGTCATAGGCATGTCTTGTATCATATATATCATAATCACCAAGTGTATTTCCATAATCATCCATTAATTTAGATACATCATCACAATCACCTTATGTATTTATAGTAGGATATGCATAGCCAAATATGCCATATTTTATAATTTTATTATTGTACATATTTTTCTCTTTACCAATTGGCATTCACATCTTATGCCTTTATATTTGGTAGCATTAAATGATATGAATTGCTTCATAAAACTATGTGATAAATGGATATTATTCACACACTTACTCATATGGAGTGATTTTATGTAGCTCATAAGTATGTGTATCTTATTGATTCACATTTGACATTAATCTCTTAGGAACTCTTGAATATGTATTACAAACCCATGTTAAATCTATATCTATTTTCACTTGATGAATGTTAATAGCCTAAGATTATCTCTATTATTTCTCTTTATGAGTATGTTTTTTACTTGTTTAATTCCTTAATATGTACTTTATTTCAGCACCCATACTCATGTTCTACAAGATGTAACTACATTATTAATAAGAGTCTTCTCTTCTATCTCCCTGATATGTAAGTGTAGATACTAAAATATGATTATATATATCATATCAATCTTGTACACTTGAAAACACTAATTAGGGCTTTACCCTTCAATCCTAGACCTTTTGATTACCCCAAGTCTCACATTCACCATCTCATTGTGCTTAACTGCTTATCTTATAGTCTGATCCTATCATTTTGATGACCTAGATAGCTTGTACAATATATAAATCTTAGCATATGAATTATATCCTTCATTTTTAGTTACAAAGCTTCAACAATTTTCTATCCTAATAGAAACTTGAATTTACATAGGGACACTAGCATCAATGTTAGTGTTTAGTTTCCTTATCAAGTGTTTGTACCTCAAAAGTCATCCAAATTTCAAATCTTTCAAAAGATATGGGTTGGCCTTTTTTTTATCTAAACCTTTCATGAGATACTTTCAAAAAGTGTAGTATAAATAAAAAATAAAGACCATTCATCATTATCAAACACACATCTAGTAAATACCAAGCAAGCACATATTCAAGGCCTTTAATACATCTTCAAGGAAAGTACTAAGAACTATGGTTAGGAGCATTTAATACATATTCAAGGCCTTTGGGGACCTTCCCACTCAAAAAACCATATACAACATTCTAATTGACCAAAAGGGTGGTAATGTTTCATTGGCTAAGGAGAAAAAAGTGGTGGCTTAGGTTCACTCATTCCCCTAAGATAAGTGTTCTTTTTTGATATCATGCCCACCCACTCTTTTGGGCTACCCCTCTTCTTCTATATAGCCTAGTATCATTCCCTTTATAGGGGTTCTCATCTTTTGGAAAATTTGGCATTTTATTTTACATGAGGATACTCATCAAGAATATTGAAAAAGTGTGCTCATTTGATAGGGTTAAACCCTATAAAAATATTGTAAGAACTACCTTTTGAATTAATAGGATCAACCTTTTGCCTGTCTCTCATCTTAAATCAGGGTTTAGTATGCTTGTGTATGGTAAATTAGTGAAAGATATTCTTCCTAGTTTTTTTTTCCTTGTGTTTTCCTCTTTGAAGATGTTCTCAAGCCAATTTGAAGGTCTAGATTAGTGTTCTATCTAGGACCTCTTCTATGAAATATTTATGTAATTGGTGAGATTGTGAGATTGAGTAAGTCATAGTTATCTTTTATTGATCCAATGTGGGTTCAAACTTATGTGAGTGTTCACTTAACGTTGGTTTATTAACCTGTTAAATTTTTTAAGAGCCCTTAATCTCTTTCTAACCCTTTTCTTGAGAAGCATTAGGCTTAGTTTTAGTCTTAGGTGAGAATCAAGAGAAGCTAGCCTTTTCTAAAGTTTCAACCCCAACTTAGGTGACCCATAGACTAGGGTTGTCCCAATTTTATAGCTCAATTGGAGAGATCTTAAACAACACTCTCTAAGGGTGCAAATTGAGCCTATAATAGTTTTTAGCATGCCTGATGGGACACACTTCTTTTAAAAGAAGTGTTGATCAAGGTTGATGTTGATTTGATCAAATTTATAATGGTCAAGCTCCAAAAAATAGCATTTAGCAACTTTGAAAGTAAAAATCAATTCTCTAGTGTAGAACAGTAGCTCCATCTCATGCCAAAAGTGACAACAAGGTCAACTTCAAGAGGTATTCCTTTTGACTTTGTTGAACTACCTTTAAATTTGAAAAAAATACTAAGGTTTGAAAACACTCATCCATATAGAGGAAACCTTTCTCCTAGGGAATTTTCAAGGCCTATCCCTACAAGAGGACCCTTATTAACCCCTTACATAACCATGGCAATCCCTAGAGCTTTTATGGATTTTAATGGTTAAATCCCTCTAGCCCTTGCTCGCTATAATCCTATCTTAGTTTTATCCCTCAAAAGT
The DNA here is from genome assembly GCA_037957365.1 of Torreya grandis. Classification (NCBI taxonomy): domain Eukaryota; kingdom Viridiplantae; phylum Streptophyta; class Pinopsida; order Cupressales; family Taxaceae; genus Torreya; species Torreya grandis. Next base: position 3,514,207 of record JARHVA010000578.1, on the reverse strand, counting down.
GTTCCATATTACATTAAAGACAAATCTATAACACCCTCTAAACACCTCATAGACATAGAATTTTTTTTGCAATATACATAATTTCACATAGGATAATATAGCTATTAGATTACTAGCTACCTCTTTCAAAGGAAAGGCTTTAGACTAGTATAGAGGCCTTACTACAAACTCCATTAAAACATGGAACCAATTAGGGGAAACCTTGTGTAAAATATTCAAAGATAAAAGTGACCATTTATCACTTATAGAATAACTAACTATAATTATAAGAGCTCCTCATGAAGCCATGCAAGAATTCAATATAAGGTTCCAAAAAACTTGGGATATAATCCTAGTTGTAGTTAGACTGACCCCCAACTTTACTTTCCTATATTATTTAAAGGCTTTGAATAGTGACATAGTGGTGATGATCTAATATATGGGAGTAAATATACTTCTAGGTGCATATGAGGTGGCTAATAAGGCAAAAACTTATCTACTTTAAGCTGGTAGAATTATAGCCAAACCATCGATACCCTTATATCCTAAGATTAGATAATCTCCCATTTCTATCCCTTAATTGGATGTCATTCTCCCTACACCAACAACTATTTTAATCCCTACACTGAAGCAAGATAAATATTCTACTAGTGGATCTAGTGATTCACTAGAATGAAAGAACTTTTAGGAGCTCAAAAGCATGTTTCAATCTTTGGGGAATGAGCTAGTAAATGTCAAAAGGAAATAGGCATTCAATAGGACTTATAAAATTTCATATCAACCTTAGCAGTAGGATTTTCAAGAAAACATACTTCCATATAATAGAAAATACCAAGGCCAAATTTAGAACAAAGGGTAAGGAAAACATGGCTACAATAGGCAGGGAAACTTTAAGCCTAATTTTGTTAGTACTTCCAACTCCTTGGTCCTAGTTCAAAATAATTTAGCCTAAGAAGTAGAGGGTACCATGCCTTAGAATCAATATTTTGGTCAACATATTATCCCAAACATTGACCTTAAATAAGCCTTCAATGATCAATGAAAATAAGTTGCTAGCTTTGGATACAACCAAGTTCTCATGGTCTAAAATGTATAGGTGCCTATGATGACCAAACTGGAAGAGCCTCCATAGGGTCAAGGGTATTATAAGGGACCAAATCAGTTGGATGCTACAATGATGAACTGTGAACAAGGGGAGTGTTATGGAGCTAGCCAGTAGTCTAGTGTCAACCAAGCTTATAATCCATTATTAGTAGACATAAGATTTTAAAGAAGGAATATAGATGGTAATTGGGAAGCATTCAAATAGCTTCCCACCATTATTCCTTCACTAACAATGCCCAAGTAACCTATTTTCACTCCAAAGGTTTTAGTACCCCGAAAGGATCATATCCAAAGGAATCCTTTTACTCTTCATGGCTCACATGTTCAATAAATAATAGTGGTGGCTCTCAAAGCACAAGCAAAGGTTGGTGGTTTGCCCATCAACATTTTTGAATAAATGAAGAGATCAAATGTGAGTGTGCCCATGTGGTATATTCTCTCCATGCCTAGTCAAATGGACATTCTTTAGGAGGGTTTGTCCAAGGTTCATGTTACCAACATTGCAGACAATCCATAAATCAAGGTGAATGAAGTTCTCACCAATGCAGCCAAATGGATAGAGGAAGGGAAATCAATTAAATCAGTCAAGCCTCCTCCCTTTTATATTTTAGTAATCGTTGGCAACTTTCTAGTGCATATTTGTTTGGTGGATAGTGGGGCTAGTACGTCAATGATGCCAAAGTCTATAACTGATCAACTTGGTCTAAAATATGAACCACAGTCCAAAGGAATGATGCAACTTGATGGTTCTTCTCCTAAAGCATTTGGTCTAATCAAAGACCTCAATATGACCTTACAATATTATCTTAGTATCTCGAATACATAAGATGTATTAGTCTTCAATATGCCTCCTCACTTTGCACTATGCTTATCTAGAGAATTCATATCAAAGATAGCAGATATCTTGTAGTAGACTAGTCCTATATGGCCTTCAAGACAAGGTATGGGACCAAAGTGTCAATAAAGGTTGAGCCCATTACATAATTACATATAAAACCCTATGGGCTAGATAGTGTCAACATCAATTATACCATCATTGATGAGGATGAATTTGTAATGGGGAAAATTTTGAACACTCATCCAAATGAGGTACCAGACATGTTCCTAGATGATTTGTGTATGATAACCAGTTGCTAGATCCCTTATAAGGTGTTGAATAAAGGGAATTGGGTGTTTTCTATTTGAATGAGGAAGACCAACCTATGCCATCCTTCATAAGGCCTCAATAAGATCTTAGTGGTCTATGAAAGGTATTCTTTGATGGTTCAAGGAGCAAGCATGGGGTGGGTGCAAGTTCCAATGGTAATTTCCCCTTAAAATGATAAGTACTTCTCTTCATACAGGTTCCAATTTAGTTGTTCTTATAATATATTAGAATACAAGGTTCTGATTCATGGCCTTCAATAGGCTAATAAGAGAAATATCAAGTAGTTACAAGTCTATGGGGATAGTAAATTGGTTATACACCAAGTCATAGGTTATAATGCCACTAAAAATGTTTTAATGATATCTTAAAAACACTGAGTGTGGGACCTCATTGAAGACTTTGAGGCTTTCAACATCCAATTAGTGTTGAGAGGCCAAAATCAACATGTTGATAGGCTAACAACTATGAAGGATCATTTTGACATCCCTAATGAACTAAATAGAACCAAGTTTCAACCACACATCTATTACCACTTGGATTTTCACCCTTTGAGGATATTTCAAATCTCTCCTTATCCAAGTGTCACAATGGAAACACCTCTAAGCTTTTTAGTAGCCTAAGGATGAGGTGAATCTATAGATAGGGTTAGCTCCCTTGATACACCACTTTGGATTACAACTACACCTAGAATTTAGGGGGTAAAAAGGGAGAAATATAAATAAAATAAAACTAACCTAAGGGAGGTGATACATCAAATATATTTATGAATTCCAACCATATGCATGTTACACTTGAAACCAATAGACTAACCAAACATACACTCCTTCATTTTGTATCTTCTCGCATCAATGTTACATTATGAGGTTTTGGATGAATGTGCAAAGATAGGAGGACTAGATAAGAGGCCTTGAATGTCACTAATTAAAATTATAACTCAATTAATCCTTGACATTTATAATAACACTTCACATGCCCTACAAGAAGAAGTTTTCCAACTGCAAATAGGATGCAAGAATAAGATAACATGCAAAGGAATCCACAGTCTTCACTAATCAAGATATAATATTAAAGTATACACACTAATAAAAATCATGAAGAGGTAAAAACTAGTATCCTTATTAAATCAAAATGTATACAAATGAGCAGGGCTTCACCATACTCAAGTGGCCATAAGTTATAATGGCCAAAATGGCTCGTTCTTATAGAAATTGAGAGAGAGAGAGAGAGGAGAAAAAAGAATTTTAAGGGTCACAAGAACACTTGTAAATATTAGATAATTATTTAATTTTTCATGATAATATGATATGGGATGAAACATTAAAGTTTAGGAAGCCCAAGTGTCCATATAAGTCATCAAACTCTTACAAAGTGGCATAAAATTCCTCATCTAGCTCAAAAAAATTGTCTTCATGATTGGCTTTGTTTGAATACCTCATAATTTACTAATACCAAGTCCAATTTTAAAATAATTTTAATTGTATCATTCATTCCTCTACATGTATTGGTTTCACACATGGTCCTATGGAAACATCTATAAAGGAGCTATCATCATATGCATTCCAAAAAACTCTTCGTTCATGCACCTTGCACACTTAGCTTCCAAAAAGAGATTATTTGCTCATGAAAATCCATGTAAGGGAGTTTATTACACTTATAAATACCATATATGTCCTTATATGCATTAGGAATTTCTTAAAATTATCTCACATGAAGTTTTACACCCTTCTCACTAGCTTGTCCACTAGGCTAATTTTGATTAGCTAAGATGAAGCACCTAGTTTGGACACTTAAGAGTTTTTTATTGGAATTAAATGACCATATAGAGTTATAAAAAGTATAAATATTCCCTCCAAACTTTATTTCACCTTCATACTCCTCTTGTATCATAAAAAACACAAAAAATGGTCTAAATACCCTATTTTCCCATGTTCATATAGATTATGTACAGATAATTATAATAATAGGTAGCTCGATAGAGTCCTCTTTAACATAAAATCATAATTCATGTAATTATGGTCCATCTAGATGCATATGCCTCATTTCTCTAATTGGGTCCTTTTAAGGGTTTTACAAGGGTTTTAGCTTGTTTACCCTCTTAGGCTTTGTTCATACAGGTTTGACATTAAACTTCAAAAAAAAAGTCACAAAAAGGTTACATAGGACCTTTTATAACTCATTAAAATTCCTTAAGTCTCCATGTAAATCCTCAAAATAGAAATGAGCATACAAAGTTACCCACTCGAGCTTGTTTCTTCCATTCTTACATGTCTAAGTTAGTTTAAGGTCTAAAAACATCTTCCTTTGGTTTTATTTTCAATCTAAAATCTTTAAGACTTATATATTCATCCCATACATATGCTCCAATAGGTTTAAATTCTTTTATAAGGCCAAAAGTGTGAAAGGCCTCATCTTAAGACACTAGGCCTTACCCTTCCCTAGTAGGCTTACCTGCACTCTTGTGATTTAGACCATCTAATTGAGTTTATTTGCATTTAAATATCTCAAACACCTATAATATGATCCCATAGGCATGTCACAATAAATTTGAAGGCTCACCTAGGGTAATAATTGAAACTAACCCCTTGTTTGGCCTTTAGGCATAACCATGCCTCATGAGCCTATCTGCAAGTTTAAGGGTGAAAGGTACCCTGTTGAACTCCATATTCTTGTGCCTATTATAACATATTGACCTAGATTTTCTCTAACTCTCCACACTTTCCTACAAGGTTATCTCAACTTCTAATTCATCTTTTATATCATTTCCTCTCAAATCTGATAGTTTTGACCCTAGGGAAGTGCCCTTTGTCTGAGACAAAACACAATGCACTTACCCTATTTTCCCAGACCCAATGAATGATTGAGGGGATTATATAGTTTCATAGGTGTTTTTTTATCAAAAATTAACTCTTGACTAGGTCATTTTTCCTCCCAAAGACTTCAAGTTTTAAGGTAGTCTTATTAGATGAAGGACTATGTGTAGTGTCCAAGGAATGGACTATGTTTTGTGTGATTGAGGGTTCCTTCCCTAATTGGTTTCTCATATTAAATAATATATTAGTCTTATCTTATCATTATATATTTATCTCTCATCCATTCACCACACTATACCCTCATCTATCCTTCATACACCTTACATTCTTAATACTGATGCACCTTTCCTAACTATATTTACTTTTCCAATAGTGACTTGTAGGTCATATGAATGATTGGTCTTTGGATATTAGTGCATAAGAGATCCTTTATATCCTATAAGATCATTATTTCATGTTTTAGACCTATTTTTTCACCTTTTGTGACCCTAGATCATCACCTAGGTACATTTTGCATCTCATTGTTCCCCTACAGTCACAAAGTTGATTATAGGTATATGCTTCAAAGTTAAGACATTTATAGGTATACCTGTCCTTTAGTCATGATGATTAGATACTCTCTTTGAATATTGAGCTTTACCTAGAACCTATTCATACTTGTATTCACTAGTAAAGGATAATAATGTCAAAGTGGTAATAATACCATCAGTGCTAGATAACGAAGCTCACTGGTAGGTCTTTAAAAATGACAAATAGATTGCATGTTTCTTGCATCAAGAAGAAAAATTATCCTCCCTCAATCAATAAAATTTGTAGCACTAGTATGGGGAGAAAACTTTCCAATTAAGGTCTAATAAGCTTCCTAAAGGGCTAGTCATCCTAAAAGGCCCCTTTCATAAAGGGGACCATATGAGGAAGGATAAAGCAGTGATGTCAACTAATGAGGAGAACTATGAAAGAGTTCTCATCTTTGAGGACAAACTTCTCAAGATTGGAAAGGTAATCACTAAATATAAAAATCATTCTTTCATAGAGATCTATAAGGAATATGTAAACATATTTTCTTGGAAATAGAGTGACCTAAAGGAATTTAATCCTAATCTAGCCCAGCACACAATAGAGCTAGAGGCTAATGCTAAGCCTATCAAAAAGAAATAGAGGCCCATAAATCCCAAGATTAAAGAGATCATGAAAAAGGAGTTAACCAAGCTTGTCAAATCTAGGATCATCTTCCCCATCGAACACTCCTTGTGGGTAAATATAGTACCTATTAGAAAGAAGAGTAGGGAGTTTAGACTGTGTGTGGACTTTAGATATCTTAATAGGGTATCTTTGAAGTACCATTACCCTCTACCATTCATGGATAAACTCATATAAGTAATTGTTTGTTCAGAACATTTCTTTCTCTTAGATGGATACTCAAGTTATAACCAATTTCTAGTGAGAGAAGAAGACAAGTAAAAGATTGCCTTCACCACCAAGTGGGGGATTTTTTATTAATAAAAGATGCCCTTTGGATTATCCAATATTGGGGTAACCTTTTAAAGGGAAATGGATGTGTATTTCAAAGGATTTATAAACCAAATGTGTTGGTCTAATTGGATGACATTAAATTCTTCTCCAAGAATGCTAGTGACCACATAGACCATCTGAGACTAGTTTTTCAAAGATGTAGAGAGTATGGGATCTTTTTAAACCCCAAAAAATATGTGTTTTCTATGCATGAAGGAAACTTTTAGGGCCATATTATTTTAAAATTTGGGTTATCCATTGTACCTAACAGATATGTTTTATCTTATCCTTATCCTTGCTAAAGCATAGAAAGGGTATTCAAAGCTTTCTTGGGAGGATCAACTTTGTAATAAGGTTCATACCTAGTTTTGCAAACCTGGTTAAGCCTATCACCACAATGATAAAGAAGATGTAAGTGTTTACTTGGTATTATGAAGGTAGGATAGATTTTGAATCCATCAAGTAAGCCATTGCCCAGTCACCATCACTTTTAAATCATGATTTCTCCAAAGACTTCATCTTATACACCTTTGTTAACATTGATAAGATATCAGCTATGATGATGCATAAGAATAGTGAAGCAATGGAGAAGCCAATTGCATTTTTCAATCAAGAGATAGAAATATATGAGGTGAGGTACACTTTCATTGATAAATAATTTGTTAAAGCCTTGAAAATCCTCAATAAATTTAGGCCCATGCTCTCCAACAGCAAGATCCATCTTATGGTGTCTCATCCTGGAATTAGGGATTTCCTCCTTAACAAATATTTAAGTGAGAAGAGAATAGGCTAGATCAAAAATGTCATGGAATATAAAATATAAATCAAGGTCACTAATATACTTAGATTTAAGGGCTTATGTGATTGCATGGTGAATGACCTCTAAGAAGACAAGTTATTTTGGTGACCCAAGACAACTCACTGGCATGTGCACTCCCACCGTAGAAGAGTTAGCTTTAAGATATGGCTCACTTCTTGGTAATAGGAGAATGCCCCAAAAGTTTAGATAGATCCAAAAAAATGTATTTTAGGCTTCAATATATACCTTATGCATTAATTTATGGAGTTCTTTTTAGAAAATACCTCAATGGGGTGATCCTTAGATGCATATATGATAACCAAGTAACTAGACTCTTAGAGCAGTTCCATGATGGACCTACAGGAGGCCATTTTGCACCCAAAACCATTGTAGAACAATTGATGAGGGTTGGTTATTACTCACCCAAACTTTTCAAATATCCTCATGCATGGGTTAGAAAGTTCCAAAAGTGTGGCCTCTTTGAAGGAAAGAAAAAAATAACATCCCTTCCACTCAATCCTATTCAGGTAGAACAACCCTTCATACAATGGGGGTTGGACTTCATAGGGATGATCAATCCACCATAAATTTTAGGTCATAAATGGGTGCTCACTACAATTGAATCCTTCACCAAGTAGGTGGAATCCATTACTTTAAAGGAAGTTAGTGAGGCTGTAATCTTGGATTTTTATGATAGCCTCATTATCAGGTTTGGTGTCCCAGCCACAATAATTTCTAAGAATGGATTGGCATTCCTTGGTATGAAGACAAGTGAATGGGCTCTCAAAATGACCTCTACCTCAGCACTTCTTCCAACTACTATCCTCAATGAAATGGACTATCAAAGTCCACAAATAATAATTTATTGAGAATCATCAAGAGGACCATGGAAGAAAATTAGAGAACATGGCACACCAAGCTAAAGACAACCTTGTGGGTTGATAGGGTGACTCCTAAAACTACTATTGTTAATTATCCATATGTTATTATGTATGGAAGGGAAGTTATATTTTTTATCTCCCTTGAGCTACTTGTATTAGATTTATCTCATTAGCTTGAGTTCATGGAGGATGAACCCATGAATGTGAGGATGGTAGAACTCATTAAGATGGAAAAAACTAGGGACCTTGCTATGAAAACTTTACAATCACATCAAGCTCAGGTCAAGAAGGCTTTTTAAAAAAGAGATAAAGCAAGTATCTTTGAGTTAGGGGACCAAATCCTTAAATGGGATTCAAATAAGGCCAAACCTGGAAATCATACCAAGTTTGACAGCTTGTGGAGTGGTCCTTATTTGATCCATGGATGCAAAGAACACAATGATTTTTAGCTTACCCAAATGGATGGAGAGGTATTACACATCTCATTCAATTGAATTCATTTGAATATATGTTATTTAATAGTATTGCATCCATTGTAACATATTATACATGTTAGAGTAGCTTTTGCTTTTCTCTAGGTGCCTTGTGCACTTTTCTTTTCTATTCTATTGTTTTCTTTTCCAAAGTACCTCAAGCATTTTGTTGTGTTTTGTTTTTTTAATCCTTGTTGTTTCAAAGGGAGGTTCAACTCAGTTATAGAAGCTAACGACTCCATACCTAATGGACTGGATAAGACAATGGTCTAGGTTCCCAAATCATAGTAGGCATGCTTCCCTATGAGTCACCAAAGATGTTGGCCATTTTTAGCCCATAGAAAATTCTTACATGATTTAATGAAGCACGTAGAAATCAAAGTAGGCAAGTTTATGAGTTCATATCTTGTTCGTGTAGAAGAGTTAAAAGAAATGGTCAAAAGGGTTTTGTTCACTTTTGTACCAAGATAATTCGTGTTAAGTTGTAACTCATGCATTATAACACCATAAAAGATATAAGCATGCAAAGTCACCCTCTAAAGAATTTTTCACTGTGTTTTCTAGGTCCAAATTGAGCTGAGTAGATATTTATATGGTGTTAAATCTTGCACATATGACAACCCCAAGAAGAAATAATCATATGGGTCTATTCATTTTGAAGTCTAGTTCATATGCACCTGGTTATAGGTCCTCTGACATAGTGTAGAAGAAGATATGCATGGGAAAATATGGCTCATAATGTAGGATTTTCTAAGTTTCCATACTTATCCATTTCAAATCCAACCATCATCAAGATGTCATGCAAGACTAGTCAACTTCAAATTTTCATAAAAGCATGTGGAAAGCTCAAATGTCTAGTGGATCAAAAGGGTTTTTTCTTTTCAATGTTAAGTCCATTCCCTATAAGTTTAGTTCCCCCATTATCCCTATGCTTCAAGATATAAAGTTATAAAGTTGGTTAGAAATGGTAGATGTTTGTGTAGACATCAATTTCAAGATCCAAAAATAGTCATTGGAATTCAAATAGTGGCTTTTGGTATATCGATAGTTCATGTTGCATCATACATTTAGATCTAATGGTAAGTACTAGTTAGAAGGTCAGTGAATTTCAAGGGTAAATGTATGCATAACAAGTTTTAAGGGCACACTCAACTGGTAGGAGATTAATGATCCATGGGCCTTCATACAAATTGAAATCAATGAAACAAGTTGAGTCAACTTGACAAATAGCCAAGTTAATTTTTTAAAACCAATCAGATCAAAGGTAGGCCTAGGATTTTTTATGAAGGTTGGGAAGCTAGTTTCAACCATGAAACACAAGGTTTTATAGGTTCTTCTAACACTATTAGAGCTAGTTCAAATGCCACTAAATGGCCCAAGTAATATAGTGGGATGTAAGGAACATGTATGATAACCATTAAGGTTAAAATGTGGACCTATGATTCATATTTTTTCTTGGGTAGAGTTATTCTTGCATCAGTGTTTGATGTTTTTAGGAGGATTTGTGTATTCACATATGATTTTAGGTTCCTACAGAGAAAGGATGGGTCTTTTAGACCTATTATAATATAAAAAGTGTTATATTTTTCTATAGGTCTATAATGATATGGAAGCTATAAGAAAACTAATAGTCTCAAATTGGTTTCCAACCTATAGATAGACCTATGATCCAAGAATGAAGATAAATTAGAAGTGAAATGAATGTGAAGGATATTCAATCTTCAGTGTGGCCATTATCTCAATAAACAGCTACCTAAAAGGCACCACACCATGTTTTAGTTAGGATCATGATCATAAAGTTTTGTCTTCAAGTAGGAGTTGGTGTAAAGTATCAAATAAAATATATAGTATTGGGAACTATAGTTAGTATCATTTAATACATCTTTGAGGCCTTTGGAAACCTTCCCACTCAAAAAACCATACACAGTGTTCTGATTGACCAAAAGGGTGGTAATGTTCCATTGGCTAAGTAGTAAGAGGTGGTAGCTTAGGTTCATTAAATGACCTAGGATAGGTGTTTTTTTTTCTATATCATGCTCACCCATTCTTTTGTGTTTTCCCTCTTCTATATATCCTGGTCTCATTCCCTTGTAGGGTTTCTTAGCTTTTGGAAATTTTGGCATTTTCTTTCTGAGACAAGGATACTCATTGAGACTCTTGCAAAAGTGTGCTCATTTGATAGGGTTAAACCCTATCAAAATATTATAAGAAATACCTTTTGAATTAATAGGATCAACCTTTTTCCTATCTCTCATCTTATGTTAGTGTTTAGTATGCTTGTGTATGGTAAATTCATGAAGGAGATTCTTCCTAGTTTATTTTCCTTCTACTTGCCTCTTTGAAGATGTTCTCAAGCTAATTTGTAGTTCTAGATTAGTGTTCTACTAGGGACCTCTTCTATGAAATATTTATGTAATTGGTGAGATTGTGAGATTGAGTAAGTCATGATTATCTTTTGTTGATCCAGTGTGGGTTCAAACTTATCTGAGTGTCCACCTAACTTTGGTGTACCACCCTGTTAACTTTATTAGGAGCCCTTACTCTCTTTCTAACTATTTTCCTAAAAATCATTAGGCTTAGTTTTAGTCTTAGGTGAGAATAAATAAGAATTCATCCTTATTTAGAGATTTAGCCCTGATATACGTGACCCACAATCTGAGGTTGTCCCAATTTTATAGCTCGATTAGAGAGAGATTTAAAATCTCTCTCTAAGGGTGTAAATTGAGCCTATAATAGTTATACTACCTTATTATTCTCTATTTCTATGTTATTTATAGGATCAATCATATTAAAATTCTGAAGCATTCAAATAATATCCCATGAATAATATTTGTCAACCTATAAGCTAGACAATTATTTGCCCTTATATATAGCATATTACACCCTTGTATGCACATAATCCCACATTTAGGGGAGAACTACACATGTCTGAGGCCCTCCTTAGAGTATTGGTTATGTAGGTAGTTCTCATTGATATAGGGGTCCATGAGCTCAACTTGACTTCATAAACTCATAACCCATTTTGGGCAAGGTGACCTAATCTAAGGTGAGGAACTAGGGTTTGATTTACACAATCTTACAAAACTTGTGTGGGTGATATGGATACATAGATAGAAACATGACATAAAATACTAATAGGTATAGGTAGTTATTTTGTAATATAGCTAATATTATGTATAGGATAGAACATTGAGACACATATAGAAGCATTGACACAAGTGTCCATAGGTCAATGTAAGTGTTTAAGACTCTAGAAATAATATTTATAGAATCTGGTGACTGGGTCCTAAGCATAAACATACCTATTTCTATCCTTTTACAATTAAAATATGCCTACACATCTAAAAATAATCTAAATTTTATCCCTTACTTATGTTGCAATTATCAAAATATCAAATTTCATTGTACTTTCCATATTTATTAATTTTACGTATTCAATATATTATATTATCAACAAAAATTAATTGGACTACTCTAAAATAGTTTTATTCGTCTATTTTATTAGGCTATATTACCCCTTTAACCCTAAAATCCAATCATAAAAAATGGTTAAACATTTGGTGAACCTAACCTTGAGTCTTCTCATGAAACTCCTAGTTTTCTCTAAGGTTTTTATCCTATTAGGGTTTTCAATTTCATTTATTTTCAAATCTAAATTTTTTCATTACTTTTGGAATATTTTTTTTTATTTAGAAAATATGGAAAATTTCAAGAAGGATCATTTTAAAATAGAAGATAAATAAGCCTTATTCAAACATCTAAATACAAATAAAGAATTAATTAATGTGTTTGTACATGTTACACAAGAAGAAATCAATAAACATGTTAAGGATAGTGTATCCACATCCAATAATGGTGAGCCATTAAATGGTACAAATATTGATACATACTTCATGGTAATAATTAATATTTCAACTCAATCATCAATTTCCATGCCTGCATCAAAAAAAGTGGTGTTTCTATCCCCTTTGGTGACTGTTGACCAAATTTGACCCCAAGTCAAATTTGCCACCCCTATATATTTAAAAATTTCATGGTCTTATTATGTGGTCATGACATACCCTATATGGTCCTTATAGTATTAATTTAGCCTTTTTATCATTGTTTAAGGTTGGTTTGGATAAGTTAAGGTATTTTCATGTTGTGGTCATATGGTGGTCTAGGAGTGTCATGGAAAAGATAAGGCATGGTTAAGTTATGTCATAATTTATTAGGGGTTTATTAATGTCATTTTATGTCTTAAACATATTATAACAACATTTCATGATGTTTTGAAAAGTTTAAGGATCATTTTATAGCTCTAAGGTGGTGAAAATGAGTGAAAAGGTGTTTTTAGCTAATACTTGTGTTTATCAAAGTTCCCTAGCTTCAAAATATATAACAAAAACCATATAAGTCCCTTAGATTAGTTATATAAATATTAAACCTATCATCATGTCAAAAAAAGGTTATATTCTTGGATTTTAATGCCATATTAAAGAGTTATAAGAAGTTGTACAGACTTGTTGAAGTCATGTGTAAGTGAAAATGTTATAGAGGTGTCCTTTCATCTCCTACTAGCTGAGTTTAGAGAAAATCCAAAAAAAATGTGAATTATTTGCTGCATAAAACCATTTTGAGTAGCTTATTATATGTCTTTATATTCCTCACACACATTCACTCATCTTTTTGGCATGTGTGAATGTCTTTCTGGCATGAAAATTATTTCTTGTGCATTGTCTGCAAATGATTATCATCTTTTTTGAGTTTCTAAGTTCTCCAGGTGGTCAAATTCATTTTAATGTTTCTTCATTTTCCTATTCTCTCTTCTCAATCCATCCATATCCTTTGATCAATTTAACATTTTATACAATTTTCAATAATGGTCACTTCATTCACTCTTGGGACTATGTTATGCACTTGCATAGTAGACTATTTTGATGAGTTTGATATATTTTTTCAAGGATTTTAAGGTTATGTTTTCATTTTATATGTGTTTATTCAATAAGGACAATTTTATTTGAGTAATAACAATTCTTGTTGCACTCTCCAAGGCTTTGAAACTCAAAATTGCATACAGTCCTCACCCTGTGCAATTTATAGGTCTATAACTCAATGGAAATCCAATGTTGTCAATGTATTTTGAGGGTTTCCCAAGCATGTAAGTATGGTTATTTTTTCAATATTAAAATAGGATTGGAATATTGTAGGTCTCCAGAATCATCTAAAATTCAAAAAATTACAAACAAGCTAATAGCTCATAGTCACCTAAAAGACTGTGTGTGAACAATGAAAGAAAAAGTTCAATAATGTGCTTTAAGAATGCTCTATGAAGTTTTGATTGAAATGAGGAATTGAGTATGTAAGTTTTGACTACTTTAATATTTCATGACCTATTTGAAAAGGTCCACACAAACTACATACTTAAATTTCTTTCTCATGTTGGTCACCTACATCCAGCCAGTCAAGAAGGGGCCTTAAATAGAGATGTTCATGAGTTTTAGAGTCTTTAATGCATTGGTAAGTGTCTCAAGACATCATAAAAACATGATATATAACCCTCTATAATTTTTGTGCTTATTTGAATAGGAATGAAGATTGATTTTATACCTAATAATTAATGTACTTGGTTAAACTCTTTTAAATTGACACCTACATTTAGTGGTGATTTTTCCTTGGATAGTGATAATGGTGGAGTATAGGTTTATAGGGATTTAATAATTATTTAATATATCCATAGTGATAAGACACGACCATTTATAAGTTTGAGATTGGAAAATAATAACGAAAAGACTCTTAGATGCAATCAGTCCTCTCTAAGAGAAACCTACATCCACCTATGTTGATAAATGTGCCTTAGACGGTGATGCAAGGAAATATTTAAGGATTAAATATAGTAAGAGAGACGTTATAAGACCCTTAGTAATATATCAGAGTCATGAACAGGTTTGAGGTTTGATCTTAGAGACCTAGGAATCCTTGTACATAGTCAACTACCTAAAAACTAACTTACAATAAGTTGTTGAGACTCTGGATTGAATAGTATACGGTGATAGAAACATAGATTTCAAGCCTTGGGGATAAGGTACTTAGTAAATCAAAACATTATAGGGTTTTAAAATTTATAGTGTTTCAATAAATACATGTAAATCACTAAGACTTGTAGACCAATTCTATAATGTATATGCATAGTCAAGTAATCTCTTGTAGGTCTATCTAAAAACTAAATGAATCTATAAATACCTACGAATAGGTGAATTAGGGTGTGGTTGAAATATATAATGTGATTGGAGTTCCCAAACCATTGGATATCAAGGTTCCCAAGTGATTAAATGCAAAGAGAGATCAAACAAGGGTCACACAGTCTTGCATTATTAAGAGTCTACTTGTTTGGAAAAGTTAAAAGGACTATATGAGAAGGTCTGAGTGAAAGTAAGGAATTTGAAAGGAATTGTATAGTGTTAATATCACTCTATAATAGTATTATATCTATAAATAATGAGATAACATAGTCAACCCCCGATTACCTCTAACATGCTTGAATGTACATATAATCTACCTAGAGGATACTTGTTGTTTGAGGAAACTAAAGGAATATAGCATGATTTAAAGGAGGTATAAGGTTTGAAAATTATTTTAGGTTAATGTAAATAATTTTATATCACTCCAAATACATAAAAATCCCAAACTCAAGCTTGAAAAGGAATAAGTATTTAATGCCCTACATACTTAGTCTAGACAATGACACAAGCTTATCACCTCATGAAGTTTGGTTATTTGAGGAAGTGTATGGATATTAAACAGTATTGAGGTATAATATTTTATTGAATTTTATTTAATGGTGATGAATTTTTCCCATCACTCCCTAAGTCTGAAGCAACATACCATGTTTAGACCCTATACAGTCTTGAATGCATACACAAACCTTGTTTGGCCAAATGAGATGGTTTGTTGGAGTTCATTGAGGAATTTTAGAACCTTTAATATATGTTTAAATACACATAAAAACATTCCATGAAATCTTAGTGTCCTGATAGAGAGGAAAATGGGAGAAAATAAGAAGATAGGGTATGACAGTCAATTTGGATTGCAAACCTTAAGACTAGATCAATAAGGATGCAGAGAGGTTTGATGAAAGAATGAAGTTATAAACCTATTTTAATATTTCAAGGATGAAATAATAGACCTATTTAGGTCATATGAGCTCAAAACCAACTCAAAACAAGCTCTTACAAATTGTAATCTTACCTAGACCTCATAGAATACTTACTTCCCCCTGAAGGTCATTTTCCCTTACTTGGTATGGATCACACATGTTACATGGGACCTTGATATTATAAGGAGAGTTAAATACCCTAGTGTACTTTAAGTTTGTTTAATTGGTTGATGGTTTCATGTAATGAGATTTATGAACCATCTTTAAGAACCCAAGGCACTTTCAGGTTGCCTAGGAGGGCTATAAAAACTAGGTGAGAGAAATCAAATTTCATGCCTCTATATGGATGAGATGGAATTATAAATTACCCAAAAAATATTCATTAATCCCATGAGTATCATCTCATGCAATTGGTTTGTATTTAAATATACAGAAAAGGGTTAAAGAGACTAATTTTTACTTTTGTATAGTGAGTCATAACTTCAAATTTGACATGGAGATCAAGGAGGATGTTTTATAATTAAATCACACACTTTTTTTGGTTTTTGTACATATTGGGAAGTTTTATAAGCATTTTTCACTCTCTTGGTAGGGAGGCCTAATTGAGGCTTAGTTAGGAGAGATAAAAGGCAAAAATGATATCTCCACTCACTATCAGATTTTGAAATTGAACCTATAAATGTTAATCCATAAATGTTACTATAATATACCATTATATAATTATCATCTTCTATACTTTTATCCACACAAGGAGGTTTGAATCATTTTAGGGGTATAAGGAATGAGGCCTATTTTGGGGCTTTTGGTAGAGAATAATTTATTGGGGATATTTTGAGGCCTCAAAATGGATTGTTATAGGTCTAATATGGTATTAATAGGCCATCCATAAAGCTTGGATGATTTAAAGAAACTAAAACCAAGTTTTGACACTTGTGTGCAAAATAGACCTAAGGAGATGAAGATTCCTCTAAACACTTTGCAAGAAAATGAGGTGATGTGTCACAAAGAACCTATTGGGGTTGGTTGAGAGGTGTCATGATCAGATCAAAGAGGTAGAAGAAATTGATCTAACCATAAATAATGCCACTTATCCTTCAACATGTCAAGAAGAAGAGGAGTTTCAAGAAGTTAGCCAAGGTGTCAAAAAAGCTTTTCAACTCCATACCACTTAGAGAGTTAGAGAATATTTAGATGAGAAATACATGTCATCCTAGACCTATCAAGGTAGTTATCTAACTCATCTCTTATTTTTAACTCACATGACACTTGCATACTCTCTCTTTCTCTCCTACACCCTTCTCTTCTCTCTCACATTCTCTATGTATTCAGACACTTTTAGCTAAGTTTGTATCCTCCACCTGAGTATGGTGACTATGTGCTCATTTTCAACCTTTGAAAAATAAATAATGATCTAGTTTCCCTTCTCCATGATTTATTTCAATGTGTGTTTTAGACTTATTTATATTCCTAAGTGATAGTTTCTCTTCATTAGCATGTTGTCCTTGATTGCATCCATATTCAACTTGGAAAGTTTATTGTAGGTCTCTTGAAGTGTTATAATGAATCTTTCATGAGTTTAGTGAGTTGTATCTCCACTAGTGCCATGTTATGACCTTGTCTTTAGTCCTCCTAGCTAAAGTTAGCTTCACAAACCTCCATGAGAAATACTAATACAAGGAGTAGATTTGGATTAGTGTATGTGTATATTAGGCATGTGTTTGAAGTGTAATTGAAGTTGGTTGGTAGTGGTCATGGTAAAAATAGTGCATCACCTTGTTAGGATAGATTTACTTTATGTTCTCTCTCTCTATTTTCATCCAAATGAGTTATTAGTTTGGGTGATGATCTTTAATAGACAAACCAAGAGAGATAGCCCTTCCGTATAGAGGTTTACCTTTTCTATAGGCAAACCATATGCATAGAAGTAATCCCATGTTCCACTCAATTTTAAAAATTCTTGAACTACCTCTCCAAGGGTGAAAAATTGAGTGACAATAGTGACTTATAAAATCTCACATCTAAATCCCAAAGGGTCTACTATGCAAACTCTTTTCCAAGTTACTCAAAATTTGGAGGCTAAGGTTACTAGCATTAAATAAAATGATTTAAAATCAACCCATGTTATTAATCCACAAGATGTATTACATAATCTACTAGCACCTGAGATAATTTTATACCCTTAGCCAACCAATTTTTTTCACTCAGTTCACAATTTATGATGACATGGGTGAACATGAATAACATATTCAGTATTTCTATGTACCATGACTTGATTATTCTTCAAATGATGAAAATTTTACCAAATTATTTCCAGGGATCCTAAAGGACTATGCATTAATATGGTCATATGACTTACCAATCCAATCAATGAAAACATTCAAACCTATAGAAAATTAATTTCTACCACATTTCTCTATCAACATCATTGAAAAGATATCATAAGCACAAATTGATAAGATCAAACAAGGAACCAAATAACATATTAATGAATATGTTTTGAGGTATAAAACAATGTTGGCCAAAATGAAAAATCCAATGGTAGATAAAGAGATTCAAGACATCTTTAAGAAATGTTTGTTCACACCATTACATGAGTCCATTATATTCAATATGTTCAAATCTTTTGATGACTTATGACATATTGTCTGAGATCATGAAATGAAACTTATTTCATTGAACAAGCTTAAGTATATATCAGGCACAACAACTACATCTACTACCAAGTTTCATATCAAACTAAGTTATGAGGTAAAACTTACAAAAACTAAAAATGAAGAAACCACAATGGTTAATGTAGTGTCATAGAAATTTAGTTGACTCATCTTATAAAATTCACCTAAGAGATAATTTACACAATTACCTGAGTCTCTATCTTTGTTAATTAAGAATTTTGTAGAGTGTCATCACATATCTCTCCCTCCTCCTATATATGTTGATCGGAGTTAACCTCTAATAAAATTATATGATGTTAATGGATATTGTGATAATTACCAAGGCATAAAACATTCTATAAATATATTATATACCTTAAACATAATATTCAAGAGATTATTGATAATCCATAGGTTTGTTATGCCCTAACACACACATGCCATTTTCTAAAATTGAATAGGGATCCACTATAGTTTGAATATCTTTATTCAAGGTCCTATAAGCCTTGCAAATCCATGACATTGGTTTTAATATGTAAATGGTTAAGGTTTTCATCATTTTATATGTTTACAAGGGTTTAAATTATGAAAATCAAATCTTGTACATTTATTTTGATTCATTTTTAACCTTGGGTTTTCATAATTCTTCTCAAAATTTAACTTTATAATTTTTATGGACTAATGGAACCATTGTGTCTCAACCTAGTATTTCTATGATTTTTTTGTATCTTTACAAGACTATTGACAAAGATTATAAGTATTCACATTCAGGCCCTACCTTTATCATTCAAATATTGAGATAGGTGGCAGTATCATGTTACCCAGATCCTTTAAGCCTTCACAAAAATTCAAGTGTTCTAAAATGTTTGATATTCAAAATATTGACAAGTAGAATAATTACATTACTTGGAACTTATCATAGTTTGACTAAAGTTTTGTACTTTATCAAAAATTAGGTCACATAAGGCATCCACATGTCAAAACCATGTTTAACTAGAACAAAGTTAACTTTAAATAAAATTATAAGTCTTCAAAGTTTTTGAGCCCCAAAAACACACCACATGGCATAGTTTCATTAATCTAAAACCACATAAGTTCAAATCAAATTTAATCATATAATGGTCCTGAGGTTTCAATCTATAAGGGTTTGATAGTTGGCATAATTTTTTTAACCTGAAACTTTAATGAAGAAATATTAATTTAATAGCTTAATGGTTATATGATTTTGAGTCTTTGAGTCTCCATAGTTTTGATATCATTCCATGTGGAAAGATTAAGTT
This sequence comes from Torreya grandis, assembly GCA_037957365.1. Taxonomy (NCBI): domain Eukaryota; kingdom Viridiplantae; phylum Streptophyta; class Pinopsida; order Cupressales; family Taxaceae; genus Torreya; species Torreya grandis. The sequence continues at coordinate 3,494,436 of JARHVA010000578.1, read as the reverse complement.
AACTAAAGCCTTCCCAAATACTACACAATTCAAAATTTAAAATATTAAAAGTCTCAATCCTTCGAGTTCCTACAATCCTGAGACTGTTTCATGTGGTTTAATTTCGTTAGCTCATGGCCATGGAGCATAAAAATTAAGATCATAGGTATAAATACCTAGGTAAATGAGAAGTGGATAAGTGTCATGATCTAGGATATATTTGGAAAAAATATGAATAAAAAAGTTTGATAAAAAAGTAGAAGTTGGTGAGTGAGAAATTGACACTTGTCTTAAATAAGTGACTAGACATACAAAGTCAAAGAAAAGTTACCATATGGAAAATATAAACCTGCCAAAGCTAACTAGAAAATTTAAATTTTAAATGGGAATAAAATAAAAATCTATTATTCTTATTGGTGTTGCATGAATTATGCATTCAAGGCACAGACTTAGAAATATATATGCAAAATCTAAGCAATGAAAAGTCACTTCACCATTAATCTATGAGTGAACATTACAATTTTGAGTTCTTTAGTAACCAAAGACCTAGTTTTCTCAAAAAAAAATTGAAAAGAGTTTAGATAATTTGTGAAATAATTTCACATCCTAGATTACTAAATGGATTATCCAAAAGTACCAAGCATCCAAGCTCTTTCTATATACTCTATTATTAGAAACATTGAGTATATTGACACTGTATTTGACTAGAGTTAATTGGAATTTAAGTTCCCATACTACTCATCCCTATAGAATATATTCAAATATATAGCACCATACTCTTTATAATACTGACTATCTCAAGAGAAGAAGCAATACATCGATTCCCTACTACCAATCAAGACCATGGGACTTCATCAGGCGATGACTAAACTAGATTTAATGCCCTATGTTGCTTTTGTTCAAGATTTTTTTCAATGGTAGTTATTTTGGATACTATTTACACCTTAGAAAAGGGATGAATACAATTCAAAATATTTTTGGAAGGGCATTTTAGAGGTATGTCAACCTCCCAACACCTGAGGTAGCCTACAACCAAGTCTTAGCCAATGTATGGCTCAAGCACAACACTATAGAAGGGAAATTAAAATAGTGGTTGGTGAAAGGCTAGATATTAAACCCAAAGTACACCATTTCTTCAAATAGCATCCTTAAAATTAAAATGTGGTATTAGTATATCCATGTTTGTTTTAAATATCTTGTATGGTTTTGATATCATTACTTATGTACAAGTAGAATGGCTCCCATTGTTGGACATTCTCTTGACTTCTGATAAAATTTTGACCCTAGGATAGATAATCAATGTTAGACTAAAGGCATATATGTATAAACATGAATAGAGGCCTATAGATAGAAATTTTTATATGATGTCATATTTATTGGATATAGTCCTTGGGATGGTCCACAGAGCCCATGGTGAACTATGGAATCCATCTATAGAATATGTGGACAATAAAATCTATGAAGATTATTCTTTTTTATTTGTTTATAGATATAAGAATGATATTACAATTACTTGTGAGGAAATATGTCCTCAAGTTTACTAAGTCATCCATAGTACTTAGATGCCTAGAATATCTAATAATATAATAATAAGCATAGCCAAAATTAGGGATTATTGGTACAACCTAGATTGTACCATATTCTAAATTGTAGGAATAAAGGCACCTCCTCTATTTTTACCACACTACATTATATACAATATTGTAAATAAAGAGGTGGAAAACTAGATATATATGAAGAATGTGGCTTCAAACATCAGGCTTATTACTATAAGACTACTCTAAGAATTGGACAACTTTAATTTGTGGTGAGGGCACACTTCAACCAAAAAGGGAAAATTAGATCCCATTATAATTTAAATGTGGCCCAATTTATGAAATGGGACCCTATAAGAAAAGTCAGAAACTATCTCCAATCCCTTAAGAAGAAGAATGGGGTGACCATTATTTATGGTCACTAGGAGTATAAGCATGATGTTATTTTTTTAATACATCAGATAACTTAGAGGTATGGACCCATATGAATAATAATCAAATGTCCATGATAGTTTCCTAGGCCATATAGTATGACCCACACATTATCAAAAAATAGGAAAATGAAATGGTAAGGAAGGTATAACAATCCTAGAGTCACTAGTGGCACCCAATGTCACATTAAAACATAGCAGGATAAGACCAGCCTCCCTTTCCTATAGGGTAAGGCTAATCTATAGGAGGGAGAGTCCAATATTCAAAGAGAGGAAAACCTCTAAATAATAAATTAAATTCTTAGAGGTCTCCCTATTCTTCATCTGACCTCCACATATTACCACCATTTTAGGCATACCTACTATAGTTGAGAGGATTGCACCTCCTCTAGATGGGCATAAAAAAAATTTCTTTGTGTCACCTCTCCCTCCACTTACAACACCTACATAGGTGAGTCTCCTAAAATTTATTCAAGATTCCTTCTTATCTCACCCATCCACTCCATCCTCTTAAACACCTCAATAAGGTCCATATCCATCTATTCATCCCTCTACCACTGTTGTTTCACTCTCCATTCCTTCACCACCACTTGTAGTGGTAGTCCTTACAACTAAAGTTACTTCATTTATTTCATCATCCCATTAGCCTACCATTACCCCCATGGTCACCTACTAAAGGAATTCCAAAGTCCTCCATACCTCCTTCAAAGTCCAATAATTGGAGGAAATACCTTCATCAAATCTTGCAACTCTTGGAGGATCTCTTCAAGACAAAACAAAGGAGGAGGAGCAAGTATATGTAATACCATTAGTGGACTATCATTCAGATGAGGAGGAAGGTAATGCTTAAATAATGATGGGGCCTAAAAAATGTTAAGTGAAGAGGTCTTTGATGAAGTAAATGAGGAGGTAGAATTGGAAAAGTCTAAAGCTATGAGCCTAAGAAGTTTACAAGAAGAAATTCTAGCTAGGGAATTAAGCCAGTAGATCCTCGCTAAAGAGGAAATACAAAGCATTAAAAATTTAGTTTCTTTCATTTCTTATTATATTAGTATTGTAGATGCTTCAACTACATATTTTCATTCAACCATTATAGGGCTCACATCTTCTATTTTAGGTAATTCTTCCATTATTTTAGCATCAAAACAAATAAATACTCTAAAGAAAAGAGTCTGTTTTGAGAATTTGATTTTAATTTCCATTTTTTATCCTAAAGGGCCACCATTCCCCCTACATATTCATCTAAATTAGAGATAACCTTAACACAATATACACTGATATAATCAACCACAATGATAGTTATAAAAACTCCAATCTTTCCCAAATATGTGGTTGAAGTTACCCCACAAAGCCTCACCATGGTAGAGAATTATTTATCCTCCCCTATAATTCCCAATTCAAATAAGTGTTGCATTGTCACCTCTAAAAATAACTCCCCTCAAATGATCACTCTACCATCTACCCTTAAAGACCCAAATCAACTAGAAGAATGGGAAATTATGGTTCCCTAGCTGGTTAAATAAATTATAGGCCAAAGATATGGGAGATAAAATCTGGTCATCACTAAATTACCTATAATCTCTATTGGCCATAATTGGCCTACATATGAAACTTTTGTCTAAGATGGACTATGTCATTATCCCAAATCATTAATTAAAATTTTTCCTTGTATATGACCTTTACACACATTCCTAAATTAGTTTTTCAAGGTAAAAAGTGGAGAGGTTCAAATTTGCAAGTTTTAGGAAGTAGAGCTCTCAGTGCCAAATCAACCTACACAATGTTTTTTGGGAGCAAATTTGTAAGGCTAAATCATGCTCATTTCTTTCCAAAAATGTATGATGGTATTAAAATGTTAGGGAAATACAATGGTAAATATAGTATAAAAACATTATTCTTCACTTGAAAGATACACAATTATAAACGTTGCCTAGTGCATAGATTTTTGTGTGTTTCCATGTGCCAAATCAGCCTACACATTGCTTTTCAAACACCATTGTGCATGATCAAATCAAGTCCAATCACCTTAAAATTTCACATGATGGTATAAAAATATTTGGATAATGTGAGGGTCAAAATAATTCATATAAAATTCTCTCCCACATGTTGAATGCATAACTATGAAAATTGGCTTTTGAGTTGATTTTTACTTAGTCAATGTTATGTGTTCCCAATTTTTAGATATGGTTAGTATGGACATTTCAAGCTCATTTTCATAGTAGTAAATAAGGTCAAATATTTTTAAAATTTCTCATGGTGATAGATAAATTTCATGAGTGTAATGGAAAAGATGGTGCACACATATTGGATATAATTTGTAGATGCATAGCTATGAAAATTAACTTCTGTACTAATTTTTATTTGGTCAATTTTTGCATCTCCTAGTTGCTAAATCTCCCTAGTGGGCACTTTTTAATCCCATTTTATCAAGATAAAATGAATTAAAAATTCCATGAAGCTTTTATGATTATACGCTGATAGAATTACAAGG